>SSNR01000096.1:1255976-1368724 GCA_006937965.1 Callopanchax toddi | reverse complement strand
CACCACAACAGACCGGTTCAGCGTCCGCATCACTGCAGACGCTGCCCCAATCCGCCTGTCGATCTCCCGCTCCCTCCTTCCCTCACTCGTGAACAAGACCCCGAGATACTTGAACTCCTCCACTTGAGGCAGGACCTCTCTCCCGACCCGGAGTTGGCAATCCACCTTTTTCCGGTCGAGAACCATGGCCTCAGATTTGGAGGTGCTGATCCTCATCCCAGCCGCTTCACACTCGGCTGCGAACCTTCCCAGCAAGAGCTGAAGGTCAGAGCTCGATGAAGCTAGGAGGACCACATCATCCGCAAACAGTGTTGCCAGTAACGCGCTACTTTGTAACGCGTTACTCTAAAATTACGTCATTTTTCAATAACGAGTAATCTAACGCGTTACTATTTCCAATCCAGTAATCTGATTAAAGTTATTTTTTTCGAGCCACTGTGCGTTACTTTGCGTTACTATCTTTGTCCGTTTCCTTAAAATATTTATTTTCTTCCTGCATTTCTGTGAGCGGCGTTGTGTCACGTTCCCAGCATGAGGTGGAGTCACGTTTTCAACACGAGCACAGCTGAGGAGTCGCTCCAGCTGGAGGAGGAGTCACGTGACCTGTGATACCTTAGTATTTACCTGAATATCCGGGCATTATTTTTGTAAACTCCTCTGATACAACAGCTTTGTTTTATCTTCGGGGTCTAGACTTTGTTAAGGAGTGTGAGACTGAGAACAAACGGAGAACCGACGAGCAGGAACAGCTGACTGTCTGTCTGACAGCCGAGCAGACTAGCATTAGCAGCCTGAATGTAGCCGAAGCTCCAAACAGCTGGACTGAAGCAGCGCCAGGCCTTTTTTTGGATTATCATCATGACCTGGATGACTGAGAACCTTCACCAGCAACTAAAGAGACGTTTTGATGCATCCTTATGCTGGGCTTACACCTAACGATTTTCACGGTCGCAGACTAAAGACTGGCAGTCTTTAGGAATCTTACCGGAGTCTCTGCGCGCTCCCGTCGTCGCGGTCGTTAGATGTAAGGGGATAATCTGCAGTCGGCGACCCGATTTATGCCAGTCTTTCTCCAGTCTTTCATATCCAACCTGCTAGATATTTTTTGTAGTCGGAGCGTAGTCGGAGTGACGTACAACAAGCAAAAACCAATAGGATTCGTTCTCACTGCAGAACCAGGAAGCCCTGTCGGTCATAACCCAACAAAACAAGACCTTGCTGTCCCGTTTATGCAGCCAAATCGTTCCCATATTCTCTGACGCTTTCTCTTCTTTTTCTTTTCACTACAAACGACTGCAGTGGCAAAAGCTAAAGTAGCTAAAAGCTGCTTCTCCTCCATTTTTAACGTCTGCAGAGTGTAATAACTTGGGAACTGGACTTACCTGTTATTATATCCATAACAGCAGATGACCGAGAGCCAACATTCATCTTGGGAAACTTTATTGACAACGCAAAACCCGGACATTCTCCGTCACAACAGGAAAAACTCGGATAATAAAATCACCACTAGATGGCGCTGTGTAACCACAAATAAAATAGAATTGCCCAGCAGAACAGTTATACTCTCTTTCAACTATCAACATAATATAGTATCACTATATCACACAGAGCATGATGGGAGGAATTTTGCGGGAATGAAATCCTGACATAATCTAGTTGCAGTCTTGTAATTAGTGTTCCTACAAGATTCAGTCTTTATAAAATCTTTAGTCTGAGACTAGTCGACTGTTAACCCGAGTCTTTAGATGTGAGCTGATAATCTTTTAGAGTCTTTTCAAAATCTTGTCAAAGTCTTTAGGTGTAAGCCCAGCATTAGACAAACGCAGCAGTCGGGAAACAAAGCAGCAGCAGAAACACGAGCTGATGTTAGCTCCTCATGGTCCTAAAACCCTCCGGATTTAAGGAACTAACAGGTGAGTCTAAAGAACAGCTGATGACAGGAGCTAGATTATTAATTTTAGTCATAGTTGTGAATTTTACTTTACTTTAAATTCAATTTTTTTTTTATTTGTTAAAATAATTAAATAAATCTTTCTAAAAGATGAGATTTAGTTGTCAAACAAAAATTTTTCCAAAAAGTATATTTAGAAAAAGGGGGTCAGGTAGGGTCAGGGCTGACCTGGATTTCAGGTAAATCCTGTAAAAACCAGCTGCAGCAACACAAACAACTATGGAGGAGAGAGATGATCGTTTTCTATCTGGAATAAATACAGTCAGGATTTAGAGTTAGTGTCAGATAAAGATGAGAACATTAAAGTTTGTTCTAATGTTCATTCAAATGTTCTGATGTTAATAAAACATGTTAAAATGAATTTAATAGTTACAGTAATAAACAAGTTATTTTATAAAAGGTAGTTTTGCCATAAAAGTGTTAAATGTCAGGTCAAGAAAGACTCTTTAATTTATATTTCATAAAACCAAGTATTTTTTTCAGGAAATAGTTTGGAAGTTCAACTTTAATATCAGGAGATCCATTTTGTTGACTTGCTGTTAAAATTCACTTCTGTGTTTTAGTAAAACTGGAGGTTATTTTAAAGTCGAGGCAGGGGAGGAGTCATCGGCAGCTGAATGTCACTAATAAAGTAACTAAAAAAGTAACTAGTAATCTAACTTAGTTACTTTTAAAGTCAAGTAGTCTGTAAAGTAACTAAGTTACTTTTTAAGGGAGTAATCAGTAATCAGTAGTCGGATTACTTTTTCAAAGTAACTGTGGCAACACTGTCCGCAAAAAGCAGAGACGCGATTCTCCTGTCACCAAACCCAACCCCCTCCACACCACGGCTGCGCCTAGAAATCCTGTCCATAAAGGTTATGAACAGGACCGGTGACAAAGGGCAGCCCTGGCGATGATTACTTGTTGCTGTTTCAAAATTATTTTGAGCAGCAAAACAGCAGAAACAGCGACTGGATGCGCCATTATGAACAGTAGCACAAAACAGTTTCACAATAGGGTAACAAATAACAAATGCATACAAAGCTTTTAAAGTGGTCGATTCCCCCAAAGTTAAAGAAATGTAATTTAAAATCATTAAAGGATACTACCCAGCAGCAGATTCAGGTTTGAGGTGGAGCCTGACTGTGGATTCTGATGTAAAGAGGATGAAAACAAACTCTGGCTAAATTCTGGCAGGGCTTGGTGGATTGGATGAGAATAAAAATAGAAGAAATGACACTGATGACAGTAGTACAGATTTTATACATCAGTTTGTCAAAGGATATTTTTATGCTATGTAATATTGTAATATGTAAATGTAAATGAAAAACAAGAAACCCTTCATAAATGATTTAAACATTGAATTACAGTCGTTTATCTCTGGTGTTTATGAAAAATTCCTGTAAGGATAAAGTCTAAAGAAATATTTGTCTTTTTGAGTAATGTGTGTTACTTTGATTTATATATTCACATGTTGATGCTCAAACAATTTATACAAGCTGACAGACCTTGTAATGTTTGTTTTATGTTCTATTTTGTTGTATTCCACAGTTGTTGCCTCCCATTGAGACTTTTTACTTTTTTGGTGAAAATAAAGGTTTGGAAAAAACCTCATTTGAAGTCGCGCAGACATGTCACCACATCACTGTCCCAATGCTGCAGTTGTTCACTACGCACTCGAACCCTTATGTGCACTTCTACCAAGTGCACTTCATTGAAGACTGTAGGGTGGAAGTGTGAGTATTGGGACTGGACAAAAGAATACTTCTTGACAGCTAGTGGTGACCTTGCCAATCAATTGTCCTTATTTAATCAACTTAATGGTGAGTCTTTGCTTCATTGATCTCATTTTACTAAAAATGCGGCGCTAGATTGAGCCCATTCAAACATTTGATGTGCTAATGGCTAAGCTAACGAGCTTTGAGTGATTTTATTCATTAAATAGCGAATGTCTTTGTTATAATTATGGCCGAACAATAGACCGCAAACTGACTAAAACTAGATTAAAACTGTTTTGCATATAAACATGACAAAAATGTGACTAAAACAAATCAGCGTTTTAGTCCAAAAGACTTTATACTAAAACCAAAGTGCTGCCTATAACAACACTGCTCTCTCCATGACACTTAAAAATATATTTAACCTTTATTTTAGCAAGTAAAATGTTTTAGAAGCTGTTCTGATTTATAAACATGACCTGAGAACCTCAGAAGGTAGAACAAAACCATCGGAACCTCTAAGAACAAATAAAATCATCATCAATAGGATACAAGGCAGCATTAGAAGAACTGAATCAGCTGGTATTACAGGAAAATAGAGGAGAAATAATGTGAGTGCAAATTCACATGGATGAAGATTCAGTTCATAGTGAAGGAGAGTCTGGAAGTGAATTAGAGAGATCTGGATGAGAAACAAGAGCAGCAGGCAGGTAGCTAGAATCAGTCAGCAAATACTTTATTAATCTCAGAGGGACATTAGGTTTTTTTAGTAACTAATTGAAGGTTTTTTAAAAGAATGATAGATGTTCCATCTGTGGACAGGAAGGATCTTCTAGTGGTCTGTGATGGACAGGAAGGATCTTCTAGTGGTCTGTGATGGACAGGAAGGATCTTCTGTGTTGCAGCAGATCTGAAGAACCTCTGACTGAAGACACTCTGTTGTGGATGCTCAGGGTTGTCCATGTTCTTCATTTCATGAAGCGTCCTCCTTTGTCCATGTCCAATCAGCTCTAGAGTCTCCAGAGTCCCCAGAACAGCCTTCTTTATCAGCTGATCTCTGGTTCTGATGCTGCTGCTCCAACTGATGACTGTAGGTGTGATCAAACTCTCCACAGCATGCTTCAAACTTTACAACAAGATTTCCCTTTAAGAGTTGAATATTCATAATGCAGTGATGATATATGCTAAAAATTGTTTACAAAGATTCATTGTGCTACAAGGTAGCAACTGAAGTCAGAAATGTTTAATAATAATAATAATCTAGATCCTATTTAGCAGGAAACCTGTCAGTTTTCTCTATTTCTCATCCTTAATTAAAGCATAATAAACATATTATTTTCTAAGGTGTTACAGATTGATAAAATATTTATGAGCCATTTATAAGAGGAGCCTTATTGTAAAGTGGTATCAATTTATCTGTGAAGTTTATGACATTTAATTCTAATACAGTTTTCTGAAGTTACACATGAAGCTTATTTGAACAGGTAGGCTCCTCCTAACCTGATAGAGGACCAGGTCTACGGGGGACCTGTTGAGGAGTGACCCACTAGGAGACGAAGGACACTGGGTGAAGACACATGACACCATTTGGTCCTGGAGGTAAGTCCTTGCTGTTTGGCCTCATTTGAATCAGATTGTCAAGTAAAATGTAAAGCTAGACGTCTGCCAGTCATCCTGACTGAAATGTATTTGATCCTATTAGGGTGTGAACAATGACAGTCAGCCATATTGGTTCTTTACACTGAGCTAGCTTTTTAGAATATTCATTATAATGAGACATTTTAGGATCATATTGTAAAACTGAATATTATTGCATATGTATGTGACACCATCATGAGACATGCTAAGGAGAAGTCTGCCTTCACCAGCACCTGGTCAGCACCACTCTGTTGTAAGGAGGCTTGTTCCATCAACACAGCAGAGCCTTCCCTTCTTCAGCCCTGAAAACCACAGAGGGAGACTGTCTCTCACTGGACCAGGACCAGACTGTCTCTCACTGGACCAGGACCAGACTGTCTCTCACTGGACCAGGACCAGACTGCCCCTCACTGGACCAGGACCAGACTGTCTCTCACTGGACCAAGACAAGACTGTCTCTCACTGGACCAGGATGAGACTGTCTCTCACTGGACCAGGACCAGACTGCCCCTCACTGGACCAGGACCAGACTGTCTCTCACTGGACCAGGACCAGACTGCCCCTCACTGGACCAAGACAAGACTGTCTCTCACTGGACCAGGACCAGACTGTCTCTCACTGGACCAGGACCAGAATGTCTCTCACTGGACCAGGACCAGACTGTCGCTCACTGGACCAGGATCAGACTGTCTCTCACTGGACCAGGACCAGACTGTCTCTCACTGGACCAGGACCAGACTGAAAACTGAACTGTCTCTGATTTATGACAGCTAAGAGTTCCAATGCTACAGTGGTGAACTGATGCGGTATCAGGTTTTGATGAAAAATAATCTGCAGGGTTTTATATATATATATATATATATATATATATATATATATATATATATATATATATATATATATATATGTATGTATAGTGTGTGTGTGTGTGTGTGTGTGTGTGTTCTAGATTATTTTTAAATGTACTGACCTGTGGGGTGCTAAGTGACCTGATAAGTTTCTGAGAGTGTTTTAAACTCCTCCACTTGAGGCAGGACCTCTCTCCCAACCCAGAGTTGGCAAGTCAAACTTTTCCGGCTGAGAACCATGGCCTCAGACTTGGAGGTGCTGATCCTCATCCCAGCTGCTTCACACTCGGCTGCGAACCTCCCCAGCAAGAGCTGTAGGTCAGAGCCTGATGAAGCTAGGAGGACCACATCATCCACAAAAAGCAGAGACGAGATTCTCCTGTTACCAAACTCAACACCCTCCACACCACGGCTGCTCCTAGAAATCCTGTCCATAAAGGTTATGAACAGGAGGACCGGTGACAAAGGGCAGCCCTGGCGGAGTCCAACACTCACTGGGAACAGGTCTGACTTACTGACGGCTATGTGGACCAAACTCACATCATCTTTGCAAGGATAAAGAGCTGGTCCACAGTTCCACGACAAGGACGAAAACCACATTGCTCTTCCTCTATCTGAGATTCAACTATCGCCCAGACCCTCCTCTCCAGAACCCTGGAGTAGGCCTTTCCAGGGAAGCTGAGGAGTGTGATCCCCTATAGCTAGGGTTATAACTGTCATCATTAATATACTGATATTAATATGTAGCATGACTGATCTATTAAATCATCTTATATTCATTTGATGTATTTAAGATTTAAAATCAAGCATTTCAAATAATCATTGTTTTAAAATTAAGCTCTACAGGTTCTGATTGTAGGTCTCCTCTGGTCGACATCTGAGGGACCCTAACAGCATCAGACACTTCTCAGCTCCACATGTCTTCGCCCTCCTGAGACGACAGCCTGGATCTTCAGAATCAGCTCCAACAGCTGTGAGCCACAGGATCAGAAGAGAAACCAGCAGATAAATATCTGTTAGAACCAAATCATCACTTTAATCCAGACCCAAGGGCGGCCACGCCCACCTGACATCAGGCCGGCATTGAATTACTGCCACCTCCATTATTACTTCAATGTAATATTGAACTTTTTATATTGTTTAGAGTCTCATCACCTGTAAACACCTGTAAACTGACTTCATTTCATTTAGTCTGGGTACTTACCTCTCTGTTTGTCCATAGTGAGTGTAGATATACATAACCTGATGTTTGTCTAGACATGCCACTGTGTGTTTGGATTCATGGAGGAAGTTAATAGTACACACACTACTGGAGCACAACTGATGCAAAACAAATATCTTAATGCTGCAACCTGAAAGCTGCTTATTTTACATTCAGCTGAGGGTTTTGTCTCTAGTCAATAAATAAATAAACTCAACCTAGGAAGCAGAACTACAGTCAGTCTGTGATGGTTGGTTTATAATTTTGTTTTCAGATTTGATTAACATTGTTCAGCAAACTCACTGACCGTTTGCGCAATGACGGCGTTCACGGCTGCACTCCCCCTGGCGCTGATCTCAGGATCCACCTTGGGTCTCTGGGCCCACAGGAAGATCATGAAGGCGTCGGGTGGTTGTACGGCCGCTGGTCCTCAGGCTGCTGGTCCACACGTTTTCTCTTCCTGCAGAGACACAACAAAAACCAGAGTGTTTACATCTTAGTGTGTTGCCCAAACTAAGGAGAAAAAAAAACTTGGAGACAGACATAATTCCTTCAGACAAGATAAAACTCCTCTTTTAAACAAGCTGTGATCTAAACCTCATGGTTACTGATCAGAATTTTCCTGCAGCTCATCCACTGACACAGAACAACTAAGAAGAACAACTTAGACCGAAACCATAAAATGAAAAGTTACCGTGGGCTGCAGGCCGGAGGGCGAGGAGGAGCAGCAGGGGCAGCAGGAGGAGACTGGAGGAACTCATTCACAACCAGTCTGTTCCTGCAAAGAAAACAAAAACACATGAGATAAGGACATGATGGTGTGAACACCTAAATGAAGGATTTGCAGCTTCTGTTCATAAGTCATTTTGGTGTGTTTTACTTACAGCACCACAATGGAATGATGCAGGACAACACCCTTAGGAAGCCTCACTGAGGGCATGTTCAGGACCTGGAGACAAAAACAGAAAACAGATGAAACAACAGCCTGCTGTGCAGCCACCTGTCCACCAGGTGGCAGGAGTCATCTTTGTCTTTCACGTCCCAACAGTGAACTGCTTTCGTTTTACAGAATCTAACCCATCAGGTGTGAAAAGACCAATAAACTCCAACCAGACTCCAACAAAACCTGGATGAAGATTCATAATCTTTATGAATAAAATAATGAAAGACTCACCTGCTCTTGTTGGGGAGGAGGAAGAATGAGAGAAGGAGAAGAAGGAGGAGGAATAGAAGATGGAAGATGAGAAAGAGCGACAGGAGGAGAAGAAGGACAGGGTGGAAGAGGAGGAGCGACAGTGGGAGGAGAGGGAGGAGGAGGAGGAGGAGGAGGAGGAGAGGCTGAAGGACTAGGAGGAGAAACAGAAGAAGACAGAGGAGGAGCATGCCGGTCAAACCCCTGGTCTTCACTAATGATCTCCATCAAGATGTCCAACGTCTCGTCCAGGTTCGGGTCCAGATCCAGGTCCAGTTCCAGATCCAAGACCTGGTCCAGGTCCAGGTCTATGCCCAAGACCTGGTCCAGGTCCAGGCCCTGTTTGAGGACCAGGCCCAAACCTAGAGGTCTGAAAATCTTACTCAAAATAAACAAATTCAACAATATCTACTATGTGGTTTTTTCTAGGGATGTTAACAGCAAATTCAAGTCATCCTCTGCAGATGGTTTTCACTTGGTTGTCATGGAAACAAAAACAGATTTTTTTTCTTTCATTTCAAACTGATTCTTGTGAGTAAGATGTCTATTTTTAAAGTCTGAATGATGAGTAAAGTTGAAGAATGAATGAACTGAGACTTAATTTTATGAGAGCTCATGTTTTACAAGCAGTTAATTCTCTGTAAAAACTTCAGTTTTTTGGCATTTTACTACTTTAAGAGGATTACACTTAATGTTTAAAAAAAATCACAGTTTTTCTCATTAATAAGTTAAATAGTCATTAGTTATCAAATTGTTTAACATATTTGCAAATTTTTTTGCTTTTCTGAAAGTAATGGCATTCGATTACAGCGCGTCTGGTAAAACCCTGAGATTTTCTCAGGATTCCTGCAGCTACTTTGTTGCAGAGAATGCCAAATGTTTCCCAATCCCAATGCTTCTTCCTGTTTGCCTGCAGTCCGTCATCGTTTGAGCTGTCTGCTCCAGCTGTTACCATACAGGAAATAAATGTAATGCAATGACATTTCCATGTGTTGAAGGAAATTAATCATTCTTGTTTTCTTTAATCATAATTAGGTCACAGATTCCATTCATGGTGAGACGTTTCATCTGGAGCAGAATTTGTCTTGATGTAGTTGCTGTGTGTGAAAGTCAACACTGACTCTACCTTTCTTTATTGATTTCAGTTTTTTTGTGCAACATAGTTTTGATAGAGTAATTTTAGAACAAAAAATGAAGTGTTTTGTTAGAAGGTGAACATTTTTAAGAAAAAAACCCCACTTAAATGGGCACTAGAGCAAGAGTAAGAGTGGGTTAGGGTGAGGAATCTCAGTTCAAGGGGGATTTTTGGAGAGCTTCCCAGTCAGGGTTTTGCACAAGAAAGTCTGGAAAGTGCATGCCCTGTATGTGAATGATGTCTTCAAGTAATTCTTGGCAGGTCACATCCTCTAAGCTTGACCGGCCCATGTTTCCATTTGTCTCACAAATCTTTTGACTTCATGCTTTCTGATCTTTGCACACATGCTCACTGATGATTGCATGGCCACTGGCACAGGGGCTGAGTACCGGATAAAAGCAGATTTTTCCGAGGAAAAGACTTGAGTCAGTGAATCAACTGAAGGGGGATTCCAGATGTTTGAATCAGCTTGAACCTTGAAAGCTCTCCAACATCACATATCTGTGTTTATACTCTCAAAATACTTTACTGTTAAAGTAATTTATATACTTATTTACCTTGCACCATTAAATATTTAAATGCTCAGGTGACCCCATTGTAATTTATATTTTAAAAAGTGGATTTGTGAGGTATTTATTTGAATCTTTTTTATTCTTAGAGAGGATAAAAAGTGAACACTTTTGGTTAGGGGAGTCTGGTTATACTTCCCTAGAAAGTCAAGTTTGATCAACTTAATTTGTCCAAAAATAAAAAAGCTTTCATTACTATGATTCTGTTCAGGTAGAGAAGAAAAACATATGATCAACAATAAGAAAGATGATCTTCAATTATTCAAAAGTTGCATTGAAACCAGTTTATTAAAATCCAGCTGCAGTTTGTTCATCTCTTTGCGATGTGAATGATCACAATTTACAGAAATGAACAGTAATTACACTCATGCTCTCATGCATATGGATGTAGGGAAGCACTTTATTCAAATGTGTCGCTATCTTCATTCAGCAGCATCAGGCTCTTTCACTTGTCAGAAATGAACTATTTTGCCTCTTTACAATCCCAACTGGTTGGAGCTGAAAGGGTGAACATCATGGAGTAACCCTCAGCATTTCACCTCACCTCACTCACTTTTTCTTTCTGTTTATTTCCTCCAGAAAACAGATGTTGTGACAAATGAAGGAGTTGGGTTTCGACAAGAGAATTAATTTGCCTTCTGTAAAGAAAAGGAAACGTGTCACTGACTTGAGGGGCTTCCATTATGTGGTTTGTGCACTGAGAGGTTTTAATTTCCTCATGATGGTGTAGTTTCCACAGCCTCAAATCAGTGTGAGGTACTGGAGCATAAAATGTTTCAGTATTTTGTCATTTAGTAGATAATTTTCTAAGAAATAAAATATGTCTAGGCCTGAGTGTTACACTACAGTAGAGTTGATGTAAAATGCATCCATACAGCATCAAACAAAAGCAAACTAAAAACTTAAAATTGCATTTTTGATCTTTATATCTGATATCATTTATAGTTTAAACATGTTTATGACCTTTAGGAAAAGGAAACCAGATCAACCAGATGATTATGAGTTCTGCATTTTAGAACAACACAGTGAACATCATGGTCCCATGAGTATTTGAACCTGGAGTTCTGTTTCATTTTTACACAGCTTGTGTTTTTATAATTAGTCCATCCCACTCACACAGGATGAGTCACGACAAGTGATGTCACGAGCCATCGTGCACAGTGGTACAAACACTGAAAGGCTTTATGTAGGTATATGTTACACTTCAGGATGTTATCCATAAGACTCTACAAACCAAAACAGATTGATTTCTCATCTTTGGTTTGAAAATACATAGATAATGTGGATTCTATCTATCAAGTACAGATATGTTTGGTATGTTGCTGAAAACCTGTAAGACAACAAAAGAGAAATTAACCTATGGGGGAAAA
This sequence comes from Callopanchax toddi, assembly GCA_006937965.1. Lineage (NCBI taxonomy): Eukaryota > Metazoa > Chordata > Actinopteri > Cyprinodontiformes > Nothobranchiidae > Callopanchax > Callopanchax toddi. Next base: position 1,357,120 of record SSNR01000096.1, on the reverse strand, counting down.
ATCACAGAATAAATAAGTCAAACATATAGCGTGCAGTAAAAAAGTATTTTTCCCTTACAGGTTTATTCAGTTTTTACTTTTTTGTCACTGAAAGATTTTAGATCAGCAAATTATATTTCATTATAAATGAACTGTAACTTGCCACAATATTGCTGAGTTCAGTTTAAACAGCCACCCCCAGACCTGATTACAGCCAGCCCTGTAAAATTAGGAAATCACTTCACTAGAACCTGTTCGACAACATGAAGTAGGCTAAAAGATCTCAAAAAGCAACACACATGCCCGTTCTAAATAAGTTAAAGAGCAAAAAACATTCAGAACATTTAGAGGTCTAAGGTCAAGAAGGAACACAAATACCCGTCTCACATCTGCCAGAAAACATCTGATGATCCCAGAGATTCTAGGAAACTATCCTATAGATTTATGAGATAAAGGTGGAACTTTCTGGAAGGTGTGTGTCCCGTTCCATTTGTAGTAAAACTAACAGCATTTCAGAAAACAACATCAGTGTGATGGTCTGGGTAAGCTCTGCTGCTTCAGGACCTGGACCACTTGCTGTAATTGATAGAACAAAGAATTCTGCTATCTACCAGAAAGGAGAAGGTCTGACCTTTGACCTTTAAGGAGCTAGAAAATCCTCTAATGTGACCAATTTAAAACAAATCTGTAAAGAAGAGTGAGACAAAATTCCTCTGCAGGGACATGAGATACTCATTAGTTCACAAACATGTTCATGATCTAACATATTAAACACAAACAGAATAAATCTTTAAGGGGATTCACAGCACTGTGTTTATAGTATTAGTAAACATTTCTTCATTATGATCCAAATAGTCACCAAAATGACCCTAAAGTTGTCAGAAGCAGCAAGAATCTCCTGCATTTATTACAGAAAGCCTTTTATTAAAACCCTTTGAGATGGAAGTGTTAATAATACTGAATCTGCTGCTGGTGCTTCCTACGCTGCTCCATGTGCGCCTCCCTGCCTCCTCCTCCTCCTCCTCCCTCTGTTGCTAGCTCTCTCTCTCTCTCTCTCTCTCTCTCTCTCTCTCTCTCTCTCTCTCTCTCTCTCTCTCTTCACTCTGATGGAGATGTTTCCAAGGCTGAACGTACTCTGCGTTTGTCAACACGGACACTGTTTGAATCAAGACACAAGGACTGTTTCTCCTCTCAGACATCTGGATTTACCTGGATTTCCTGAACTGGTTATTTGTTCATGAGCAGCTGGAACAGACAGACATAACTCCAATGTGAGTATTATTTATTATCACTTAAAGAAAAAAAAACATTATTACAAGGTGTATTGTGTTTTTATTATTTTCAGTGATAAACATATATTAGTCCAATGGTTATTGAGTTCTTCTTATATGATTTCGGACATATTAATAAGACATTAGAGTATTTTAGCTGTATTTTTATATAGAGAAAATTAGAGCAGACAGTCAAACACCACAAACAGCTACTCTTATTTCCTAAAATGAGCTCTTATTGGAACTTTTGAAAGCCTAACTCAGCTGAAATGAGTCACTGAACAGCTGCAAACGATCTCTGTGACAGTTTTCCTTCAGGGTGGATGACCAGCAGCACTCTGCTAGGAGTCAGAGATAAACTGTAAATGTTTGTGGTCAGGCTTTTTGATTTATGTGAGTTCTTATATTTTTTTGTTTTCTTACAGCTCAGTTAATTTGGAGGAGTTGTGTCATTAAAAACCTATTAATATGTAGATGTTCTCAGACATTCTAGCTTGTGTGATCTCCTTATTGCAGGGAGTCTTGAGCAGAGATCTGAATGCTATTTCTGCTTGACATTTAGGTCACCTCCCTGCCTGTTTAAAGGTGCTGCTTTGCTCATAGCAGAGGTCTCAGGAGGGAGGCAGGTGACCTTTTGACAAACGTCTGGATTTTCAGCAGCTTCTAAATCTTTAAGGTTGCTTCTTCTTTTTATTATAGAAGGGGAGTTAGTGTGGCGTAAGGAGTTAGATGTGATTTTAGAAGTTATCACTCCACATGTCTGCACACAAACACGTTAAACCTACGGCTGCTCCACCCAGCCCTGCAGCCTTCCTCCTGCACTGGGATATTTGTAGATCGCCCTGCTGAATTTGTAGAACTAATATAAGCTGATGAGATGTCAAAGCCGTGCTTTTTTTGGGAGGGTCTACTGTTCCAAAGCTTATGTAATGGTAGAAGTATGAGAGGGGAGAGGGAATACATTGAACCAAATCAAATTGTTTAGACTGGACTCTGGGGGTCCAACACAAATGGAAAACAACGATTCTTGTAACAGATCGCTCCTTGGCTGTAGGAATGTGGGAGGACTGCGTGATATCAAACTGTTTTGGCAGAATGTCAGAGCTTTCAAGAGGCTGCAATTTGTAACCAAAGATGACAACAGACCTTCGTGTAGCTCTGTCTCATTTCAGATAAGATAACTGATTTAGTGTTGTGAAAGTTTAATCTTTTTCTCAGCAGGTTTGTCTGTTTGTTTCCATGTTTGTTCTCATATATAATCCTTAATAGATCTTACTCATACTCATATACAAATCAGTCTAACATAAAAGCCACTTGTCTTATGATGTGCATAAAAACAGCTCTGACCCCCCAGACATGCACACAGGGACTGGAGCACTCAGGTTGATGTTTACTTAACTCAAAGATCCAATTTAGTTTATTCTCAGGTTGAACATTTTCCTCCAAATTACTTGAACTGAAAGCGCCTCTATAATTACCTGCATCACAGCCTTTGATCATATATGAGTCATTAGCAGAGACACATTTTATTTATGTTTGAGAGCATCATAAGTTGGGATCAGGCAGTGCTCCAAGTAAAGTATAAAGGTTCAAGCCACACAATCATCACCGTAGATTTGAAATGTTGATTTTGTTTCTTGAAGTCTACATTTTCTTGTAGCAATCATGCACGCTAAGTGTGCCTGCTGCTACATGTCTCATTTGCACAAGGGATTTAAGGTAAAGTGTTGTTACAATCTTTAGACATAAAGTCGCTTGAACCAAACTGACGAGTTCAGTTTTTAGGTGAAGCCACGACTCAAGAAGAGACGTGTTAGGTGCCCAATCAGAAAGTCATGGATACTAAAACTAACCAATGAGCTTTAAAAAAATGATCTTTGAGCTACAACAGTTGACTTGAGTTGACAGAAGCATAACCAGTCAGATGATGTCAGCTTTTAGTAAACCCTGAAACTCTCCTTACCAGCAGCAGTGGTGATTGGTGATGATTGGTGGTGAGGTGATTCATAGACCCTGTTTTAACTTTAGTTCATTTTTCAAGCTGCTCCTAACAAAGTTCAGTGTCACCAGAGTTTCTCCCAAAGTTCAAGATGTCCTCATTATTCTCACACTTTAGCTTGTGGTGCTGAATTACTCACATGAGTTCAATTATACAAAGTATGCAGACATCCAGCAATACATTCTGCTGTTTTTCTGTCCTGAATTAAAACCACTGGTAGTGGGGAAAAGAGAAAGTGAAAGAATTTAAGGAAAGAACCTGAGAACCTGAGACAAAACCTGATGAATGTTTATCAGTTTAGGGAGTAATGCTGCAGACAGACCAACGAGTGACCTTATCTTCAGATCCAGCAGAAATATTGTTTTACAGAAATTTAATCTCATTCAACTATTTTTTTTGCTGTGATGCATTGAATGCTACAATATTAAATGTAGCTTCATGATACTGCTACAACATTTACATGATATGGTAAAGGCAGGGGTTTGCATCCTATACCATCAGAAGGGACTTTGCTTCCTTTCTCCAATAACATTAAGCTTTAAATAAAGACAAAACATTAAGTGTTAAATAAAAAATATATAAATTTATATGTAAAACTACAGTTGGCCTACAGTACATTATGAAATTAAGGAACCGTAATAAATGATAGAAAATTGCATTCTCACTTTTTGACAAAGAAAAGAACCAAGCTCTCCACAAGGAAGAAAAAACAAAGGAAAATATTCTTGTTTAAAATTTAAAAGCTCAGCTATGGGAATTATTTCTATTTTTATGACACATATTTGTATCTCTATTAGAAAGAATAAAGAATACGTGCATCAAAATAAATGATCAGACTGATCATAAAATTAGACACATTTTTTATTTGACAAAGTTTCTAGGAAACTTAAATCAAAGTAAAATCTTTATTTCTCACTGCCAGAAAAACTTGCCATATTTTGCTGAATACTTTACCTCAATGTCCCAAATTCCCTGGGAATTTTGCACACATTTGATCACAGAACTGAACTTTTATTCCCTTTAGAATGATGTATAACCATTTAATGTCATTTATCACATTTGAGTTGCCAGTTTTTATGTTTGTAAGACCTCTACCTCATTGACAGAAAAAAAATTCCTCAAAATTTTCTGCATGTATTGCATCCTCTCTGTTGGGTGTTAATAACTTTATTTTTGTTTTTGTTAAATTGAGTTGTAAATAACATTATTTTATGCAGCAGGCATTAAAGGGAAAAACTATTTGTCACAAATTCCTTCTTATATCCCTTGTAATGATATGAAAATATTTTATTTTATTTTATTTATAAGAGGGCAATTTACAAAAGCTTAAATGTTACAAAAACATGGAAAAACACAAAAATAAATGTAGTTTGTTGTAGCTTTTGTTTGGAAACACCCTTGTGAGAGTTATTTCAGAAGTTACATTTAGATTTATTGCATTTATAAATAAATCATGAGCAACATCATTTGGTTTCTTTGACAAAACCCCTCTTTGTTCTAAATAATGACAACTAACAACAAATATATACCATCAAATAAGTGATTGCATAAATATTCTTTACACGTCTGAACGCTGCAGTTCGGCTCTACTCTTCCTTGCAAACTGTTCATGCTCTGCCAGGTTGCGTGGGTATCATCAGGGAGTGAACAGCATTTCTCTGGTCTGGACTTTGACTCCTTGTTGGTTTTAAACCATTTCTGTGTTTAACTGATGCTTCAGGTCATTGTCTTGCTGGAAAATGAATCTTTAGTTCTCCTGTGGCTGTAATCAAATTATCTTCCAGGATTTTCCTATATTTGTGAATATCTGGGATCCTTTGGACACAGAACTCCAGCCAACATGTAGAATAAAGCGATAAACAGTCTTTATTTTCAATAGGGAATAATGCTGCTGTGGAAACCAGGTCACTGGAACTGTGAGTTGAGCTGTCAAGGCTGGTTCCAAAACTTTTGCAGAAGGGTGATTGTACTGAGTAGCACCGGACAGGATGGCACAGAGATGGTTCAGAGATCTCTCACCATAAAGTGACAGAGGAATGGCCAAAGAAAGAGTTCAGGTTCGACTGACATGGGGTACAAATATCCAGCAGGCAGAGAGGAGTCAGAACTTAGACAAGGGTCAAGTCGGTGAGATAAACCAGGTAGGGGCAAGCAAAGAGTAGGGGTCAGATGGCAAAAACTCAAAGGCTTGACTTGAAAGTGCTGGATATCATCTGCATGAGGCTTCAGATAATCTGGCAACAGTGCTGTGGCTGGAAGAAGCTTCATACTGGAGGACACAGGTGGAGAAAATTAGGACTAGGTGAGCATGGTGAAGTGATTGAGGAGTTATGAGTAAAGAGTGCAGAGGAAGAGAATATCATTCAGGGCATGACATGAAAACAGTCCAGAAGAGGAATCCTTTTGCTGCTCATCTTACCATCTTTATCAGCCTTAGCCTGATCCTGAGAAGCATCCCAACAGCATGATGCTGCCACCACCATGCTTCTCAGGGAGGATGTTTGTGGAGATGTCTCCCCTCACCTTCTTCCACCTATCTGAATGTAGGCACTAGACCATCGTCTCCCCAGCCAGCTCCTCCAGTGGGAGGCGTCGTTATGTTCAAACATGGTGTTCATCACGGCCAAACTTACACAGAAATCCAATAACAAAACACCATTTGGGTTCAGATAGTGTGGGCTGTTCCTCCTATCACACCTCTCCTGGTCTTGTTGTCATTGCTCACATGAAGTCCTCCAGCAAAACTAGAGACCCCAGTCGGAGCGCCAACAGCTTTGTTTGGTGAAGAGAACCTGGTCAACAGTTGTTGTATTCAGACAGTCTCTTCCATCTCAGCTGATGAAGCTGTAACTCCTTCAGAGTGGCCATGGTGTCCTGGTGGACTCTCTCACTAGTCTCCTCCTTAAGCCTAGTTATTACACAGTCACAGTCAGTCTGCTTGACCAGAGAATGGGCGACTTTACAATCACTGAGACAGTTACTGACCTCAGCTGATCTCTGTTCCACTAATGTTGAGACTACTAGCACCAACTGGCTGGACCTGTTGGATTAGTCAGTCACTTTAAAGTCAGTGAATATTTATGCAATCACTTATTTTATATTACATATTTTTATTTGTCATTACTTTGTAGGAATCAGTTTTCATTTTATATTAAAGGAGTATTTTTGTACATTTTTTTGGTAAAAGGACCAAATTATGTTGCTCATGGTAAATTTTTTATAAACAACAAAAGGGCAAAACATCCAAGAGGGTGAATATTTTCATAGACAATGTATGGTTCAGTGAACAGAACTTAACAAACAGGAATGAATTCACCTGACCAGAGATGACTCATAATCTGTCTTTCTTCTTTACACTCATTTTAAAGTTCTGTGGGAAGTAATGTTACTTTGTTTTTTAATTTACACACATGCATTAGAATATACACAATAACCTGTGTTAACTAATATAGAATGTACTGAAAACCCATATTTTCTGCCTGCACAGATGTAATGAACTGTAAATGGTTTAAATAGTTCTTTTTGAAGCATGTGTCTCCTTTGTTTAGACAACTTTTGCCTTCTTGTTCAATAGATGACAGAAAATCAACCCTCTCCTTGTTTCTCCCCTTTAGAAGTGAAGGAAAAGGAGGAATAGTCCATTATGACAAGGTGAATTAGGACAGTTTCCTGAGCTGTTTTTGCTCTCAGAGCAGACGTCCAGACGTTGAGAAAAGAAATCTAACAGTTGTTTATCTTTTGATTTATTTTCTGCCCATATAGAAGAAAAAAGGTTTTATTATGTCATTTTTGTGCCTCATCTGTTTTCATTAGCCTCTATCGAAGTTGTCTCATTTCCTTTTGTGGCATCAGATTTTTCTCATACCTCCCTCCTCCCTGTGCTTGGATTGAGCCAGGCTTCCATCAGTGACTGTATGTTAAGGCTCAGGATTTGCTTATATAGTTATAAACATGAGAACACACTATAAAAACCTGCTTCAGGAGAGGAAAGGACTGTGTGTGTGCAATCTTAAACTAAGGCAGCTCCTCTCTGTTTTCACAGGTTGAATTCCTGTACATCAGGAGCTGATTAAAAATAATGAGCTTCATCATTTGTCAGTTTTACAGCCACAAGCTACTAATTTCTACGGAAGCCCTGAACGGCAAGCGAGGAAAAATTTTTAACACGTTACTAAAAAAAGGCGACATCTTTTTTTTTTTTTTTTTTTTTAGTACATTTTAAAAACTCAGGTATCTAATCTCAAATGCAGATAAATATTCAGCATTTGGTAAAATTTCACACCATTAATAAGGTTGTTTACAAGAACAACTGTCAGTAAATGTAATCAGCAGGCAGTTTGTTATCATCCTGATATTTGTCACACACTGCAGTAATAAACATGGGAGTGACCCAGACAGTTAATCCTGCATGGTGTGTAGCAGCTGAAGTAAACATTACTAACACTAATGAGGCAGCAGAGAAAAGTCCAGAAGTAGAAGATAATGATGAGATTACATAAGAGAAATGTCAGTGACAGAGGTGAACGGAATGAGGATAAAAACACCCATTTGGTTTCATTTTGAGTCTTTATTTTTTACATAAGGATGACGCTACTGGAATGTTGCATAAATTGAAAATTCTAAAGATTGTTGTGTAGAAATTCTTGCAGACTCCTCATTCAAATTCTCTTCCAAAAAAAATCTTTTGAAATCTTGGCTAAGGTCAGAAAGTCAATGAAAACATGTTCAATAATTCTCTAAGATCTGTGAATATTTAAGATTGCTTAAATTTAACCAGCAAAATAAACACTAAAAACAGAATTTGTCAAAGAGAATAAGTAATGGACAGAAGGAATGTTGTTTTTTTTTGTTTGTTTTGGTTCATTAAATATTTTAGCCACATATTCCTGGGTCACTCTATTATCATTTTGAGCATGTACAGTAACTCTGAAGATTTAACAGAAACCACTGTAGCTTAAAACACTTGCACTGTCCTTATTTTTGGGCCTATGGAGTTTTCTATTCATTTGGAGTCAATTTGACCCCCTAAGGCAGTGCAAGGTTTAAGAAATCATATTAGTCTTTAAAATAGAATAAAAAAGAAAATAAATTAATTTTACCATCATAATTTAGGGAAACTTAAGAGATAGGAATGATATTATTGCCTGTAAAAAAAGGTTCTTCTCACTGTGTTTGTGATCATCTACAAAGAGCACCAGGAGGGAGTTGCTAAAACGTCTCAAGACGTTTGTGAAGGTTCTCAATTTCTTCACATTAGTTGCAGGATTTTGCCGTCATGTCCTTTGAAAATTGAGCATTTAATAAAATGTGCGTGAGAAATGTTCTGTAAAGTATTTGTACATTTGTTCTAGCAGTCTTGATTTAATCCTAATTGCTCCCCAATCAAGTGGTGAGTGAGGGTAATTTAGGACCAAATTTAGACTTGAAACTTTTAAATTTATTTTTGTGTGTTTTTTTGTGACCCAGCCATATAGAACTTGATGCAAAAGTGTGTTTTGGGGGAAATTTTGTGTCCCCAACTAGCCGCAAGCAGTCACAGTCCACTGAGATGCTGAAAACAGGCAGTATTTGCATTTTGCCCTCATTCCTACTTCCCAACATTTTGACAGAACCTTTTGACTTCCTCTCAAAATAATGCAAAATGAAGCCTGTAAGATCTGTTTTCAACTGAAAGAATAGAATGACAGAGTATCTCCATGAAATCTGTCTCCCAAGATTTATTTACCCTCTGATATACACTGTCAACACCATAAAAAGAACTCTGATTTTGATTCCAGATCAATTGTGTCTCTAAGAAAAACAAACATGCCTAAAGCTGGGTTTTATTTTGACTCATCATACTGATGATGGGATTTCACCTCAACCAATCCCATTATTTTGCTCTCTGCAGTGTTCAGACTAAATTGACTTTACGGCTTTTTCCTGCTCATTCTCACACTATTTTATTCCCATCTCTTTCTCTAGAGGGGTCAAAAATAAGTTATTTTTCAAGTCCAGCAGTAATCCATGCAGGCTCTTGGATATTAGCCTGCATTCCTAATAAATCTGTAGCTCAGAGATGTCCATTATGAAATCTGCAAATGTGTGAGAGCTTCCTGTTTGACTTTGGAGACCCTTTGGGGAACACTTCATCAAATCTGGATGGATGAAACCTTGCAACCAACAATCTGTAGCATTGATTATCATAAAAAGTAGGTCTGGACTACTAATTATTTGAATCCTAATTTTAAAAAATGTCCTAAATATAAACATTTTTGTGTAATAGCATTTTTAAATATGACTTTCTTTTTAGATTTTATTTTCTTGGAGTCAAATATGGATAGTGACATGTATTTTGATGTGCAAATAGAAACATGGAAGGGTGGAAAACATAGCTTTCATAATGTTATATAAAATAATAAATAGTCATTCCACATTTAATTTCATTTACTGTGTGTACGAAAAACCTTGATCCACAGAAACACATTTTTCAGGTTTAAAAAACAAGTCTCTCAGCAGACTTTGATTCCAAAGTGTGTATTCAGTTTTGAATTACAGCGTAATTATTATTTTGTCCTTGGAAGAATTTCCATCCAGCCAGTCTTTGCATGTGCTCTGCAACCGTCCACAAATGGTCTTTAAAGCAGACCACACACACTTTTCAGGCAACCTCAAATATTTTAGTGGCAACTCCTGTTATAGAAACGGACAGTTTGAAATACCCATTCTGATGCATCAGAATAAGAATGAATTGCTGCAAAAAATACCCTGGTATTAAACATTTTCACCACCCATTTGTGGTATTACGGGAGATGGTTGAAGTACTTCAAAGAGGCTTTACTGGGTGAAAACCATGTGTCGTTATTTAACACATGTTTCTGTTTTACAGGAGGGCTGCTGGAAGACTGAGGAGCATGTATCAAATGAAGACAAATGATGATGTCCAGATTAGCACAGCCTCTTATAGGAAAACCTGACCTTTTGTAGGGAATTATTTCCTGACTTCTCCTACATGCCTGCTCTGCCTTTATATCAGCATGCAACTAAAAGACTGCAATACCCAAAGGGACCACAAACACAGCTTCCACAGTTTGCCCCTGGCTGAAAACTATGGGAAAAGGCTTGTCAGGACGTTTCTGGACTTCAGGCACACAAACACACCTGAAAGTCTGGAGACCAGACGTTTTTCCCTGCTGTTTGTATCCAACCTGAGGTGCATCTCAAAAGTCAAAATGGTTACTTTCCTGATGGGATTGACACTGATGTTCCTCATCATGGCTTCATACATCCTGATGTGGGACAAGAAAGAACTTCAGCTCACTTCCTTTTCTTATCAGTTCAGAACTGTGGACACCAGCACAAATTCAGCTGAAGTTTCTTTTGACAAGAGCCTTATAGACATGAAAATGCTGTTGAATATTAGCTCCAAACTGAAGTACACATCCAGGAAAGTGCCTGATAAAAAGGACTTTATTGACATAGATCCCCATGTAAGTTTCAGACCTTGTTTCTGCATGCATTAGCTGATAGATTTGCGAGTGCAAAATGTGCACAAATGACTTGATAAAAGTAAACTCTAGAAACAAGCTTCAGCTGTTTCAGCACACATTTATCCATGAGGTGAATTCCATCCCTCTAAAGCTCATAATGACCAGTTTTTGTGAGCAACACTTTCATTAAGTATTGCTAAAGGTCTACCTGCTAACCACAATTATAATGTAGCGCTGCTGTGCTCTCATCTCATAGATTTCCAGGTAGGCTAAATAGATCTTCAGAAAGAGCATCAGCGCTAGAGTGAATCTAAGTTAGAATAACACATGTTGCAACACATGTGAGTCAGTAAGTTAACAGCAATTGACAGAATGAGTCATTCATGTGAATAACAGCCATACAAAGAAGCCAAATAGGTGATGAAGCATTAGTAGCAAAGCTGATGAATCCCGTAATGTGGCCCTAGATTATAAAGCATTCATGATTTATATGTCATATATGACAATACCATGACAAAAATACATTTTCCAACTTGTTTACATGCTATAAGTGTCTATTTAATTCCCATTTTAGTCAGTCTAATTCTATTTTCTTCTACAGTTGTTCTCAGTGATTCCTCAGAATTTCTTGCCTGGCATCAAGAGTCCATGCTGGTATCAGGAGATCCCAAGCAAACTCAACACAGACCCATATAAGAGTAACCACTTCGTTCTGCGCTCAAAGACTTTCAAGAACATCTGCGACCACATGAGAGACGCCTTCCACCAGCATGTGTGGCACCGAGATGGCAAACCATTCCGTCTGCGCTGCTTACCCTACTTTTACATCATCGGCCAGCCAAAGTGTGGAACGACGGACTTGTTTCACAGGCTGCTGCTGCTTCCAGAGGTCAAGTTCAACACAATAAAGGAGCCCCACTGGTGGACCAGGAAACGCTTCGGTAAGACAGAAGGAGGTGGATCTTTTGAGACTTTCATAATAGTGTTAATAGAAAATATGCACTAGATAATTTGTTGACAGAAAGCTTGTGGTTGCTGTGCATTTAGCAAAGACTACAAGAAGTCACTGCTCATGGCTAAGAAAAGACAAAAAATGTGTTAAAGGGATTTTCAGCTGCAGGTCTCACAAGAATCCTAGATGTTTTTATAAAACTTGGAGCAGAGTCCTGTTTATATCTGTGATAGTGGTGTTACTATAAACACTAAACTCACAGCAAGAACATGAGCTGGTATTTTCCAAAATGTCACAATGTTCTTCTAAGTGCTAATTTTAGCCTCCAGACTTCTAGTTTTCTCTAAAATATTAACAGTATTTTTATTTTAACGGATTACCAAATTTGGCTGGTAGTTTTTTGTGGATGAACCTGTTGACTTGAGAAGGGTTAAATATTGTGATTGTGTTTTCATTTTAGAAATGTGATTGTGTAAAGGCATATAAGCTCTATTCTACACCTGTTGGTTTCTATTTTGTGTGATTTCTATTATACAGTATTGCGTTTTCTTTTTTCTTACTTTTCAAATAACTAAATAAATAAATTCAAATTGTAACAAAGTTTAAATCCTAATGACATGACCTCTTGACTGCACATTGTTTCAGTTCAGTTCTAATCTAACTTTTAATGTTATTTATCTTAAAATACTTACCAGGTGTGTTCATAAAGGGTAAATCTATTCATATTTGAGCTTGTAATGGGTGATATTTTGATATTCCCTCTTGTACAGGTTACATCCGTTTCAAAACAGGCTTCCAGGAACGTTTTCCAATAGAGGATTACCTGGATCTGTTTGACTTGGCAGCTCAAAACATCCAAAGAGGAATCAATGGAAATTCATCTGGAGACCACCGTGCACTCCAGATTATTACAGGTGAACATGAGAAACTGTCTTTTATGTGGTGTCAACATCTGCTGTATTTCAAAGACCACAGTTCAATCAAACAATGGACATTTATTTTGCGTAGTCCAGTGGGGTTGAGGGGTGTTTCTTGTTAAGAAATGCAGCTGTCAGATTGTCCTCATCCTGTTATTCTAGGCAGGAGCAGGTAGAAACTGGTCATGAAGGAAAAAAAAATCTTTATTCTGCCAAATTTAGTAAATAAACTGAACTGAATAAACTGGATTACTCAAGGTTTGTGTTGACTTTTCTTCACAGGTGAAGCCAGTGCTTCCACTATGTGGGATAATCAGGCCTGGAGCTATCTCCATGGAGACCTGGACCAATCACAACCACCTTTCCTGGCTCAGGACTTCATCCACGCTGTCCAGCCTGGTGCCAAAATCATCATCATGCTGAGAGATCCAGTAGAAAGGTTAGAAAAAGAATCCCTTCATCTGTTTCTATAGTGAATTGGGATTTTTAGTGATCAAAACAAATCTGACGGCTTTGTTAGAAGTGTTTTTACTTCAAAATACAGTAAATTATATTTATTTCTCTGCTTCTCACTTCCCAGGCTTTACTCTGACTACTTGTACTTTACCATATCCAACAAGTCTTCAGAGGATTTCCATCAGAAAGCTGTGGAGTCTGTCCAGATGTTTGAGTTGTGTCTGTCTGAGCGGTCACTTCGTTCATGTGTGTACAACACCAGCCTCTACAACACCATACCAGTAAGATTGTTTTCTTCATTTTGCTTGTGTTGCATTTTTTATTAGTTTCAGATGGAAGTAGCCTACTGTATTTTAAGCATGTTCAATTCAGTTTTTATGATAAAATTGGTCTTATTTTACTTGATTAAAAACACAAATTGTGATTTGTTATATTGTGATGCCCTCTGGTGGACTATACATGTCATTGCAGTTCAGCTAAATAACACTTATACATTCAGGTCAGGTCCAGAAACATGACATTGAAAACTCAAAAATATGAATAAAAGTTTTAAATATATTTAAGGGGTTGCTATCAACGATCCTTAAAATATACAAGCCTTTTTTCTGTACATTTACAGCTATTTAAAAGCTCAGTTTTAATGTGATAAAATTGTTTTAATGTAAAGAGCTCAAAGGAACAAGGCTCAGTTTCTTGTATTTTACAATTTTCCATGACAGTTTTGACATTTTCATTAATTTGACTAATTACAAGTGTATAACTTAACATGAAACAAACTGAAAAGCTCATGTTACCATGAAACACTGTAGCATTGATCTATTTTAAACTCTCTAATCATTGTGGCACATATAAGCAGCATTTTAGTCTTCCTGCTGTTCCTGTGGTTTATGTTGAAATCTGATTGTTTTTGTGGCATTGTCATTTTTATGTATTCTATTCATTTTCTACAGGTGAGACTAACTCTGGGAATGTACTTTGTCTTCTTACTGGACTGGTTGACAGTTTTCCACAAAGAGCAGATTTTAGTTCTTCGACTGGAGGACTACGCAGCCAACTTTAATCAAACAATCAAGAAAGTTTTGGATTTTCTCGGTGTAGGTATGTGTCCAGATCTACAAATACATCCATCAGCATGTTTTTATGGATTTTAAAATCCTGTATCTCCCTGGTGGTTAATTAATCTGGTTTCATCTGCTTTGTTCACCTTCCTATCAGGTCCTCTGTCAGAGCACGTCGAGGCAGCACTGGCCAAACGGCCCATGTCCAACACCAGACGGGCTCAAGACAAAAACCTCGGTCCAATGCTTCCATCCACAAGAAACCTCCTGCGCAGGTTTTACCAACCCTTCAACCATGACCTGGCCAGTGTGTTGGACAGCAAAGCCTTTCTCTGGAGTTAAATCTGAAGGGACCATATAGAACAAACTAATGTGTTGCTGAGATGTCTGCATCTATGCAGGACTTCTTTGGAGCACGGTTCTTGTTAAAGGGATACTCCACCGCCAAGTTATTTTTTGTCTATTGCCATATTCCTCAGAGTTAGATCAGTGGGCAAAAACTATTTGTAAACAGCCCAGCCGTTTTACTGATCCGGCAGTACTCTTTTTGCTTTAGCTTAGCTCAAACACTGTAAGTGAATGGTACCAGATAGCATTGCCAGAAAAAACGTTCATAAAACTCACTAAATGGTGATGATAATTCGGCCTAGTGACCTCAGTAAACATATCGACTGCAAAGGGAAATAAAAAATAACACGAAGGAATTACATGTACTATTTTTAACTCTGGACTACTTTTATGACAAAGAGCAGCTGTAACCCTCCGCTGAACAGCTCAGCTCCGGTGAACAGCGCAAGGACATAACGCATGGCCCCAAAGACACCTACTTCCGTAAACACAAACCGTGCTTCACTTACAGTGTTTGAGCTAAGCTAAAGCAAAAAGAGTACCGCCGGATCAGTAAAACGGCTGGGCTGCTTACAAATAGTTTTTGCCCACTGATCTAACTGTGGAATATGGCAGTAGACAAAAAATAACTTGGCGGTGGAGTATCCCTTTAATGCACCTGTGCTAGATCTACTAAAAACATCTGCTGTGAAAGTGGTGTTAGAGCAAGAAGGCACAGCTGGACTGCTTGCACAAAAATGTTCTTACATATAGAAAAACTGTTGATATTTATTTGCATTCAAAATACATTTTTGTGCATCATGGAATAAAATAAACTGAATTTTATTTTATCAAGTTCATTAACATGCTTATTATAAACACAATAGTTTATAATCCTAAAATCTTCGTCTAATTTATGGCTCAAAGTATGGATGCTTCCTGATCTCCTGCCTCTGGAAGATTTCCAGACACATCCCACTGGGAGACCCTATAGATCAGAGCTCGCCAGAAGGGTTTTACGTCCTCTGTCCTGGGCTCTCCCAAAAGAAGTGTTGCTATTGTATCCACTTCAGGTAAGTTCACACACACAGGAGCTGAGAGGACTGGCAATAACTCAGTGATACAGTTAAAAATAGAACAGTAACCTTTAGTGATCCAAACTAAAGTAATATTGATGAATGTTTTTTATTTTGAACATGTACATCACACAAAGAAAAGAGAGAATAAAATAATAACTATAATAATTTAATAATAATAATAATAATAATACAAATCATAAGGTGCATGAACCATGTAAATTAAAGCTGCACTCAGCAGGTTGGTGAACAAGCTAGGTATTGCTATATTTTACAGAAACACGTCTCAGAGCACTCACCCCTCCCGTCTGGTAAAATCTGTAGGCCGGCCTTTCCGCGAACATGGGACCATGCATTGCCACGGTAACTGTACAAAACAAAACTACAGCCGTAGAAATGTTCCCCCAGGTTTTTCCTCTTTTTACCTCCAAACGTTTTTAGTTTTCTGCTAGCTGAAAAGGTGTTTTTTTTTTTGTTTTTTTTGGGACTGGTATTTTTTCCTAAAATGGAAGCGTTAACAGCCAGCTGTTTCTGTCCTCCTCCCACTTCCGGGATTTTCTGCTGCAAAATGTGCCCGGGCGGGTTAATGGCGAATCCAAGCTGTGCGGAAGTGCGGCAGACAGACAGCCGGATTGATTTCTTTTGGGTTTTTTTAATCTCCACAATATATTTATAGCTATACTATGTTAGAACGTTGTTAAAAGGCATGAAAAAAAAACATTAAAAGCTAGATTGTTTACCAACCTGCTGAGTGTAGTTTAAGGTGTTCGAAAAGGACGTAGGATGAAGCAAAAGCTTATATGGTCCTACTTCTTTTTGCACAGTTCAGCAAGTCCACATAACCTGAGTCCTCCTGAGCAGTTATACTAGCACAGAGTCATAGAGCAACATACAGTAAGTACAAGTATTAGCACCTGAATACATGTAGACTCATATATACACTGATATATACAAGGAACTATATACAACCCTAACACTCATTCATTCCTAAACAATGTATCTACATTCACACATCCATCCATCATCTATATAACACAAACACCAACATATAGATTCACCTCAAGTATTAAAAATGTGAAAAAAAACCCAAAACAAAACAAACAAATTGTCCTTTAATATATCTTTATTTGGGACTCAGGTACTCAGGGGGGAGAAAAGTTTGATATCCAAGTTTGCTCTCAGTGGTGTCCAGCAGGGGGTTGATACAATCCGACCACTCGATCCTGTGAAGGGTGCAGTAGTTCAAAGCTCGACTGGGAGGCTTGCCATCAATGGAATCATCAGTCAGTCTCATCAGACACAAAGCTGGAACTTCACTTTTCCACACATCGAAAAGAAGACAGATGAACAAGACCTGACCTGCAATGACAGCGCAGGCATATAGTCCATATGTTCTAGTATTAATCTAAACAGATTCATTCAAACATTAAACCTATCTTCTAAATATTAGAATAAAACAACTTAAGTAATTGCATTTACAGTAAAATGAAATTAGTTCACCAAGGAATTTACATATTTATAAACAACATTTTATCCTTTGAGGCAGGGTGCCCACACTTTTTCCACCTTGTGATCGACTTTTGTAATGAGCAGGTCAAAGCGATCATGAGTTTCATGAGTTTGTCTCCAACACACAAAATACTCTTAATGCAGTTAGCATAGTGGCCTCATATTTTAACACAACACTCACTGGAAACATGCTAACTTAACAAAACTGTAGTTTCCCACAGTCAAGACATTAAAAGTGGTACTTTGATGGTTTTCCCTTCTCTAAAACAGAATTTAATCAGTTTATATCATTGACTAAATTATTTTTTAGTTTTAGTGGAAAACAACTGGGTTTTCATACCTTTTTCCACTCATTTAAAGGCACACTTGGCAGTTTTGGCTTGTTTTTATCAACCCCTAGTGTCCATTTTAGATCACTGTCAATAAAAATGATCTGTTTACCTCTCCCCGCTCTGTGCGCCAGTGTTTTCCAACCAGATTTAAGGTTTTCTTTGTTTCTTTGGAGGTTCCACCATGACGAACATGACACAATAGATCTCTTAGCTCATATCTATGATGTCTGTGTCTTCAGCTCGTCTGTCCTGAGCAGGTTCTGAGGTGGAAACATGGATTGCTGTAAAACGTTACTGCTTCTTGTGAGATACGTGACTTTGTGAGACTTCAGGGCAGCAGACCAGAGACTCCGAAGTTGCAAGTGTGGTATTCTGGACACAAGCAGCAGCTGGAGCTGAGTGACTTTTCATTAACCCTGTAAAGGCTCATATTAGCACATAAGAAAAAGATTTTAAAATATGAAAAAGTTACTTACTGTGCCTTTAAATCCTCACGAGAAAAGCAGATGTGCACTCTGTTCATTAGTTTATTTTTGAACAATGTTTTTATTACTTTTTGGAAAATAAATAACCAAAACACAAAACATAAAAGACTGTTCACATCAGTGACAACAACAAACACAAAGATATTTTAAAACAATAATTCAATAATTAATTTTAAAAAAGAAAGAGAGAAAGGCCACACCTGGGGACTAAGGAAAACAAAACAATGTTTCACACTAATGCTCAAGAAAGTCTATCAGGGGTGTCCATATACCTCTTCAAAGTCCTGTCCTCTACCTCTCGCTGTACGTGAGTTTCTCTATGACATTTCTTTAATCCAAGTCTGTATGGAGGAGACATCTGTTTGTTTCCAAGAGAGAGCAACCATCCTCCTGGCCTGCAGGGGGCCAAAGTTGATCAACATCTTTAATTTAGAGTTGACCTTAAGTCCTCAGGGTATATCCCTAAAATACAAAGCTTTGCATGACACAGCACCTGGATACCCACAAGTTTAGTTAAAGTCTGAGTGATCATTCTCCAAAAAGTTATTAGTTTGGGGCATTCCCACATACACTGAAATAAGGTACCTTTCTTGGTCAAGCACTTTACACACGTGTCTGGAATGTCAGGGGACCATTGATTCAGTTTCTCAGGTGCAATGCCCTCATTAACCTCTTGTACTGCAATAATTTCATTCTAGTGTTGATAGTTTGTGTTTGAGCTCCTAAACAAGCTGATTCATCTATCCTGAATATCTAATCTCCATGCTCTCAGTTGATCTTTATTGGATTCTCTATCATGCAAAGCCAGTGCTGCGTATAAACATCTGTTTTCTTCTATGAAGATGTTTAAGCACAATATCTTCCAGGCAGGACAGAAGGGTCTCATCAGGCTGTCTGTGATTTCACATGATAAAATGCCTCAGCTACTTGTAAAAGTGTTTCCTAGGGATTTAAAATTTTAAGCAAAGTTCATTAAATGTTAATAAGTTAGCCTGATCATACAGATCTCCCACTTTTGTTCATTAGTTAGCATTGTTAAGCTACCTCGAATAAACTCAGATCTCCACATTTGGTTAGTTAGTTCTGGTTTTTGAAATAAAACAAACAATACATACAATCATAAAATGAAATGAAACAACAATCAGAAACAAAAACAACTTACTATTTAACCATTTTTAGGTGGGTTATGTTATGCTATGGAGCGGTAACCTGATAAATGGGTAGGTGGAAGGATGTCATGCCCTAATTTGATTAGAGCTTTAGGACTGTAGTGTATTTCCTTATATTTATATATATATATATATATATATATATATATATATATATATATATATATATATATATATATATATATATTTATATATATATATAAAAAGATAATCTGTCATTGTAAACATGGTTTGTTTGTTCAGAAAGTTTTTTTAGAGTAGGAAAAGTCAAGGTGGTAAGTTTGCTATGCAAGTTATTTCTGACCTTGTGCTTTAGAGCCATGTTCTAGCAAAAATGCCTTATGTATGAAATGCATGGCATTTACATTATTTTAATTTGATTTCAACTTAGGAAAAATAAAATATTGTGTTTAAGACCTGCTGCTCAATTGCATTGAGAAAAACAAATATATCATTTTGACCACAAGAGGGCGCTATAACACAAATTAAAACTCAAAACTAAACATTGTTGCTGCTTTTTCCCATGTGTTTAAGGTAGTCAGGTTATAAGACAAGCTCTCACGCAAAGTCATGAATCAGATGTTGTTTTACTGGTTTAATAGTTTATTTGTAAGAACACTGAACCTGATTTATAGAATCAAATCCACGTTAGAGAGTGAGAAAAACAGACAACCACATTTTGAAACATATGTTTGTTTCAGTCAGTTGTCTATATTCATCTATAAAAAGACAAATATTCAATCCCTGTTATTTCCACAGACTTTAATCATGTGTAATTTGTTTATTTAATATCACAAGCTTCCTTTTCTGTGAGGCAACTGTTTTCAGTAATAATACTGTGTCAATAAGAAAAATCAGCAATAGATTTCTTGATGTTCATCTATTTTGTAAAATGAGTTTTGATTTGACCACTCAAAGTGACGTTAGCAGTGTAGTCAGGATGGTGTGAACTTATCTTTTTCCTAATATCATTCCTCTTATTTTGCACTTTCTTTCACAGCCCCAGCTCATTCACACCTGTCATTACTGTTTCCTCCACATCAGTTTGATGCAGTGTCCTCCTCTCTGCTGAAACTGATCATGTTTTTATTTTTCATCTAGATCACCACAATAAGGTGCTGCCAGCAAGAATACTAAATTATTTTAAGAAAAAAACTGTGATGAACAAAATGAATAATTCCTTGCTCTTACTCTTTTTTTAACAAGCCACTGAAAACCTACTAAGTTTATCCTAACAGTGATAATCGCCTCAGAAGGATTATTTGTTTTGTCAGTACTGATTAACACAGATATTTTTTCTTCTTTTAGTTTTGTTTGACGTTTTCCTCACAGCAAGGGGTAAATTAAGTTAGAGAAGAATAAAAGGTAATTGAAACTCTGAAGTATCCTTACTGATTAGTAAATCAGAGAAAATTACACTGAATTGAGATCATCAGTCCAGATTAATGAGGACCAAAACTGCTAAAAGGAAACAAAAGTAAACTGGATGAAAGAGGGAAAAGAGAATTCAAAGGAGTTTTAGAACATTATGTCACGTTAATGCTGTGTTACATATCTAGATTTATCTTATATGGTTACAGTTTTAATTTAACATTCAAGAATTTTTTAAATATAGTAGGTTGAATTATTTGAAAATTATGTAATAAATTAGGAGCAGATTGTTGTATCTGTAAGGTGTTGATTGACTGATCAATTAAAGTCCTGAACTGAGTCATCCTCCTCAGAAAAATGTTTTAAATTTATACTGACTCTGCTGATGACGGTAGTTATAAAAATATGTACTTTGACACACATTCTTTTTGTAACACTCAGTGTGGTTACATCAGTTCTGTCCTGAACACAGGAAGTTACAGACATCTGCTACCATGACGAATTCAACCCAATTAATCCAATTATCTGACAGTTCATCCTCACTCTGATTAGACAGAAAATCTGGTTTGATGCTGATTCACTCTCAGAACTCAAAAGCTGAGATTTAAGTGGTTTTTCTTTGAATAGGTTCATCATCCTGACAGGTTCAGACAGGATGTCTGCTGTTATTTAATTTATTGTCACAAAAGGGTTTTGAGAGGATTTTAATGTGTGCTTCAAGAGGCTTGGTTCATTAAAAAAACACACCTCTGACAGTCTGGATTTGTAAAAACGCTGAAGCCCTTCTCTTTGTCATATCACATGTAATGCTAAATTGCATTTGATCGTAGCAAAAGTTAACACCTTTGTGAGGCCATTTCTTTCAGGTGCTGCTTTTTAATGAGGATAAACTCTGACCAAAATAGACTAAGACATTGCTGCACAAGAGCTCTCTCTATTTTAGCAAAACCATAAAACATCCAATGAACAAAACTCTGTGCACAGAAGTGTTGATCTAAGCCTTAATACTTTAAATACTTTAGATTATCTTTCCAAGAAGCCAGACTTTCTTGATATCTTGTGAGTAATGTCGCCAGTGAACCGTTGAAAATGGCTAAATAGCATTCATACTTCAGGCTGTAGTGTTTAATCTCTGCCACATTGATGCCAACTGTTGTTTTTTCTCTCTCTTTTTTTCAAGCACACATTTACACATAAATGCTAATGGATGCAGGTGGAGATAAACGCCATTCATGCTCAGTGGCCTGCTGACCTCAGTCCGGATTAAGATTTGATGATGAACGAATTGTCCCAAAACTTTCCTTCTGCTCATCTTTCCATGTGTTTCGTAAACTAGACAAAGGAAAGCACATCTAAAATATAATAGAATCTGTTGTATGTGTGTTGCTTTCACACCAAAGAAAATACAACAAGGTCTTCTGCCAAGTCTGAGTCATTGTTATTGAGTGTTCCCACTTGACAGCAATTCCCCTTTTCACAGCTTGCATGTTCATTTGACCTGTGTGAGAGAGGCTTATTCATGTGTAACCACAATTCTCCAAAAAGTGGACCCATTGTGTTCACATCCTTTCACTGCCGAGGTATTTTCCTAATGAAATGACTTGATGGATTTTCCCTAAGCCATGGCTCTTAGCTGCCAGAAACAATAATTGCGTAGATCGGTTTTGTTCTCTGCTCTTCTGATAGATTCCCAATCCCTCCTACAGTTTTTTTTCTTGCTCTCTCTTCTGATGGTCTTTGTGAATCTCACTGTGTAAAGACTGGAAGGAGCCTTATATGGTCAGAGAGCCTCATTCACATCCTGCTGCATGTGAATGTCACTCTCTCCTTCAGAATATGTGGATGTTTAGTTCTTTCCTCTCAGGGTATGAATTGCTATCTGTGAAAATATATTGCAACCGCGAGTGATGTCCTATCTTCTGCCCTAACCTTTGTGAACACAAATGACCTTAAATATGATACGTTTTCCACGTGTCATTGTGGAAGTGCCTGTCTTTGGGCTCAGTTATTGTTTGAAGAGATTTTTATTGGTAACTCAAGTCAGGTGGGGTACTTCTGGCACATTGTTATCACACACACAGCCTTTGTCTGCAACTGACAGCAAGGTAATGAGAAAGGTAGAGATATATGTCAGATTTATTTTATTGCTTCAGCCTTGAGCCTGAGGTTTATCTGAGAGATTTATAGCAAAACAAACACTCTGACTGCATTCATAAGATGGATATGTGACTGTTTTTCTGGAATAATTCCATCATTTGAGCGCCATTTTTGGACTGATCACTTTGCACAACTGTATATAATAAATAAAACAAACAGCTTATAAATATCTCACAGACAAGAACTTGAATTAACATTTTACCCTGAAAGATTTTAGCATATTGGGAGTCTGCATGCAGAGTAGCATGAGTGCAGCAGGAGGCAGAAGTCTGAATATGTGCTTTGTTTACTTGGCGGGATCAGTAAACATGGACAGCATGCAAACTGAAGAAGATAAAAGTCAGTAAAAACCTAAAGATCCCAGACATTACCTCTCTGCTCCCATGACTCTAAGATCCCTGAAATTAGACTCAGGATGTGATGCACTTATCAAATTGTTCACTTAGTGAAACATACCTGTTTTGTCACTCAAGTTTAACAGAGCAAAATGTAAATGATCTTTATTTTCAAATTTGTACTAGATTTGCTGCTGTTTTAGTTAACAGAACTTCCCAAACAACAAAAAACAGTTTTTATAATGGGCTTCATTTGTTTTAAGATTTACTTTCACTTCCAACTGTGGACCGATGCATTGTGGATCAGGTAGCAGACTGAGGCGGGAGCTTTGGCGGTCTGATCCCTGGACACAAAAACTGGTTACTGGGACATGGTACTTCACCTCTCTGGCGGGAAAGGAGCTGGAACTGGAAGGGGTTGAGCGGTACCAGCTACATATAGTCGGACTCATCTTGACACATAGTGTTGGCTCTGGAACCCAAGTCCCTGAGAGGGGTTGGACACTTTTCTTAACTGGAGTTGCTCCAGCTGAGAGGCAGAGGGCTGGGAGTTAGCCCTAAGAATCTCAGCCTGTATGTTGGGGTTTACCCCGGGAATGAGAGGGGAGCTTTTACCTTCAGGTCAGGGAATGGGTCTTGACTGTGGTTTGCGTTCGAGTGAACTCAAGTGTTGTTTTGTTATTGAATTTCTGTGTAAGTTGCAAATTGGCCATAACAAACACCTTGATTGAACTTGAGGATGCCCTTCAGTATTCTTGGTACCAGGGCAGCCTAGGTCACAGGCCGATGAGTGACTTTGTAGTTGTATCATCTGACCTGCGGTCATCTGTTCTGGACACTCGGGTGAGGAGAGGAGTGGAGCTGTCAACTGATCACTACCTGTGGTGAGCTGGATTGCGAACTCTAGTTTTGTTCATAACCTTTATGGACAGAATTTCTAGGCGCAGCCGTGGTGTGAAGGGTGTGGAGTTTGGTGGCAGGAGAATCTTGTCTCTGCTTCTTGCTGATGTGGCTCTCCTAGCTTCATCAGGCTCTGACCTTCAGCTCTTGCTGTGTAGGTTCAGCACCTCCAAATCTGAGACTATGGTACTTGACTGGAAAAGGGTGGCTTGCCAACTCTGGGTTGGGAGAGAGGTCCTACCTCATGGAGGACTTTAAGTATCTTTGGGTCTTGTTCACGAGTGAGGGAAGGAGGGAGGTGGAGACCAACAAGTGAATCGAGGCAGCGTCTGCAGTGATGCTGAGGCTGAACGGGTGAAGAAAGAGCTGAGCCAAATAGCAAAGCTCTCTTCAATTTACCAATTGATCTATGTCCCAATCCTCCCTTATCGACATGTGCTTTGGGTAATGACCATAAGAACAAGATCCCAACAACAAGTGGCTGAAATGAGTTTCCTCTGCAGGGTGACCGGGCTCAGCCTTAGAGACGGTGAGGAGCGTGGACATGGGAGGGACTCAGAGTAGAACTGTTGCTCCTCCATGTTGAAAGGAGCCAGCTGAGGTGGTATGGGCATCTGTTGAAGATGCCACCTGGACACCTTCCTGGGGAGGTGTTTCATCTGTAGGCAGGAGCCCCCCGGTTTGACCCAGGGCATGCTGGAGGAAGTTTATCTCCAGGCTGGCCTGATAACGCCTTGGGGTTCCACCAGAGAAGCTGTAAGGTGGCCAGGAAAATGATGGTCTGGGATTCCTTACTAGGGATGCTGCCCCCATGACCCAGACTCAGATAAGTGAGAGAAAGTCAGGAGAGGTAGGGAAAAATAAAAAACCCTCAAATGTTATTTTATATAGTTTTTGTTCTAAAAGTGTCCTAACTGTGAGCTTCTGTGGTGTGTTCATTGCTATTTTTTGTGTGTATTTTCAGTTTAGTTTATGTTATTTGATTCCTTGTTTACTGTTAATTGTTTACCTCAGTTCCCATTGGTTGTTCAGCTCCTCATCTGTGCATCTGTTATATATCTCACCTGGTCCAGTGTAAACGTAGCTCTCAGTTCGTAGTCAGGTCCTACTGTTGCCCGTCCCTGTTTCTGTTCTGTTCTGATGATGTCATGATTCCCTGTCTTGTCTTAGTTCATGTCTGTCATCGCTCCTGTTCTCGCCCCTCCCTCATGTGGTAATTGTCATCAGGTGTTTCTTGTTTCATTGATTTTCATCCACAGTATTTAAACCCTTCTGTTTCTTGTCTCGTCCTGGGTTCATCTGTTCTGTTCTGTCATAGTCATTGTCACAGTTCTTGTCACAGTCTTAGTCATAGTCCTTGGTTCTGTTCCTGGTTTTGTTTTTCTAGTCATAGCCTCAGTTACTTTAATAAATGCACCATTTGGATTTTGTACCTCCGTCTCCTGCCTCCTGCTTCTCTGCTCACCGGGTCCACCCCACCACGGATCATGACAGATGATTTGTACTTTGTTCCTGTTGTCCGCCCTGTTTATGGTTTAATTTTGACCATTGGTTAAATTTAAGTTTTAAAACATTTTTGGGGATATCACATGACAACATGGTTCTACAACATCCACCAAATCATTAAGAAAAATATGAACACTTATTTATTTGTTATTGTGTTTTCATCCACATAGTTTTTGTTTCTTTACAATCACATTATACATCACACTCCTACTTCTTAAAGTCCATTTACAGCTCTCTAAAAGTCTTCACAGTTGTTTGTGCGAGGTGTAGATTCAGGTTGTCATGATTGTCATGGCCATAGCTCCCCTGTCAGCTTTTTATTCAAATCACACATGAACCAAAACTTCCCAATTATTGTATTTCCTGATCATTAGACAGGTGGTTGAAAATGACTCATGGTGAAAACTGACACCGCCTTCCTCTCATTAACCGCCAGCAGCAAAGCTACAAAGCAGCAGGTGTAGCGAAAGTCACTATAGAGCATCGAGAATTTTACACATCTGCTACAAGTGCCCATACATATCACTGAATCCACTGATTTCTATGCACTTAAAAAAACATTAAAATATATGTTTATTTTAACTACTGGTCTTTTTATATTCTTTTTGGAGAAATGTAGAGTGACTGCAGCCAATAATTTAGCCCAAACAAATCTCAACATATTTAAATTGTATGCAAAAATAATGATTTCCATATGAAAAAATGAGTTAGTTCTCAAATGTGTCTCAAATTAATCTGTAACGTAATATAGTTCAAAAACAATGATAATCAAATGTAGCATGGCCTCTGTTCCATGCAGTAAAAAAAATGTAGGCAATTTTCTTAAAAAATGTTTAAAATTTGACTTTCAGGTTTTTGAAGATGAGGTATTTGTGAGATGTCCTACTATTTTCAGAATTGATGTCATTCTATATGACAGTATTTGATATAATTATAAAATACCAACTTAACAACATAACTTTCAGACTTTTCTTCCATCATACTTACTGAAATAAGCTTCATCTGAAAACCCTCTCTTGAGTTTTCGTAGTGATTAAGGGCAGCATTACCCAGCTGCTGTATGACTCAGACACAAAGAAGCTGCAAGAGAAGGAATTAGTTTTGGTCTCCCCACAGACTTAAGTTTAGTTTATCATAATTTTTACTTTTTCTCTCATATTCCACTTGACTCAAAAACCAAAAACTTGAAGTAAAACAACTGCAAAATGTAGACATCTATCTTCAGCTACACATACAGCAGCTTTCAAATAGAGACAAAAAAACCAAATGCACAGGATGCTTTTTAATAAAAAAACGGCTCTCGTAGCTGGAAATATGTCCAGTGGAATTGCACAAAGACCAAACTAGATTAAATTTATTATTGGATTTATTGCATTAATCCAGACAAATGCGATGCTGCAACAACATGACTGTCTGGAGGTTGAAGCGCAGAAGCGCCAAATAAACTTTCATCCTTACATAAAATTTTTGAAATAATATGTCATTAAGGACGATTGATTGATTAAACGATGTCTCGTTTGCACACAACAGATATGCACATCAGCAGTTCCACTCAAACAGGCAGAAATACGAGCACATGCAGTGTTTACTAGCTGAGCAGATGGCACGTTTGTAATGATATCAGCGTAATATTTGCTTGTCATTTTTTGCAGCAGATGAGGACATGTGGTGCAGGCTTTGTTCTTATGCTAGGTCACAAATTACATCAAAACAACCATCTAGTCTCTTTGTCTTTTTGCGTTTGCATGGTTTTCTAAATGTTTCTTTGATGTTTATGAATAAAATAACAATGAAATGAAGTCTTTCTTTTTTTCAGAACCAATGATTTTAACTTTGCAGCAAAAGCCTTTGGGACAACCCCCCCAGAGCATTCCTGAACAGAAATAGAAGCTCTTTTTTCTGTTCTGTGTGCAGTACAGCATATTTACTTGAGGGCATGGGGAGACCTATGACATCTGTATTCAACATTCCCATGATTAGGATTATAAGAGTTTGGTTCATTTAGGTTCACAGGAAGATATCTGGATTTAAAAGAAGCACTCAGGAGTTAAGGGGACAGGAAACAGGAAGTGGTGACTGATAGATGGAGAGGACACAGTTTTCAAAAAACATGAAATGTTATTGTTTGCCATAATTTGAGATGTATGAACATTTAATCCTTTAGAACGTGATATGTATGTATGCCCGTGATTGATGAACAAACTTGAGGGAGCGTTTGAGTGAAACATGCTGTTTGTTTTTTATTTTTTCTGTGATCCTTCAGTTTAGTGTTTCTGTTGCTGATTAAAAGAACTCGCTGGGTGACTCCAATTACTTTGGAGGTTTGGCAACCAATTTATTTTTGCTGCAGCCATTTAAAAGGACAAATATCAGAAAACTCTTTAATAATAAACATTTAATCTGCTTTCTAAATGTCAGATGTGTAGGATGTCAGACTCTTTACAGGTTACCAAGCTTGGATATTTTAACGTGCGTTAACAATATTTATAAATGTCTGTGCTCTGAGCTTCACTCCGTTACTAATGAGCAAGTTGTATTGTATTATGGTAAAACACTAAGTAGATGAAGTGGATAATTTAACATTGGTAACGTTTTTAAAAGCTGCCCCTAAAAATAAATGTTGAGCTGAGTAACATATTCCAGATTATAAAGCTGACTGTGAACCTTTAATCTCATTGTAGTTGGCTTTAAAAGACTCATGGTGTGGAGGACGCACAAAGTCAACCACTGCCCTCATCTTGGCTTCCTTCTTCCTTGGATTTCTTTTACTTCCTACACACCGTGGCTTAATCACCAGGTCTGTGCACGGAGCTTTGTGGATGTCATGTTAGTGTGTCACCCACTCACCCAGACTCTGGGGAGAAGCAAAATACCTACAGGCTGGGGATCCTTTCCAACTTTCTCAACACCTTCTGCTAATTGCTATAGTGTGGTGTGCTCTACAGTGAGGTGGTTGGGGTTTTTGTGAGTATTGAAAATCACAGGAGGCATCTGTGACTTTTGACAAGATTGTTTTATGTATGATTTTATGGATGATGTTCAGATAGTATTCCCACAGCTGCCTGAACTTTTGCCTCTATTTCTATTGCTCCTTTTATTTTTATTCTTCTAGCTGTTCTGCAATTAAAAAGCCTTTAATTTCAAACCTTCCTACTTTTAAAAAAAGTCTTTGTTCTGCTGCAGCAATTATTGAATTATTTTATTCTCTTATACTCAACTAGAGCAGGAGAGGAAAATAATGCTTTGTCTGAGTTGTGTGTATAGCGATAAAAAGATAACTTTAACTCTTGAAGCAAAACCATAAAGAGGCTTTAAAATGCCAAAATGCACAGCATTTAATGCATTATCACAATTAGCAAAAAAATAGACAAATTGACAAAAAATAAATAGATTTTCTGCCTTTCAAAGGCTACAAATCATCACAGCAAAGAAAAAATGCAACATCCTCATTTGCCAGTGAGAACAAAACAACAATTTTTACAATATAAATGCCACACAGCTCCTCGTGTGACATGTGAGCTGGATTTACACATGACCAAATACTACATCATTCAAATAACGGTTCTCCCTGTGGTTGACTGTAACAATAAAACAAAGTAAATGTTGTTGATGTAACACCACAGCACAAAAATACTGAGAAACTTCATGAAAGGTTTTTCTTTGTGGCATAAATCAGAATCCAAAATCTAAAAAGGCACTTCATAACGTACACCTCACTGTCACAATATATAGAATCTAATAAAATCCTCAGCTTAGTGCGTGATACCTCCACTGATGTATCTTCAACCACTCATATTTCTGTATTTTCAGCTTCATGATCGTTAGTGAGGTCAAACGTTACTTGAATTTTCATCAAGATACAGCAAATCAGTTCAGCTACAAATGCCACTAAAGGACTAATCAATACCTCCTATGTTGGATAAGGAAACAAACCAGTTTAATCTAGAACATTTCATGCACAGCTCTGTTTTTTTAACAATAGGTACCCTGCATTTTGAACTTTTATTGACACGTTTCTTTTCTGCAGTGTCAATTTGAACCTTATTTACCAGCATGCTACCAAACAATCTTAACCTGTGCTTTTACAATCTATATACAGCTTATTTTCAATAAAAATCGATCCTACTAACCATTAACCTGCAAGAAATAAAAGTGTAATTTAAAGCACTTGTTCCATGCTCCCTCGTTTCCATGAACACAGGAACACGGTTTGTTTTGACACACTCCTGCTGCTAAAAATAGCCCCCCTTAAATGCTCTGTGCATTCAGGAACAATTATAAAGTTTGCAGAATCTGCTCAAGGATTACTTAGCCTTTTTAATTAAAGGCTTTCACTTGTGACTTTGAAATTATTATTATTATTATTATTATTATTATTATTGCTCTTGACAGGAAAAAATGAGTGTCAAAAGGTTGTAGACATCTGAACACATTTGGTTTGGTTTGAACCTTTTCAGGGACTCATTTGTGAATAAAAATAGATGCAGGAGAGTGTCAACCTTATGTTCTGGTGAGTAAGTGAAACACATACTGTACCTGTGTGTTACAATCAGAGAGAGGCCAGTCTCTTACTTCCAAAAGGAAAACATCACATTAGGATGTCTGAATGTGTGTCCCTTAGTGGCTGAGCGGTTTGTTGGGTGATGGGTGGAGGATGTTGGTTGTGTTGTTTGCATTCCTCCTTGCTTTGCTCTCTATCCTGAGGGAGGAGGAGTTGAGTGGACTCCTCTTGAGGATTTTATTGGCTAGAAGGCTGCAGGTCTTCTTGTACTGGTGACGTAGAAGTGAGTAGACGAACGGGTCACTCGCTGCCTTGCTGTAAGCCAAACATTTGGACAGGATGCCCCAGTGAGGGCTAATGGGTTCTGGGAAGAAGAGCTCTACAATCCTGCATCAAATAAAGCAGAAACAGGAAGAAAACTCATCAAGTCTGATTCAGAAATACAACATTTTACTCTAATAAATATTATCACAACAAGGGAAAACTTTTACTACAAACACCTCACAATCACATTATCATGCTCACCCACCCACAATCCATCATTTAGCTCACCTTGTGATGACATAAGGTGTGAAACAAACCACGAATGAGCCAATGAATGTGCTGATCTTCTTGGTGGCCCTCTGCCTCCTCCGTTTCTGCTCCTCCAGACATTTCTGGCGAACACTGCCAAAGCACACAGGTACCATTACCCCCCCAGAGAAAAGATCAGAGACGTGATGAAGAATTCTGGGAGAAAACTTGAGGGACGGACATCATCTGTGATCTGCCAACTCTGACTGAATTTCTTAAACTGCACAGGAATCTGTTGTGCAGAATGACTTGAAACCTAACGTGTTCAAAAGTATTAAATTAATCATAATGTAAAGAAAACCTAAATATGTGGTTTACAGGGCAAATCAAAGTTATTTACTGCCAACAGATTTTTAACCCTGAATTTATCTGAGGAGGAAAATGGGTCTTTATACCTAATAGTGAACTGACGAAATAAAGTTCTTTGAAAAAGAAAAAACACAGGACAAATTGTTCAGACAGGTGTGTGAAGGAGCCTTTACCTGGGGTGAATATCCACCAGCAGCACCAGTGTCTGCATGGTGATCACGTCGATGCGTTTACAGTGAAATCTTGCAACTTTGAGCACTTTCAGGTACGTTACACACATCACGATCAGTGTGAGCAGGAATGTGAGAGTATGCAGAGCCACTGTGAAAACCATGAACTGGGTGCCAGCTCCCCTCGCTCTGACGTTACAGAGGGTGCAGGACGCGTAAAGGTGGTGGTATCCGACCCAGGAGAGGCAGGTGGCCACGATGGAGAAACACAGTGAGTGTATCCAGGTGTACCCGAGCGCCAGAACCGCATCCCGGTGCCGTATCCTCGAGTGGTAGCTGAGAGGGAACACCACCGCCACCCACCTGTCGACGCTGAGCGCTGCCATGCTGAGCATGGAGTTTGTCGTGAGAAAAGTGTCGAGGAAACCCATAATCTGACAGAATCCGGTGCCTCCCGGGTGCCCCGTGGTGATGAGACCGACCAGAGTTAGAGGCATGTTGGACACGCTCAGCAACAAGTTGCAAAATGTCAGGTTGAGGATAAAAAGACCGGGAACCTGCTTGCGGATCTCCGGGTTGTACAGAAAGCAGATCAGCACCACCACGTTGGACAGCAGCGACACGACAATAATTCCCAAAATCAACACAGAAGCTCCTATATCCGCTGCGTCCATGGTGCTTAAACATCCACACTAGTACAGCGCGCATCCGCGGTCCAGTTGCAAACTCTCACCATGAGTTACAGTCACGACAGTCAGGAGTCCGGATCATAGCCTCTCCAGGTTTCAAATGTCTCCAGTAACAGGTACAATCCCTCAGCAGCGCTGGATTCTGGACTCGGGAGTCTGGACGCCTCTCTCCCAGGAACGGGGTCACTGCGGAAGGTGCTTCCTTGTGGCTCTGCAGTGTTTTTTTTTCTTTACCTGAACATGACAGCGGTTATTATCACATCTCATATGGTCCTCGCTGCGCAATTGCGCATCATGATGGACAGTTTTCGAATAGAGATAAAAGCAAAGTACTTAAAGCTTTCAGAGTGTCTAAATGTTCTCTGACAGATCCTTAAAGTGCTCGCGCTCTCCTGCTCAGAAATAGTCTGTTAGAGTAAAAATAGAACCACGACGCACACTGACGTAACTGGTGGTCATGTTGATGTCATGAACGTCACGATGAACTCTGATACGCACATTAAAAATCAGAACATTAAAGATGGGTTCTAATTAAATGTTTGGCCAGACAGACTGCACAAAATCATTAGAGCCCCCTGAGATGAGAAAAATAGTACCAGGATCTAAAATGACCTAAAACAACTCAACTCCAATCTGGTGTTCAACATGCAGGTTCATTCAGTCTCAGCCCTGCAGTCTGAACTGATGGATAAATAGTTGTTTTTAAATTAAAAAAAATGTTTTTTAATATATTAAATTCACCATCTATAGGCATTTTTTTAATATCAGGTCCTCAAAAAGTTCAAAACCAGCTGTGAATATGAAATGGAGGGGATAAAAGTGACAATGATGAACAACTTGGCTGTTAGTTTAAACAATTTAAATACAGATATGTTTAGTTTTTAGTTCTACAATATTCAAAACCTTACTTTAAAATGTGAAATGACTGAAAGAATTCAAACACATTGTACTTTGTTTTTGAAGTAGTTTAATCAGTAGCAGGACAGAGGAGCAGCACATATACCTGAAGTTCTGTAACCAAAATAAACTGGGTGATGAAAATCCTCAATAATTCTGTCGAGGAAAAAAAATGCAATGGAAGTCCAAAAGGAAAATGAAGATAAGTGCTATAATATATTTTCTGATATTCTAACAAAGACAATGTTTGGGGTAGAGCTGCAAAAATGACAAATAATCATGGAATAATAAAAATATGGTGTCCTTCTCATTTAGAATAGAATGGAATTACTTTATTGATCCCACAGTGGGGAAATTCACTTGTCACAGCAGCACGAGAATAAAAAGCAAGTAAATGACACGAATTTCACATGATGACATAGTGACAGTATAAGAGGATGAGATAAAATACAGATGTAAATTTACAGGGCTGTACAGAAATCAACTGATATTAGAATATCAATATAAAAACAGAATGCAATAGTGAATTTACAAACTTTGAGTTTACAAAGATTTATGCTTAAATAAACACTGCAGGAATGTTCAAAGTGATGAATTCTGCAAATGAAACCAGATGTTTCAGAAATGGTTCAAATTAACAAACAATTAACAAAAATAATCACATTTAATTTAAGAGATAATGCCTGGCATTAAATAATAACTATTTATTAGCTAAAGGTAATGTAACAGTTAAAAATAGTCTATTATATATTATGATGTAAATAAAAGAATACCACAACTGTAAAATTAG
Organism: Callopanchax toddi; assembly: GCA_006937965.1. Lineage (NCBI taxonomy): Eukaryota > Metazoa > Chordata > Actinopteri > Cyprinodontiformes > Nothobranchiidae > Callopanchax > Callopanchax toddi. The sequence continues at coordinate 1,323,923 of SSNR01000096.1, read as the reverse complement.
CACCAATCACTTGCAGTAATTTGATCCACCACCAGAGGGTGTAAACATGTGACATGATCAGATGGTGTGCCTTTAAACAATCTGTTTAGTGTGAAGCAACACAAGTCTACTAATAGCTCAACCCTTCATGACAGTTGGTGTAAGAATCTCAGTGTAAACAAAACAAAACTATGAGTATTTTCATCTCAAAACGATGATTTGTGACCATATTACTCATGCAAAAGCTTCTATTCTCACATATTCTTTGCATATTAAATGGACTAATTTACCACTGTCAGATCATCATACATGTAACAATTTAGAACATTTCAATTAATTTCTATATTGAGGCCTCTAAAGTCTGGGTGGAAGGTAAAATTACTAATTTGCAATGAAATAATTTAACTCCTATCTTCACATCCAAGATTAAAAGCCTTTTTTGTGATTTATGGCTTTTAATGGAAAGAGATTTCACCAATGTCTGACTCCCAGTCAGAAACTCTTCTATTTGTTACAACATGGCTCACACGTGCAGCTATCTAAGATCCCATTACTTATAATTAATGACAAATTGCTGATAAGGGCTGAAAGGACGTTTAATTAATCTCAGAGAGGAAAGTTCTTCACCTCTGCCCTTTTCCATTTAGTGAGGAATCAGATGGTGAAACTACCGTCTAGTTTCTTAAAGGCGGCGTTAATTCTCTGCTGTGCTCTCCTAACCAGGATAAAGTTCAACTTCATTTGCTTACAGACTCTGAGTTAATGAGGTGAGAGGTTCTAGCTGCATCAGCCATACAAATAATCCCTCCAAAGTCACCTGAGGTGATTTCTAAGAAACCACTGTCTGCTTTACGACACAGATTTAAAAGTCTGAAGGAAGAGACAGGAAAATGAAATCAGTAGTTTAGTTGTCTTATATTTGGTCAGAAGTGGGACTTTTAAATTCTCTTTATTGCCCTCACTTGTCATTTTAATAATTTAAAAACTTCCAAAAACTGATCTTGTCCTTTAAAAAACTTTTACTAAAAAAAAATAGATGGAAATATGATTTTATTCCTAAAAATAATGACTGACTGTGAGCCAGAAGAGAAGGACAAATTTATGGTAAACTTCCTAAATGCTAACCTTGCTTTGCCCTTGTGATTATGTTATTCATGATTTCATTCATTTTTCTAATAATGGTCTGCCCTGGGGTCTCATTCTAGTGGGATGTGTGCAGAAAACCTCCAGAGATACATGATCAGGAACATCATCATCAGATGTCCAAACCACCTCAACTGACTGCTTTCTGAGCTCCCCCTGGATGATGAAGATCTTCATCTTTTAGCCTCTCTTCAGAGGAAACTAATTTCTGCCTCTTTTATCCAGAATCCTGTTCTTTCAGTCATGATCCAAACCTCGTGACGGTTGGAGTGACCGACCAGTAGCTCTGTTCCTCCTACAGTAGCTCATCACTGAAGATATTGGTCCATCTTTGGCTATAAATACCCTCTAAATATTTTTCAGTTAAAACTTTTTCCCCCATTTTCATTCTTAGCTATTTTTTAAGTTACATTTAATTGTGAAGCTACTTCTCTGACATGGTAAAGTTTTGCAACAGATGCTCAAATGAAAAAAGTATAACTTTGCCAATTTTAAAAGTGTTAATACATTTTTATTACTCTATATTAATATCGCTGTGCAATTGCATGCCCTGACTTTTTGAAATATATTTCATTTAATAAATTTAAACTCTACCTTGGTGTGAAGTAATTTGGGGTATTTTTAAATGTTAAGCATGTAAATTAATCATTTCTGATTGGAAAGAGCAGAATTTGTGTTTGTGCACAGTTTAGGTCCAGTTCAGCTGTGAAATAATCTTCAGTCATACATTAGTGATTAGCATATGTTCAAACAGAATGATTATTTTCTCCTATAAAAATGGCTTTCGCAGCATTTATGAGCAGTCCCAACCTGCTGGTGATTAGGAAGTTTTGTTTTTGCTGTAAATGCTGTCAGTTTTCAACAACGTGAATCAGTTTATCTAGAGCCAACTCTCTGGACATCATTTCATTTTGCTCAATTTGCTGCAGCTACTCCATGGCTCTGTGACGCTTTGATGTCCATTTTTAAGTAATGAGCGTGACATTGCTGTACACATCCGTGACGAGCAGCTCCAGTAAATGAAGCTCCCAGTATGAGTCTTAATGAGAAATCTCTCTGTTATATGTCAAGACCTTCATACTAAGAGTGGGTGGTTTGACTTTTACATTACAGCTGCTGCTGTGTGTTTAACTATTAATTATTCCAAAAATATGTAGAGCTTCAATAACAACAGACATCTTAGTCAAATTTAAATTATATCTTATAATTTTAAGCACAGAACAGCTGTGTTATGATTCATACTGTATGTTTATGCACTGGGTGGATGAGTCACAAGGAGCAACTCATGTTTCTACAATTAAATTCCTCCGGGGGATATTTAGTTGTAAATGCAAAGTTTATGAAGGTGAAACACTAGCAGCAGCACACATATTGTCACATTTATTCTATTTGAAGTCCTCAAATCAAGGATTTGCTCACATATAAGAGAATATGCAAGTTGCATTAGCAGATTTTCAAAACATGTCCTTGATGTGATTAGGAAGTTTGGAATTATGAAGTCAAATATTTGGTCTGATTATGAGGTTCCTGCAACCATTCCTTAACCATTTGTAGATTGGAGGGGTGAATTTATGATGAAGGTTTTCATGATGTTTTTATATATTGTAAGCCAGAAATCGCACTCTGATGAACTCTTGTGCTTTCCCTTTGCTTTGCTGATGTCATGCTTCTCCCTGTTGGTTTCAGTGCTTCCTCTGACATTCTCTAAATTTTTGTTTCCTACTTGTGATATGAACTCTTTGTGATTTGTTTAGTTTATTTCTTCTTGCCACCAGCTTTTTCTTTCCTTTGCTCCTCCTCACTCACATGCATCCATAATCATCCAGCTGTTCTTCATCCCAGTACCACCCTTCTTCATATTTAAGTCTTCAGTTTACTTTATTTCTTTGTCATGTATACAGATCTGAAACGGTGGATAGTAAGATATACTATTCTAGATCTGACTGTTATGATAAAGGAGGATTTCTGATGATTTAGCAGAAGAACTTTGGGCAATATTAATTGTTTGCACTATGCTGGGTTGATGATGCCAGATGTATAAAAGTTTTATTTGCTCATACTCTATATTACCAAGTATCCAACATATGCAGTCAGACTGAAGACAAGAAATTGTATTACACATTGAAACATTCAGTCTTTAGGATCAAGAGGAATAGGAAAGAACTGAAGCTGTGGGCTCTGGACCGCTAACTGGCAAAGAGAGCAGCAATGAGGCTAATATTATGGTAAATGGTCTGCTTTTGAATAGAGATTTTCTAAATAATGGACTACAAAGGACTTTACATTACAGTCAGTCATTCAAACAATCATTCACACATTGATGGCAGTAAGCTACATTGTAGTCACAGGGGTGAAGCTGCCATACACCAGGCGCCACGGACCCTCCGACCACCACCAGCAGGAGATGTAGGTGAAATGTCATTCCCCAAATCACAACGACACAGTGACCCAGTCAGAGCTGGGATAAAACCAACAACCCTCCAGCTGCAAGATGAATGTTCTACTGAGATACTGCCTCCCTTAGTAGATGTGTGTACTATGTGAATTCAAAACTTAGTAAAGCAGAAGTATAATAACATTGAAAATGAAGATGGTAAGAACAGAGAGACAGGCATGGAATGGGCAGATTTTTGTGTCTTGTGGATATAGTGAGGCAGTTTAAGAAAAGGTCTGAGAAGATTTTATTACACATAAAACTTGGTCATACCAAAGTAAAAGATCCTCTTTGAATTTTCGGTAAGTATGATGTGGTAACTGGGACCACAGAAGATAGTACTCATAGGTAGAACATCCCTAAACTAAATAAGCTTAGCATAGTGCTTCTCAGTTACGCTCCCTTCCAGAAGGTGGTGGAGATGCACTTGCAGTTAAGATAGACAAAGAGTGAAACGTATGTGTTTCTTTGTCCGAGGAATTGTTATCTTTGATTCTGTCTCTCACCTCTTGTATTCCTTGAACTGTTATTTTTTTCCTTCATTAAAATCCACTACAATGCAGCTGTCTCCTTTGTGTGAGGATAACTTATGTGGTAAAAAATAACTATTTTCCCCCAGAAATCTGTGCTTTTAAGAAAACACACCCTGTAGAATCAAGTGTAATCTATCAGTAAAAGCTTTCCAGACCCTCCTCTGGAAAGTGCTTGTATAGTGCATGTTGCTCCTGGAAGTAGGAAATGATTTAAACACATTTTTATAAGGTATAAAAACTGGTCTGTGCCATAAGAGAGGCTGTGGCTCAGGGGGAGAGTGTCTGTTAATTGGAAGGTCAGTGGTTCAGTCCTGACTTCCCACCACATTTTTAAGTGTCCTCCTTGTGCAACACACTGAACCCCATATAGTCCCCACTGACCTGCAAATCTAGGGTGTGAATGTAAGTAAGTGAATGTGACTTTCAGTGTAAAGTGCTTTGAATGGTTCAAATGACTAGACAAGTGCTTTATAAATGCAGTCCATTTCAAATTTATGAATTTATTTTTATTGTTTCATGCTTTTCAAATGGGCTAAAATTAGTTAGTGTTCTTCATCTGACATTTGACCTATTTTAAAGCTACATTGTGAAATCTGCAAACAAGCTAGGTAGGTATATAGCTAGTTACTGAATTTTACCTAAACACGTCTCAGAGCGCTCACCCCTCCCGTCAGGCCGTTCCTTCCCCGATTATGGGACCGCACAATACCACATTAACAAGAAAGTGCAAAACACCAGTCGTTGAAATGCTATGCTAGTGTTCACCCTGGTTTTTCCTCTTTCTACATCCAAACGTTGTTTGTTTTCTGCTAGCTGAAAAGGGGACTCCGGTATTTTTTCCTAAAATTGAATTAGTAGCAGACGGACGTTTCTCTCCTTCTCTCACTTCTGTTCTGCTTTAAAATGCTCCAGCACGCATTAATGGAGGATCCAAGCAGTGTGGAAGTGCGACACTTTGATGAGACAGACAGCCAGATTATCAAATAGTTGCTTTCGATCCAAAACGTATGATTTGCTGACGTTTTAAGAGAAATGTGAGAGAACCACTTTATTAATTTCTTTCACTTTTTTTAATCGCCACAATGTATTTATAGCTAGAAGAGGCATGAAAAAACAGTTTTAAGATCATTTGTTTTACAGATTACCTAGAGCACCTTTAATTATCAGAAAAGGCAATGGGTTATTATTACATGAGGTTTTGACTTGAAGGTGTGCTCTTCAGCATTTTTTTCTGCTGTCTCCCTTGAACAGCATTTGTTGTGTTTTGATTTAAGGCAATCACCAGAAAAAAGGAAGCAATTCTATATTTAAATGTGTGTGTGTGTGTGTGTGTGTGTGTATATATATATATATATATATATATATATATATATATATATATATATATATATATATATATATATATATATATATATATATATATATGTATAAATATATATATGTATAAATTAGGGATAAACTCCTGGAACTGCAGTCTGTAGTTGGTAAAACAAACAAGAAAAAAAAAACTATCACAAAAAAAAACCTTTCTTGTACCATGAACTGTTAAAATGTCATGTCCATTTTCTTAAGATATGCAGAAGAGTGTCCAGATATTCTCAAATGTCTGTTGTTTAGCCTATAAGGTGAAGGTGATGCATTCCAATGGTAAAATCTGTATCATCTGTTTTATCCATTGTTTAGCATTTGGCCTATAGAGGGATTTCCACATGGCTATACATTTTTTTGCCACAATCAAGCTTAGATCCAGAAACACCTGCTGATTTTTACTATATTCATGTTGTAACGGGCGTAATTGTATAGTGTCTCTTTAAGACAGCCTAAGTTTCATGTTGTGTGATGTCACAAGTGTGTGCCCTGCTACCACAAGCTTTGGGAGAAACGCGGTACGCTACTGGATGCATGAACTGAGAGGACTCTTTATTTTATTTTATTCAACTATTGTGACTACAGGTTGTATGAACTCTGCTTATTCATGTATGACTAAACAGCAGCCGTTCAACCGGGCCTTGTAAGGTTGGTGAAGAAGAGTGTTTATTAAAAGACGGTGTGGAATTCCCCAGTACTAGCGTGGTCGTAAGTTTTTCACCGTCTCACAAGTTTTTCTGTACCTCCTCTCCACCCCTTTATACAACCCACGTTACAATGTCCATCAGAGTAAAGTCCTATCAAAAAGAGTTTGGGGTTCAGTGGTATTGTCTTATCGATTATCTTTTCCATAACCTTTTGTACTTCTTCCCAGAACTTCCTGATTTCCTCACACTCCCAAATACAATGGTATAGTGTCCCTTTATGAACTGTACATTTAGCACATATATCTGCTATACTATTATTATATTTATTCAGTTTTTCTGGGGTTACAGGTTCGCATCAAATATTTGTGCTGTATTAATCTAAGCCTTGCATTAAGAAACTTAGGGTGTGCTCCAGCACAGCCTCTTTCCCAGTCTTTTCTAGCTCTTGTCTGAGATCTTGTTGCCAAGAAGCCATTCTGTCACTTGTATCCTCCAGTTGATATGCCACCAGGAGTTGATAGAAGTCAGAGACTGTATTCCTTTGCAGGTACTGTCCTTGTTATCTTTTCCTCCAGAATGGTAAGGAATGGTTTTGAGAAAAAGTTCTTCTCATATGAGTACAGAAAGCTTCTGATTTGGAGATATTTGAAAAAGTGTTTTTTGTTCATATTGAATTTAACTCTTAATTGATCAAAATACATTAAATTCCCAGAATCCTGCAGGTATAGGTCCTTAACTGATCTAAGTCCTCTGGAGTACCAATTTTTGAAAACTGCTTCTGCTCTTCCTGGCGTGAATCGCTGGTTCCCCCATATAGGACTGAATTGAGATAGTTCCTGCTTTTCTTGAAGATGTTTTAGAACACATATTTTTATCATGTTTTTCACTACTGGTTACACTTAGGTGTTTCTGAGCGAAGACAATCCTTACATTTTTATGACAGTGACTTAAAACGGACACTAGGGGGTGCTAAAAACAAGCCAAAACTGCACAGTGTGCCTTTAAAGCATAAGAGAAATCAAATTAAACATCATAATGACCATATCTGAATGTACCTACAAGTTTCTTGCAAGAGAAGTAAAAGACGTGTGAGTGTTGCTGCTTTCCTCTGCTCTGCTAAACACTCAGGAGCAGTGTTTGGTTGAGGAGGCAGCTGTGGTTCTCCGTGGGGACAGAGGATAGAGGGGTTTGCCTCTTCTCTCATCTAACAGTGATAAGAAGCTTCTGTTGTCACACACCAGTGGAGCAGCATCAAAACACCCACCCTGTCTGAGACGTGGGTGGATGGATGTGTTAGTAACCTGCTTATGCCTGACAGTCAGAGCTGCTGCTGCTTCACAAATTCTGTCATTTAACATTTACTGGTTTAATTTCAGTAATAAAAGCTGATGAACTTCATTAGCATCAAGCACCCTGGAAAATAAGGACTCCATATTCAATAATAGTGGGCATTTTCTATTGAACTATACTTTGTGTAACTTATTTCTTAATTTTTTGAGCACCATTGTCCACAGAAGTTGTCATTCTGTTTTTTTCTTTTTAAATCAAATGTGATTCTTAAGATCTGTGACTTGAATGTCAAATTCTTAGTCAGTCCAAAAGATTTGTAGAGATGATTAATGATTCATTAAAATGAGATTTAATTGGGACATTTTGTCTATCCTTGATCGTGTGTTGAAGTCACTTGTCATCCATGATGTTTAGATAATTCTCTGCAAATCATTTATTATAAGTGCTGAGCTGAGAAAAAGCAAAAATAGCTTAATAATTATCTCAAAAACAGAAACTGCAGTGTAGAAATAGCTTATTTTGCCATGGGGCGGACATTTTGATGTCAAAAGAAGACAGACTTTAATAAGAATTTGGTAAAAATGCACTGCAGTTTTTAATTTTCTTTTTTGAATCAAAGCTGAGGTTGGGACCCCACTGTGGGTTGCAAAACTCAAGGTTTGATGTTTTGAGGTGATCTCCAGGAATCAAATCAAACTAATTAATAATGCCCCACTTAATATATAATTAATGTAAAAGCTTAAAAAGTGGCAACACATTCAAACAAATAGCCCGAAACAACATCAAACTCTGAGATTTCATTATGCTCCCATATTTGAAAGTTTAGTTAAACCGGGGATCTCTCATCTTTACCGTTGTTATTTTGTGGGACAGAAAAGTAGAAAAGCCATTCTTATAAATATTTGTCATGTTTTTTTTTTATTTCTTTTTAAATAAAACACTTGATTATTATGAATTATGTATTTATTACTGACACGATTTTTATGTTGCTAGCTTGTTTAGAGATGTAGAATTTCTTTAAAATGTTTGCGTGTGATGAAGTATTGTGAATCTGTCTAATTCATCTTATACACTGCTTCCCTCTAGTGGAAAAAAATGTATATATATATCAGAATTTTTTAAATGTAAAATATAATTTTATGATAAAATGACATTTTATTCCCTCTGAAAATATGATTTATATATTTAAATTATTAATATAGCTTTTGCTTTGTTTTAATTATTTATCAAATTTTATTTTTCCAGCTGTTGTACTAATTGATTGCACTACTTGATTGATGATATGAATAGTAATTTAAAGTTTAAATTAAATATGAACATTTTCACACACGCTAATATGATCATACACCACTTCTATAAGCTAGTCCTTCAGTTAAAGGCAGAAAACAAAACAAAATAGCAGCCCTATTTATAACTGAAGCACTCCTGCATGTTGCTGTTTACACCAGCAGAGGGCACCCTCTACCCTCTACTGAAGCAGGAGGAGAAGAGCTGATGCAGTCTGCTGTCTGGGCTGTCAGCAGTCATTAGAGCTGTCTCATTAAAGTGATGTCAGTGGCACTCCATTAGCAGCTAAATGAACAGCTGCCCTGCCTTGAGGCCAAGTCAACAAGTGAACTTTGTCGGCCAGAGCGGCCCGTGGGTTAACCTGCTCAAAGCTGCACAGGACAAACATGTTTTTGTTTTGATTTTCATTGAGTTGTGAGTGCAAAAACACAAAACATTGAATTTACACTGAAAGGTAAAGAGGATCAATCAACAACATTCTACTGTTTCTTTTCATTTAGTTATAGGGTTTCTAGCCTCATGAGAAGAAAAACTATCATCATGAAACAGACTTCTGGAGCTACAGTATATTGAGATTTAGAGTCTGAGAGACAGGCCACTAAATATTTACATCATTAATCCCACTCTTAAGGACAACTTTTAGTCCTTTAGTTACTTAATTATTCCACAAGGGGGCAGTGATGTGTGACTTTGACTCCATGTTGATATGATATGAAAATATTTTAAAAATCTTAAAAGATTATTCTTCAGTTTTTTTTAGAAACTTGGCACAATGTGTCTATTTGACAAACTTCTTGCAAATGTCACTAAAACGTTTAGTCTTTCTGATAAAGTTTCAGTAAATGCCAGCTGCAGGACTCTCCATCCTCTCCCTCAGCTCCTTGTGACCCGACACATGCTACACCTCACACAGGCACTTAGTTAGACCAAGATCTGAATAGCATTTGGGGTCAAAACCACAATATCCTCCCATTTGCCATCCCCCATTTAATGGCCTATTTAGCGTACCGCCGATGGCAGTAAAGAGATAGCTAGGCTTTTATACCTTCTGACTGGATATATTAGCAGGTAATGTCCTTAAAGAGGATTAGTGGATGGAAAGAGGGAAAGAGAAGGGAATGAGAGTGGCTGAAAGCGCCATAGGGATGGGGAGGCAGCAAATAGGCAGGTGATAGCAGGGAGGACAGGAGAGCTTATGTTGCCTTATGCTGCCTCTGGCTACAGATGGGGGATTAGCAGCCGCTGTGGTATCTTCAAGCATGTTGAGTCATATCTGTGTGTCTGTTGGCAATTTGAAATATATATTTTTGAAGAAAAAACTACTTACCATGCAAGGAATGAAGAATTTGTTAGTAATGCCAAAAGAAATGAAACTGCCAAGTTCAGGAAGTAGTTCAGACAGCACTGGTGGTAAACAGTTTCTTCTGATGTGTCAGTAGGTTCATAGGATGTGCTGGGCATCGAGGTCAAGGGTGTCAGCAAACCAAACGAATGATCTTGTTTACTATGTTTAGTCGTTAAGTTAACCTCCTGTCTACTTAAATACATTCTCACAGGCATAGCAACGTTTGAGGGAGACCTTTAGGACATGACTGCTGATGTAAACAAGTATATTACCTTTAAGGGTAAAAACAGAAGCTAAAGATGTGACAAACTGCTCAGATAATTACACCTGTTATCCTCCTTAAGTGTGTCATTCAGATTACCTCCATACATGTTAAAACAATCAAGATAAAAGACATGAAAAGCATACAGGCAAAAGACAAGAAAGTCCTGAGGCTGTCAGCGTGCATGTCTTCCTCAAGTTCCTTATTAATATCTACACATTGCACATCACTTTTGTCTAAAAACACTGTAAAAAGGGCTATCCATCATCCAGACACAAACCTTTGGATGCACAGGAAGGCTACATTTAGCTGTTGCTGGTGATGTTATGATGGTTGTAAATAACCAAAGATCTCTATGTAAATAATCATGTAATGCTGACTTGATGGTGGTGTTATAATTTTTAATAAAGTTGCATTCCACAAAATTTAGGAGCTTGGAGTCATTTTAAGCTGTCAGCTGTTCATGTGAACATTTATAAAATATAATTTATTAAGCCTAAACCAACTCAAATTACCCAGAAAAGAAAAGCAAAAGTTTCAATCACATGCTGCAAATTATGAAAGATGTTTCTGGCAAATAGCAGTTACTGTATGTGTCATGTTTGGTTGGTTGAGGATCCAAATTAGGGGTGTGGATTGGTCAGAATCTGGCAATATGATGTAGTGTAACAATATGATATATTGCAATATATCGTGATACTACAAGCAATACAATATATTGCAATATTTATTAATTTAATTGTTGGGAAACTGTTGAACAGAAAATATTTAAGAATATCGATATAATATTACAACATGAAATATTGCAATTTATCAGTGGAGTGCATTGATTTTTTTTTCTTGCACCCCTAATTCAAATGTAGCAGGAAGGAGGCAAACGAGGAGACGGGGACTGAACTATAAAATATTTAACAAAGAAAGTAAAGTTTGACAAGGCAGCAACATTACAGAAACTAACAAAGAAAACCAAAGGGAGCTCTGGGAGGAATAAAACACAGGAATGACAGGACCTACAGGGGAACAGGATGGTTAATTGGATAATTGTCAAATCACTGATGTTCAGGTCCTGAGGTCTATACTTGGCTCAGATTAGCCGTTTTGGGGGTATTTGATCATGCATAGATGACACTAAGTTAGAATGGGTCACTGCAGAATCTGCTTTAGCCACAGTCTGCTGGAAAGGAGTCAAGTGGAGGGCAAGCACCTGGGCTGGGTGACCTTTACCTGGAGAGAGGATATGTGCAGGGATAAGAAGCCTTTAGAAATTGGTTTTGTCCAGAGTGCGTCACAAAATTTCAGGGATGAGTAAGTAAAGCATTTAGCTCAGTCTAAAACCCAGTCATCAAAATTAGAACAATATCTCTGTGTTGTTACTCATTACTGCCTTAACCTTTGTGAGTGTGTGAGTGAGCGTTGCACTCAGCACATCCTCATGCTCACTCAAGTCTCCAAATCTTTAACAGTGTGAGATTGCACTCTCTTCAGAGGAGGTATGTACAATATCCTTCCTCTGCCAAGACGTCCCTGACTGTCTCTGCTCTCAGCAGCACCAGCATATAAAGAGGTATTGTGTGCTGCTTCACGCTCCATGGCCAATTGACTTCTTTTCCCATTAATCAAATGCAGTGTTTACCTAATCTTTCATAGCATTTGAAAACCATTAAAACCAAGAGGATTATCCTAGTATTTCTAAGGGTGTACTTTTACCTCAGGTACTCAAGCTTTGATATTTTTTCCTTCTCCCTTTGATTATATTTACAGTCCTTTCTTCTCTCAATTTGCAAAGATTTATCACCTGCACTAAGTTATTAAAGCTTCTCCAATCCACCTAAATCTCTACACTAAACCAGTTTAGTGCAATTAAAGATCAGACTGACTGAAAAATCTAAAAATAAGGTTAAATAATGCACTTAACTTATTTTTGATAGTGTGTCTTTTCATTGGACAGGAAGTAGCGAGGCTACATTTCAGAAAGTGTATCTTACTTAAGAGAGGAGACTGTGAATTGAGTTGCACTTAAAACCACTCTGTAAAACTAGACGAAGCACACAGCAGATCCACATAGCAGAACGGTTGGCTCGGTTCTGCAGAAAGTTTAAAGGTTGCTCACTGCGCCCTGAAGCTGTGGGAACATGATTTAACCTGCTTCACAACAAATCAGGAGCCATTCCTTCGCAAAATAAAAAAAAATTGATTAAAAAATAATAATATTTAGAATTATTTTTAAATTAATATCAAACTAAAATGTCAAATAATTTTCCAAGGAGAGTTTTAGTAAAAAATTTTATGAACTGCATTTCTTTATGACAATTTGTGATATTTCAGCCATAATGTTTAACTCAGTCTCAAAATACATGCTTTTAGTTTTTGTGTTGTGGTAGCTGCACATGCATGTTGGTACATGTGAGTCCTTATGACTAAGGAGATGCAGGTATGTTTTTACTGAATAAATTATCTTCTTTGATGTTCTTCTATTAAAAAAGAGACACAGTTCTTCCCAAAGTCCACAGCTCTAAATGCTCTCAGCTAGAAGTGACATGTTGTGATTTTATAAGACAATAGTTGACCCATTCATAATAAAATAATAAATAAAAAAACCAATATGCTTATATATATCACAATAAATTAATAAATTATATTTTTTAAATAAAATTAAGATGGTTATGTTTTAATTGTGAGCAGTTGTCATGAAAAATATCATCTTTTAATTCAATTGTTGTAAGAAATGCATCCAAAAATCATTTGGAATCAGTTAATTTTTTAGATGATTGGATAAATAAACAATCAGCCAATACAGAACTCACAAATCCATTCTTTCGCTGTCTTTGAATGCACCATTTCCAAGCCACAATAAAAAGAAATCTGACATCTTTCCCAGTATGTGGACAGACAGTATCAGATATTTCAGGTAGGTTTTCCATCCATCCATCCATTTTCTGTAGCCGCTTATTCCTCCACAGAGGGTCGCGGGGCAGCTGGTGCCTATCTCCAGCGGTCAAGGGGCGAGAGGCGGGGGACACCCTGGACGGGTCGCCAGTCCATCGCAGGGCCTCAGGTAGGTTTTTATTTCCATAATCATTTCAAGTTGATTAAAAGTGATTTTTTTCTTTTGATTTTAGTTTTTAGAAATAAATCAGTCAAAATATGCATCAGCATGTTGGAGCTACAAGAATCAGAAATTGTCGTCCCTCAAAACCAGGATCTTTACATTTCTGATTTTATACATTTCTCATATTCTTCAAACCTTAAACGGTCAGAATTGATGGAAAATAACATTTATGATGCTTTTTAGCTGCTGTTCAGATTTTATTTATAGATACTGCAGTAGGTGTGTTGAACAGTGGTTTTAATAATGGAAAACAGACACTTTATTCTAGGAGCCATAATAAACTCGCTGTTGTAAAAAAGTGTTTACTTTCAATTAAAAAATCATCTAAAACTAAATGTTTTATTTTGTCCTTAAAAAGAAAATCAACACAGATTCTAATAAAGATGGAATAGTCATATAAAGTGTAAATTGTGTCCATGTATGCTTGTGCACACCCACATGCATGAGTGAGTTACTCATGATGATTGAGCAGTTGCTGATGATACTGAGGGTTAATCTGTATTTAGTTGGTTCATCCGGATGCCTTTGAGGCCATCTTATTAAAGGAAATGAGACGTTGTGAGTGCTTTTTCAACAGACAGTTACTGAGCTCTGCAGGCATTCCTTCATGTCTGCTTGTGCACTGGATAGAAGGAGCGCTGTCCACTGTGAGTCCTGCCAGAACGCAGTAAAACAAAAAGGCCCTTGTGCCTGTACACATGTTACAAAGAATATGCCGGCGTGTCAATCTGATGCAATTTTCCAAACTTTATCTTTGCCCGATTCTGACCACCGTAACGGCTGAAGGTCTCAGCTATTTGGATCAAGATACCTGAAGAACCTAGATCTGAAATGATTTTAAAATAGTAACCAGCCCCTTCAGTTGCAGCCACAGTCTGGAAAAATTGGGACCTGTTGAAAAAAATTAATAATATCTTATTCAGGGTTGTTGTTTTTTTTCTTCTTTTTTTGCAAGGCAAGGAGTTGACTGTACGTTAGGATGAAAGGGTTTAATTGGAAATGATAACCTGCTGAAAGAGAGGATCTGTCGACCCACAAGGCCTGGTTGTCTGTCTGCCAGTACTGCAACAATATCCACAGGGAGATTGGCAGATAGAAGCTGCTGTCAACGCCCTCAACTCCGGCATAAGCCTTGCACTTGTGTCTGCTTCAACTTCAGTATGAGGCACTATTGCTGGCTGTGTGCAAGTAACCATATACACGTAGCTAAACTTTCACACACAACCAGCGGAGTGCTTGGACGCACAAACAAATTTCTGGTATTCTATAAGGCACAGATAAAAGGATAAAGACGCAAGAGACATGAGCATCACGGAAAGCAAAACTCAAATGCTTTCAGACTATCAGAGCGGTTCAACAAGATCCGAACATCAAAGCCACTTAAATATTTTTCATTCTTGGGGCCACAAAATGCAGGATGATCTGACAGACACACAAAAGGCCCACAGATTCCTCTTGGCCCCTGCAGTAGTGTTGACATGAGTAGAAATTAAGTTATCACCCGTTTCTAAAGTCCAGACGGCTGTCAGACAAGGCCACTGAGCTGAATCCATGTTTTGCGGTGGGAGGCTGTTTCACAGGAGCTGCCCTGTTTCACATCTCTTTCTTCATAAATACACTGTATCGTACACCACTCGTGCACCAGGAAGGATTTGACTTTTGCTTATTGACAAACTTGATGTTCAAAATTAACAATTTAGAACAATAATCATGAATTAATTTCTAAAAATGTGTTGATTTATCATATTTTACAGTTAGTGTGTGAGGTTATGTGTTTCAGTCATTTCTCACCCTAAGTGAATATTATTTTATTCATGTAACATGTGTCTGTATTTGAATATGATATTTATTTTCCGGTCGCTGACGTGGCTATGAGTCCCAAAATAGACACTGGTTGTGTGTTTTGCATGGAGCTGAGTGCAGCTTGTGTCTAGTTCTGTGTTTTGAGTTTGTCCATGTCCGGTAACCATTATGTTTGAAGCAAATCTGAAGTGGAGAGAGGGAGAAGTTGATGAATGTTTTATGTAAACAAGTAAAGTTGATGAATGTTTTATGTAAACAAGTAACAAATGAGAGTTTTAGTATGCTGTAGTCTTATTTTGCATAACTCTTTATAACTGCATGAGTTCAACTACGTAAGTATCACACAAGAAGAACAGCGCGTTATTGTCCTGATTGGTCATCCACATAAGAACTTTAAAAAGTCCCAGCGTTAAAAGAAAAGTTGCTCGTCATCAGAAACCCACCATTTAATTACAACACACAGGAAATTATCCCTAGAATGGACCCAGCAACGATAAGAAGTTCGAGCTCTCTGGATGACAGCTCTAGAAACCTGAGAGAACTTATCACCAAAGTGAGGGGTGGGGGTGCCGTGCAATCTGATTGGACTGTCATCCCTAGGTCATAATTAATATATTTATCAAATGATAACTGAAAAGAAAATCTCCGAATCATTGGCGCTATTGTAAAAAGAGGCCAGCCCAGGCCTCATAGGTGAACAGTAGCCAAATTCATGTGGCGGCTGCTTTCCCTTGTGGCTAATAACGCTGCTGTCAGTATAATGGAGTGGAGGGAGCAAAGTGAGCTACCCTTTTGGAAGCTATGACAGATAAATTGCCTCCCCCTGTGCAGAGTGAAACTGAATTTGAAGGAAGAAAAGAAATATGTCACTGTCTGCTGAAAACAACCTCTATCTGTATGTGTAAATAGTATTTGCTCTTGTGTAGACATAAATATATAATGCCTACTTGTCATTGCAACTTAAAAAGAATATTTTTCAGTGTTTCAGTCATTCTAAAATGTTGAGCCAATTTTTTGGTGTCAACCAGGGCTGTGAAGTTAATTGAGTTTGTACTTCAATATTAATTACAGCTCCAAACAATCAGAAAAACATTGTAATCAACAAAAAAGATTAGAATTTTTTTCTGCCATCAGCATAAGGTTAAACTCTTGTGTTTATGTTTTTAAAAGTCAGCAAAAAATGGTAGAAGGAGGAAAAAACACAGGCAGTGAAGGACGCAAAAAATATGCCTTCAATTATATTTTTCATCTTCTTTTTAAAAATTTACTTCCTGAGGGAAAAAAACATATTTTTATGCATACTGACTCCCAACTTTTTGCAGATCTTTTCAGTTTTTTTTGGCACTGTCTGACCATGTGACTGGGCATGTAGGAAATTAAGTGTAATTACAATTAAATTAATATCTCATTGATGCCAAAATAATACCCTATGTAGGCCTAATCATTCAGTGAAGCTGATTCTAGTGCAGTGCTAACGGTCCAGATCAGTATACATGACCCAGTCCCCAGGAACTCAGTTGACATAAATCAATGTTTGCAGTCTTCTTAAAATGTGAACTCTTGATATTGTTCCCCAACTTATTCAGTAATTCTGTTAAAGCTGTACTCTGTAATTTGGTAAACAATGTAGCTTAAAACATTTTTTAATGCCTCTCAACAACGTTCTATAGCTATAAATATATTGTGGCGATAAAAAAAAAAAGAAAATCAATAAAGTGGTTGACCCACAGTTCTCTAAAAACCTCAGCCAATTATACGTTTCAGACCGAAAGCAACTATTGGACAATCCGTCTGTCTGTCTCACCGAAGCGCCTCACTTCCTCACTGCTTGGATCCTCCATTAATGCGTCCTGGTGCATTTTTCAGCAGAACATCCTGGAAGTGAGAGAAGGACACAAACGGCCGGCTGTTAGTGTTTCAATTTTAGTAAAAAAATACCAGAGTCCCAAAAAGAAAAACCCCTTTTCAGCTAGCAGAAAACAAAAAACGTTTGGACGTAGAAAGAGGAAAAACCAGGGTGAACATTAGCGTAGTGTTTCAACGGCTGGTGTTTCGCTCTCTCTTGTTTAGTCTGTGGCAATTCGCAGTCTCATGTCCGGTGGGACGCAGCATATGTATTATACCCGACGGGAGGGGTGAGAGCTCTGAGACGTGTTTTTGTAAAAAATCTAGCTTGTTTGTTTATTACTGAGTGCAGCTTTAAATATTTGTGATTTCAGTGTTAAAATTGTGACTGTAATTATTTGAGCAGCCCTGGTGTCAACATGAAGCAGAATTTATTGTCAGCAGGTGTTCATCTTTTGGTGTGAATGCAAAGTTCTTATCACTTTGTGATCATTAACAGAACAAAAACATTTTTACCTGCTGCTCTAGAAAAGTTATGTTGCTGAACATCGATGTGAATTTTGCATATTTATTGATTTACCTATAACTGAGTCTAAAAAATTTGCCTTTCATCCTTTTACACAATAGTTTCTTTGAACTGTTCACAGTAATAAAAATGTTTTGTGCAACTGTACACTGTTAAAAAAAAGTAAGTCAGTTCAACTTAGAAACAAAAGTTCACTGGCTGCCTTAAAAATTTGATTCAATTCAACTTAACCAAACACTTTTTTTCAACTCTAAATGTCAAGTTGTACAAATATCATAAATTGTAACCATGCATTGTTTTAATCTAAAATTGTTAGTTGAAACAACAAATCCTGTTAGCTTAGCCATTTTAAAAAATCAGTGTATCTTTTTCAACATCCATCCATCCATTTTCTGTAACCGCTTCATCCTCCACAGAGGGTCACCTCTCCAGCGGTCAAGGGGCGAGAGGTGGGGGACACCCTGGACAGGTCGCCAGTCCATCGCAGGACCACACAGAGATGAACAATCAGCCACACACCCAAGGACAAATTACTAAATTAATTAGCCTGACAGTCATGTTTTTGGTCCGTGGGAGGAAACCAGAGTACCTGGAGAGAAAACACACATGCACAGGGAGAGCATGCAAACTCCACGCAGAGAGGCCACAGAGTCGGGACGCGAACCCACAACCTCCTTGATGCGAGGGAAGAGCGCTAATCAACTGTGCCACCATGCAGTCCCTTGTTCAACATACATACTATATATATAATATATATATTGTATTTATACATATATAATTATTTTACTTATATGGTATCACCAATAATCCTACTCCTCCAAACCTGCCAAATTTCACAGATTAAAAAAAAAATCTATAACTTGCAGTTTTAAGTTGACTCAATGCATGAGAATGAGAAAAATGTAACAATTTGTCAGAATAACTAATAAATTTAAGTTTTTCTGATCAAAACACAAAAAAGTAAGTTTAACAAACAAAACTTAACAAGACAATTTGAGTGAAATTATAAAGATAGATTGAAACAACTTTTTGAGGCTATGATTTTTTACAGTGTAGAAATTCTACACTTCAGATTTTCCAAGCCAGGACCAGACACGACTATGATTCACTGGCATTGCAATTACAAAAAGTTATTTAAGGGATTTTTCTGAACAGACTGTTAAATCGTTGATACCTGGCCTCCTGGCTCATTTGAAGAGCCATAGATGGTTTATTCTGGCGCTGGAGAGCAAATTCATGGATGGAGAGCAAAAAAAAAAAAAAAGAATTTGTGCTTTGACTTTCAGAAGTTAAGGATGTGAGCTTCATAAACCAAATACAAAGAATCAATCTGAAGTTAGAAGCCATCTGAGCAGTTCTCCATCAGGTCCAGCCACAGCTTGAAACTATGTTTATACATTTTATAATAGTTCTCTATTTAAATAATTGTCTTGACCTCTTTACTCTTGTTGAAAATCAACCCTGTTTGTCCGCAGGAGGCTGCATCCTGGGTTTGACCCCAGACCACTGCCATAGTCTCTCCTACGCAGGTGGAAATCCACAGTGGGGATACTTTTATCGAGAATTCCAAGGGTACAAAACAGGAAGGAGGAGAAGCGGAATTGTAAAGGTAACACAATCAGCCGCTAAAGAAGTCACAGGAGTATCGGTTTCTTTAAGCTGCACTGAGCACGGCACAAGATTAGGATGCGGATTAATGAACTTTTACCTCATGTCACAGAGACCGAGTCATGTGATTTGTTCTATAAAGTGATACGGCATGCTGACCTTCTTGATCTTTTTAATTATACAAAGAGATGTCAGTGGAGAGTATATAAACAGATGTGGCTTTAATCTGCTAAATGTCACTTTGGAAGTACAGACGATTTTTCTTAGTATTGTCCCACAAAGTGGAATCCAATCCTATGCGCCAGACCTCACCTTTGACTCTTATACTTGACCTTGTAACTTGGGAATTAGTTTATGGCTTTTTTGTGTTTCACATACTCAGACTTTGTATGCATCATTGATTTTCCTGGTTTAAGAACGATGTGGGAGATTCAGCAGCAAATATGATTGCTTAATCCTTAAGCTATGCTGTTCCTGAAATACCATGATTGATTTCCACTAATTTCTAAAGAAAAGTGCAAATTTAAAAATATATCATCCTCACATTTTTGATGATCATTTGTAACCTAAACCTGACATGTGTCATGTAGTTATAACCACTGATCCTGATACCTTGTTTTTAATGCCGTTCGGTTTGGGTGGGTACCACAGCTGCACTGTGGCGCACAGTTACACATCCCCCCTTCCCATGTCCAGTGTGCATTGTGTTCATTCTCTTCAGAGCCATGTTCCATGTGTGTTTCCAGCTCTCCAAAGACCCTCCCACGCTCTACCCACCTGCCATAGCCCTTGTTGCATACAAATGCAGGTCTTTCCACCAGCCTGTGGTAAATTTGGATGTGAGCGGAGGACTGAGGAGGGGCTGAGTTGTTCCCCACATCCCCTCCCTACAGACTTTCTCTCAGGTTCGTAGTGTAGAGAGTTGCTGGCCGGCTGTCCCAAAGCGTTTCACCTCCGTGAGCACACACAAGATGTCCATTCATGCCCCATGATCCTACAACTTTGCTGCCCCCCCTTTCTCCCTCCCTCTGCTCCCTTCATCTGCAGCTGAAGCAATTCAACTAGGGCCAAAAGCAGGGACCTTTAATCTAACAGAATGTAGCAGGCACCTGAACTACTTAACCGCTGTGCTTGTTCAAGAGGGTGGGCACAGAGGCTAAGGTAACTGGGGTGTAACAGAAAGCCCCGAACTTTATCCCTGGCCAGGATGAGTACATTTCCTTTCTGTTGTTCCTAACAAAGGCCAGCAGGCACAAATGGTCTGCTATCTGTGTCACTGAGAAGTGGAGAGCAATTTGTTTCTATTAAACAGGACGGTCCTCATCTTCCCCATCCAATCCCCCTCCTGTTTTCTCTCATATCGATTCCAATGGCTTTTGTGCAGCAGGTAAAACACTGCCAGTCAGTAGGATTCATTTGAGCTCACCTTGACCAGGTGGGGTCCTTGTAGTCTTTACAAGAAGGGCCCTAAAAAGGGCACAGTGGACTTTCCTCATCTGGTTGCTCAGGTAAATGTGAGAATTAATGAGGATGCATGGAGCTGCTGTAGAAGGAGGAGGAAAACAAAAACTTGACTGCAGCATTCAGACAAAAGTTGTTGAGATGCCTTTTCTACTTGAAGTTAGTGTCAGTGATGAACAGCAATTCATCTGTTGTCCACACATGAATATACTCCATATCCTGTCCCTTTGCTTCCTTTATATATATCAGGGGCAGCGTTTGATTTATCCAGATTGCAGTGGAGGGCAGAAATACAACAGTGAGCCACTATATTTCACCTATGCTGGTTTCAGCTGCACAAAGACCCATTCCCTGACTTTGACAGAGGCAAGATGGCTGCTTTCATAAGAGGGTGTTTTTCTTTTTTATTTAAAGCCTGGCCTTAGTCCATTTATTTTGTCCTTGCTACAGATATGAAATCTTTTTGAGTATGACTATCAGTCATAATAACACAAATCAAGCCACAGGACATCCTACTATTTTTTGTGCAGTGTAAATGTGTATACTGCTTATAAAGCAAAGCAAAATGTCCCCAGACATTGTAGGATGAATTGTAACAGCGATTTTCCTTTCCTTTCCTTTCCTTTCCTTTCCTTTCCTTTCCTTTCCTTTCCTTTCCTTTCCTTTCCTTTCCTTTCCTTTCCTTTCCTTTCCTGTTCCTTTCCTTAATCAGGAATCAGACACATATGGATCAGTTCATATAGGTAATGAGCTTCTCCTAATGGTTAAGTAGAGACACTATCATTCTTCTCTTTCTCCTCATCTGTCTTTCACTTTCTTCACATTTTTATTTTGCCTTTTATTTTTTGCCTCCTGCCTCCCTCCTTTCCTTTGTATTGACGCCCTGGGACCCCATCTGGGTCCTTTAGAGGCGTGAAATGCACAGTAATTATTAGTAATCATCACACACCATCAGAAACGGATCCTAGTGCTGTAATTACATGATAAATGTCTGCCTAACACATGCCCTCTATTTAGCAGCCCCCTGGAGACCGTGGATAATAGACAGCTAACAGGGATCCGCAGAATGGGCCTTTCAGCGCTAGCCGGAGCTCATTGTCTATGAGCCAATACACCCTCTCCCCCCGTTTGGCAACAACACAGACCCCGATCAATCCATGCACTGCCTCGCTACCCAGCCTACTGACCCCTCCCCTTACACACACACGTCCCTTGTCACTGCTAAATAGACAGCAATGTCAATCACTGGTGTTACACTGCATTGCTAATGGTTGCCAAACAATTTCACTGAAGAGAAAAGAGTTTTGTTCAGCCATTTTTCAGGTGATGGTGACTTTGTTTAATACTGTTGCTGATCCCTGGTTAAAATATGATCATTTGCATTGTCAGCGTGCTTTTTGTTGCTTTTTAATGTATTGTTTTCATTGAAGGACTGCACAAAATGTGCCTCAGAGATCATGAAAAACTTGATATATATTCATTAAGCCTGCAAATATAATCTTAAAACATTCTGTCACTTGTTGACATATTTCTTGCAATAAAACCTGAAAACATAACAGAAGTTGCAATTATATTTAAAAAGTATTAAAATGATAAATATCCATTATCAGGTCA
Organism: Callopanchax toddi; assembly: GCA_006937965.1. NCBI lineage: Eukaryota > Metazoa > Chordata > Actinopteri > Cyprinodontiformes > Nothobranchiidae > Callopanchax > Callopanchax toddi. The sequence goes on along the minus strand of SSNR01000096.1, from coordinate 1,301,669 downwards.
CTTAAAATTTATACTAAAATATTTATTTAAACAGACAGTATTGGCTTGAGTTAAAACATTTTCTCATTTTAAAGAATATTTCATAATGCTTTAATGTTCAGTTATTCACACTGCCAGAGTTCAAAGTCATGTTGTTGCAATGACAGTGAGAGCTGATAGTGACAGTTAGAAAGTAAAGGGTCACAAGCCTAAAGCTGTCTCTGTTTCTCTGCAGTTTTTGATGCAAATAAGGTCGACGTGAGTAAATAGACACATTCAGCGCTACTTTCAAACAGCACTTCTACGTTAGGTTTTCATTGACTCTCCTCGCAAAAAGAGTGGCTGGTGGCCATGCAGTTTGAATCTACATATGCAGTGATCAGATATGCATGCAAAAGAAGTGCACTCTTATCTAAATCCATAGAGTGAGATGAGGATTCGTGTTTGTGAACAAGGGAAATTTGCCTGAGATTTGCCTAGCAGGCTGTTAACAATGGTCAACTCTTTGGGGATATCTTATATATTAGCCAGACCAGGCCACAGGGATGTTGGCTGTTAAGCAAATTTTATATGCTGTATTGCATGTTAATTTATGAAAACATGACATAACTGATTTACTGGTAGAGGAGGGTGTGAACTGATACCACGGGAAGTCCAATTTATCTGTTCACTTCAAATCACCTGTGGAATAATCTTCGAGGCATTAAAATGACTGTGACACCTATCTGTATTATTTAATGTTTAAATGTTTCTAAGAAGATGATTTTACAAGGACATTTTGATCATTATTTTAACATGTCTAACTTCCTGTTCATCCATATTGTTGTAGACTCGTAGACCACACACACACACACGCACACACGCACACACACACACACACACACACACACACACACACACACACACACACACACACACACACACACAAGCTATGAGCCTGAAAGCAAAAGCGAACATTCACTATAAAGCAGTGCAATCTCAGGCTGACAATAACAGACATATCAACTATCTCCTAATTGATACAGCTAGGCAGACGGTCACTTAATGAATTGCTAATAGCCCTCAGCAATGCTATGAGTGACAGGGGCCAAGCATTCCACCCGGTGGAGGCTGCCTGGGGAGTGCGGTGGATGGAGACGCTTCTCATTAATGGCGGCAGGATGCCTGGTGATTGTTCAGCCTTGTGTGGAGAGGCCCCATCCGCGTGGAGGCAACGCTTCTCCCCCAGCTATAGCCCCCTCAACGTCAGACAGCCGAGCATCACGGAGTCACCGATAATGAAGACTTGATCAAAGGATGTGGCATTCCACAGGTCCTGGCCAAGCAACTGGACAAGATGAGTGAGTAGGGTGGAGAGGAGCACAAAAAAGATGAATATAAGGAGAGAATGAAGGAAAGAAAGAAAAAATGTTTTCTCCATTCAGATTATTAATCATTTAACACAGTTTTGGCTGATAAACTGGGTTTACCTGGGCACACAGGCTGAATATTGATTATAACACGTCACTATTATTCTGTTTAAAATATGCAAAACAATGTGTTTTCAGTAGATTTAACTTGGCTTATATGACTGTAAATTGAGACTTTAAAAATGCATTAATAAAAGTAATGTAATAGAATTGCATTTATGCAATGAATTTACCACAAGCTGTAGTGTTATTTATCCTAATGCATAAAAGTGCCGTCCCTTCAACTGACCCATAATTTTCTACTAATAACTGCTGTGGGCAGAGTGATTATAGCTTTTCATTAGTGCTGGCAGCTTTTACTAGTGCTATCCCAGCTAAAGGGCCCTCTCTGTAATTGTTAGCCATCATAAATATAGTACGTCAAAAGTATTGGGGGGGGCAGCGGACCCTCTTTGTTAACTGCTGATGATTGAGCAATTAAACTTTGCCAACTTAATTACCTCTCCACCGCAACATGGTTATGAGGGATTTGGACACTTAGATTATGGTAAATATTGTCAGAGAGGCTCCATGTTTATTTTGAGCTAATCATAGATAATCAAAGTATTAAATGTCAGGAAGATTTAAGCTGTTTAGATTTTTTTTCTTTTTATGAGGTCAAAAGCCTTTTCATTCATTATCATTGTTATATTTATGACTCTAATTAGACTATTGGTGGTATTTTGTATTTATATTACCATTTGTTATTATGCGACCACCAGACTATTAATTAACTGCCTACTTATTAGTACAGAAAAAGACAAATCTGAGCACCGTTTCAGTTGGTTTGCACCAGAAAAGCTAACAGATGTCCAGAATAGCAAAACAAAAAACACCAAGAAGAGAAAAAAACGGTATCCATTCGTCAGCCAAAGTCAGAATCACACCATGCAAGCTCCTCATTAAGTGGCATTAAAGCTGTGAAGGTCTATAATTATCAAATAAATCCTCATCTACATGAATGGATTCATTGGCGTGCCATAATTCTTGCTAACGCAGAGCAGCTCTGGCAGCGAAAGAGCCTTTTGTGCACCACTGTGGGAAGGCTTTTGTGAAATTACACTACTGCATAATGATGCTAATCATAAATTAGCATTTCAAGATGGAGCTGCATGTTTATTTTTATACTTGTGCACACTTATATGTCTAATTAAGAAGACTTTCATCATCACTTTAATATCATGGGATGTCACTGATAACAAACTTTTTAAATAATTTTTTTAATTAGTCATCATTTTAAATAGCAAAATCACCAACAGTAGTGTTTTGTTTAGTACATTTTAGTATTTAGTTCAATTTTGGTAAATGTTCTTGTGTCTTTCTCAGCAGGGCAGACAGAGTTCTCCTCATAACATGAAAAGTTAAACATCTATCATCCTTTATTCTTGATCTTTCATTTCTTTTTAACTATATGCATTTTCTGTCTTCTTTGTCTTAGACCTGCAGCAGCGTGCGCCCTGCAACACAAACACAAAACATGGGTATTGTGGACCCAAACAGAAGCCACATGACAGTAGTATTCGATTCAAGTTTCCATTCATTCCCTGAGAGTAGCAGGTGTGTGTTTCATTACCCACTGAAGAAAAAACACGACTCCAGTGTGGGCTTCCTGATGTAGGGGCTCGACCCACTAATGAAAACAGACAATGAGACCAATCTAGAGGCAGCGCCCACTCTGTGTCCACTTATCACCAAGCTAAACCCTTTGTCAATTAGGGCCTGTTTGTTTGATGTGACAATTAGCAAGGAGGCTCTCAGGTCATTAATCCCAATAAGATTTTACTGTGCTCACGATTAATTTGTTTGTCTTTGTTAAGAAAATCAAAAAATGCAAGAAGAAGAAATCTTCTGAAGTATATTTTGCATGTATCTTTATACTTCTATTTTTTTACAGTGCCAATAAGTGGAAATTTGGTGTTTTTGTATTAAAAACATGTGCCTCAACTTATCTTAAACCGAAGAACACTTGTTGAAGATTTCAACTTGTCTTGGTGTTTACCTTTAGACTCATGAGCATTGTTTTCAATTATTTGAACAATGACTGGATGCCTTTTGTGTGTGTAACGCAGAAGTCATTTGCATGAAAAAACTTTTGGAACTTCAGGATGAGGACATGTAAATGATAACTGTTGCAGCGCACAAAAAAACAAAAGGAGACTGATAAACACCCACATTAAAATTTCAATGCCATTTACCTAACCACAGCTTTTCTCTGGAAGGGAATCATTTCACAACACGTTGTTGTGTTTTCCAGCAAGTCACTAGTTATTTTCCTCCTTGTTGTTTTCCATCAACCTTCCAGGTCAATGGCATTGCTGTGTTTTGCATCTTTCTTAGCCCCACCAAACAAATGGGGTTTGTGTATGCAAAACACATGGCTTTCAAAGATAGAACTTCACGCGAATACATCAAAGAAGTTCCTCAACACATGCACCTTTAATGTTTTCTAATCTGATTCTTCAATAGAGCTTAGAGATAGCTGAAGTCCCATGTTTTGAACCAAATGATGATGTTCAGTTTGAGCATTGTTACATTTTTGGGCATGTGCATGGAGGGCATGGAGGGGGGCAACAAAGTTTGGGGAGTTCATACAAAATGTGCTTTGGACATCTACTTAACACTTCTTTCCAGACATGTTTGGCTAGCTTTCATCATGAGGAAGTCACACGCTCAAGTGGTTCTGGAGCAGACATTTCACTCTAGATGTGAAGAATTAAGTTGTGATTTTTAAACATATCATCATGTCTAATGAAGGTTTTCTTCAAAGAAAAGATGCCTGGAAGCTGTAGCTGTGACTGTACACTAGGTGGTGCCCCATCTCTTCACCAAAAACATCCACAATTAAGTACTTTTCTGTCTACTCACAGACCAAAGCTGCAATGGATCAGCTGGGCATGTGAGCAGTAATGAAATCTAAGTCATAAATGACAAAATATGAAGTTATAAATGATAATATTCTATTTTTGCATATGTTCAAACAATACAAACAAACTCAGTGGGTAACTCAATGTGAAAAAGAGCAAAAATAACCTATTTTTCTACAATTCACACAACTCTCCCTTCCCCCTCTCTATAATTCATAATAATGTGATCTGAGGAGAGAAACTAATGCTGGTTGATTAAAAAGGATTCAGGTGATGAAGGCTCCATTCTTGGTGCTGAGGGCCTATAGTTTCAGCCAGGCCCAAGGCAGCAGCTGGAAGCGTAATTACAGGAGCTGATTTATACATCATTAAGGCCTCCATATCGGTCACCCCTTTTGAAAAGAGCAGTTAAGCTACTTACACTTTTCACAAAACAGTAGCAATTCGACATAAAATGAATGTATGCCGTTCCTCTGAAAGCATATGGTATATTTCTAACTTATTAATAATTCAAGCTGAATGAGCAAAAATTAGTTGGCTCGGTTATCGTCGCGTTTGTCCCACATTCATTTCACCGACATTTTGTAAATGGGGCTATTACGCTAAAAACAAAGCAGAGTGAATGACCGCGGTTTGCCGTACTTAGGAAAAGAGAGGGCCTCATTCGTACACCTGTCATTTCCCAACAAGGCACCATTATGGTTTGCAGAGAGGTGATATCACACCTTTCATTGTAGCTGTTCCCCTTCTGAGAAAAAAAAACAGTGGCTTTAAAATTTCAAATTTCTGTGAGAGATATTTTTTGTGGCTGCATGGTGGCGCAGCTGGTTAGCACTGTTGCCTCACAGCAAGGAGGTCGTGGGTTCGCGTCCCGGCTCTGCGGCCTCTCTGCGTGGAGTTTGCATGTTCTCCCCGTGCATGCGTGGGTTTCCTCCGGGTACTCCGGTTTCCTCCCACAGTCCAAAGACATGACTGTCAGGCTAATTGGGCTGGTAAATTGTCCTTAGGTGTGAGTGGGTGTGTGGTTGTTTGTCTCGTTCGTCTCTGTGTGGCCCTGCGATGGACTGGCGACCTGTCCAGGGTGTCCCCCGCCTCTCGCCCCTTGACTGCTGGAGATAGGCACCAGCTGCCCCACGACCCTCTGTGGAGGAATAAGCAGCTACAGAAAATGGATGGATGGATGGATATTTTTTGTAATCTGAAGCTGCAGATTATTCTCCTTTTTGTACTTCAACTATCAAAGAACTGGCATTTCAGTGGCTTCCTTTTCCAAACTAAAAGAAATAATTAGCATTTTTACTGAGGTAATAATGAAGCATGTGCATTTTAGTCTCAATACACAGAGAGTTTGCTCTAAACTCTGAGAGACTACAGTTTGATTGAAATCAAATGAGATGCCCTTTAATTGGGCAGCTAAAGAATACACAAATGAACAGGTGTTCTTTTAGATACATCACAGCATACACATTTGAACAACCCTTGACACCTATGTCCTGTGGACATTTATTTTTTGATATGCACACACACACACACTCACACATGTTCACCCTGAGCATAGAAGGAGCAGCTGAATGAAGCTGAGCACATTGTTGCTTTAACCTTCTGCACAAGTTATCCCTCTCAGAGCTCCAAGCCTTGGCAGCTAACTCTATTGGCTTTTTGTCATGAAGCCTTGGCTTGTACTGGTCGGGGGTGGATAGAAGGTGGGAGGGGGATCAGGGAGGACAAAACAACAAAAAGAACGCCTTTCTTTGACATTACGTATTTCAAGTGAAGTGAGTGTGAGCAGAAGAGACTTAATCAAGGTTTGTAGTCTTTAGGTTTTGAGGAGAAGATTTGAGACATGGTACCGCCCACCTACCTGACCCTCCAGCTCCTCACTGAACAGGGACTTCTCTGCTAGCCTCTGCATTTAAGCATCTACATGATACTTGATGCTGAGATGAATGGAGAGATGTTGCACATTTCTTCTCCAATCTCCAAGATTAGAGTGGGTGCACACATTTCTTTTCTTCACGTTAAAGGCACACTATACAGTTTTTGCATGTTTTCAGCACCCCCTAGTGTCCGTTTTAAATTATTGCTGTAAAAATGTTAGCATCGTTCATGCTCAGAAACATCTAAATCGGTTGAAATGTCTCCTCAGCCTTCATTGCTTTCTACTGGAGCAGTTCATCACTCATTCAAAGAAATCAGCTGTGTTCAAGCAGGGAGAGATCGAAAAAAATCAGGAATCATGAGCTAAAAACACTCCGGCGCTAGCATAACAGCTAGCCACATTGGGTTAGCCTAACCCTCGTGAGATACGTGACTTTGTGAGACTTCAGGGCACCGGACCAGAGACTCAGAAGCTGTACACGTGGTATTCTGGATCCAAGCAGCAGATGGGTCTCACTTTTCATTAACCCTGTAAAGGGTCATATTAGCACATACTGGCTCAAGAAAAACATTTTAAAATATGAAAAAGTTACATAGTATGCCTTTAATCTTTCCTTGGTGACCTTCCCCCCCTTTAGGGTTAGAAAGTATTTTGTGTTCAAAGTGAATCTTCCCCAGCCAGGTCAAGTGAGTTAAAAAGGAAACGGCAAAATTGGATCCCATAAGTCAAAAATTCACATCTGAGGGTTTGAATGTGTTTGTGTCATTATGGTATTTTAAATGATGAACTCGTCTCAATGGACTTAAGAGAGAGGTCATATCTCAAATGGTTTACGGCCATGAATAAAAACGCAGTGACACTGAGAAACGGAGGGAAATGCACTGACTGATTCCTTTTTAAATTCTACCATCTCTTTGTCTCTTCCCTCTATCATCACTAACAGTCTCTTCCTCCTTCACTTGAATGTCACTCAGCAGGAGGATTTAACGTTGCTTTTAACCCTCACAGCTTCTTAATTACCTTGACATTTACCCTGCATTTAATCACGTTTTGTAACAGCAGATTTATTGCAATGACTTTTTTGTATTGCAGAAGGCAGCACTAATTATACAGGTTACAAGAAATCTTCACATTTTAAATCTGTATTAATTTCTGTTCTGCCTTTTTCCTGTGTCGAAGAGCACAGTGTCAGCTGATTTAAGATGGAGTGACACAGGAAAGGACAGAAATACTATTAGATGAAGTATCAGATGTCTTGAGGTGTGAGCAGTAGAACGGAGTAGCACTGCCTATCCCTCCTTTATTGCCCAGGTTATTATCACAACTGCTAGGGAATTGTCGAGACGGGGAGATAGGAGTGGCAACGATCCATCCGGGACTCGTTCATCACCACGCACTGCAGCCCCCCGACTAGAAATTACATCTGCATCTGAATTAGTAACATTATTCGCCAATTTGGCTCAGAGTGAACATTGTTCCATTGAAGGTGGAATTAAATTAGAAAATGAGTGAGTCTTTAATTTTCAGATTATAAATCAGGGAATATAATTCACCTTCTTGTACCTTAAGGGCAATCACATTATCCTAAGCGACATTTTATCCTGCGCCCGCCAAGTAATCTCATCACCATATACAGTCACACACTAATCATGCTTCCTGGGGAGAGGGGAAATACATCTTTCTCCTCCAGAATTAGACATAAAATATGAGTGTCTTCTACTGCACGAGAGCTTATTTTACACAGAATTTGATGGTCATTTTGAACTCACAAACAGTAGAGAGAATTACTTGTTTTAAGAGATATTGCTTCCATTTGTTTCTTCATGAATGCAGTGTAGATTGTAGATTGCGTCAAACTAAGAGATTTACAAACGCAAAACAGCTTGAAAGCATGGAGGTCATCTGACTCGAACACCGTTTTAAAACCATGCAAAAAACTGTATGTATTTGAAGTATTGTGCCATTTTTGTATTGTATTGACAGCTCCCAAGGAATAAAATGCAGATTTTGCAACTAAACAGTGCTGTAACATTAGTGATTGCAATAAACTATTTAGAGCTTTAACAGAACCTGGTAAAATTAGAAAGAATGAACCTTTTACTGCCAGTCTTTCTTAGACTGTTTCCCCAAACTCTGCCTGTTCATTTCATTCTGGCCAATGCCCAGACCTCATTAAAAATGAATGCACTCTTTAAACCCCAACACTAGGCCTTTTCCATTAGGGAGAGAGATATGAGGGTGATAAACATTATTTGTGATCGGATATGAATTGTGCGAGGATTGGCTGCAATATTGGAAGACACATTGAAAAGTGATTGTGCTTGAATTCCCCCATGCCGTCCTATGCCATATCACAGCTCTTGTAATTTGATTCCTATTCATTTCAACCATTGTTGTGTATTATATTGAAAGCCCTATCAAGCTGATCTAGACCATCCAATTTGGATTTTTGTTATTTTGTCCCACTTGGTTGATTTTAAGCTGATCAGGATATTTGCTTGGCACGGTCTTGGGCATTTTGAAAGGCCTTATCTTACATTTAATTACCATACCGCCTTTGTTGAAGCAAAATTCATCTATTTTGGTGCGTAAGGGTGGGGTGTCCCTGTGCATGTGCAAATAAAAGAAAGAGGAAGAAGAGAAAAAAGATTGTTTGGTTGTCTTCACTTTGTCTGTCAGCCTCTTTGATATACTGTACAGATGTATTTTCATGGAAATGGTGTGCTGGTGCATCCCCCCATAAAAGCCAATAAAAGCCAGGCTATTGGAGATTCACCCCTGAGCGCTCCACTGACAGCCTTCCAGACATATACATTTAATATTCCATTGACTGATAGATTTTTATGAGGCACGGTTAACATTATCATCAATACTGCCCTCAGGACCAAGACATAAACTTTGGAATGGTGGTCACCATGGGTTGTACACAACAAGTAGCCTAATAAACATCATTATTTAGGATTTTTTTTTTATTACAGTACACATTATACCTTTTTATGTTATTGCATATAACAAAAAAAATGTGTTGTAAGGCAGTGTGTAGGCTTAAGGACATTTCCATAACGGGATGCATTTTACACAGAATTGCACTGCAGAATATGTCATCCGGACACATTTTACAATACACACCCCAATCCAGGTGGTTTGAGCTGTATTAGCATGTTTGACCCCACAATGATAATCTATGTACCTCTTACTTTTCTCCAGGTTCACTGACAGTCAGAACAGGATGATAATGGTGGCCCTTAGGAACTCTGCTCCACAGGGCAGGGATGCAATGGGTTGCAGCTCAGACACATTTTAATATTAATACATATAAAAGCAGTCCGACTGGCACGGAGTCATCAGCTGCAGACACGCATGCACACTCACTGGCATGCAAAAGAGTGCGCTGACACGCTCTTCCAGGCACACACCTGCATGCTTACTGATACACACATATACACAAAAACAAGTAAAAGGCCCATTATGGATGTAACAGCACGGCATTTGTGGCTGGACCGTTTCCCAAGGTCAGTTTGAAACATTTGCCAGCCGGAAACCTACACAAAGTGCCGGTTGTTCACACCGTTTGGGGAAAACACACATTATGTAAATTATTCTTCTTTTGGAATGAAACACACACAAGTAGAAACTGTGTGCTAATGGCTATCATGTCAGCCAAAGCTAATGGTTGTGGTGTGTTTTTTGCTGGTGTGTGTGTGTGTGCTGCTGCTGCGAAATCATGATTTACATTCTCATAATTCCCTTTTATGAATGAACACATATTGAAATTCCTGGACAGGAAGACTTTAGAAGCAGACAAGGAAAGTTTTTTTTGCTTTGCATATTTTTATTAATCCACAAAAGCAGTTTGTTTACAAGAAGCATAGGACAGCCCCCTCTGGAATGCAAAAACACAGCTTTTATTCCGGAACCAAAGGATAGTGATACAATGTCACCTCTGTCACTCAACCAACAGAAGGCACTGTAAATAATCAAATTCTATTTGCATACCTTTACACTGGCTGATAGTTTGGTATCAGCAGCATCTACAAACAGTCTAGAGTAATGGTGCATACAGACACTTCATTTAGCATAAATTGAAGGAAATGTATGCTTTTAAAAACCGAGGACTGTAGTTTATCTATATTTGTGTAGAGGCCGTGACATTTTAACACAAGGGCGACAAGGAAATAAAAAATAGATTTGGAGTTGAAGTTGCTGATGGATGTCTGAGTCATTGACATGAACCAAACAGCAGAAGTCAATGTCAGTAAGCAAATCAAGGATATGGCTTCTTGTTTTCCTGTAGACTGCAATAGAAGATGTAGCCATTCAAAAGGAAAATGAAATAGCAAATTGTAAAGCATTATACAGTATGACATAGTTCATCAAATGTCACTCAAACTGCTTGAGCCTATTTTCTACTCTGTGCTGTAAAATATGGATTAATTTCCTGATATTTAGGGTGTCACAAAAGGATTAACAAGAAAAAGATTTATTTACACAAGAAAAAAATAAGAAACTGAGGTAAAATTTCAAGATGAGAGAGCCTATAGAATTTGATCCCACCTGGATGTTCCTATGTCCAAATAGCCATTTGTGACCTCTTATGATCAGCATGTGGTGTTCAGAATGAAAGGACACCATTATTACCTTAATCCCTCAACTAAAAGGAAGCACACTACGGGCAGACATGAATAAAGCCCACCTAAGAGCACTTTTTACTGTCAGAAATTAAACCATAGCTCCCTGGGGCTTTTAGCAGGAGCATGCTTGATTCTGTCACTCCTGCTAAACAAAGACAGAGTAAGACCTGTGATTACCCGAGAAGATGACTCACTGTGACAGTATAACTGAAATTAAAATCAACGATAAGCATGACTGAACAATGAGAGGAGCAAATGAGAGGTAAGATGGGATGCAAAAAGTGTGTTTTGCAAATCAATTACAGCTGTACTTTTATATCTTTTTAACGAGAAAATTAATACGATCAGACAAATAAGTGGAACAACAGTTGTTTCTACTTCTATTAGACCAAAGAAAAGTCTGTTCCTCTCTACTCTAAAGCTGGGGGTTGGACCGGGACGGCTCATATTTCACCGTCAGCCTGACTTGCCCCAAAAATGTGACAGCTTGTGACAAATAACCTGGCTCATGATTGAAATCTGACAAAATAACGCTGTGTTTTGTAATAGCGTCCCCGAGCAGAAATATGGAAGCCGCAAACTAAACAGTGCTTCATCACCTCCATGCCAGTCCCAGCGGTTCTCCATTAAGGGCCAGATCATTGTGTTATGCCTCCCCCCATCCCAGCTGACCGCCAAAGTGACAGCCGTGGCTTGGTGCTGTGACATTGAAAAATATTTGTACTGACAAGGCTACAAATCACATGCCGACAAGTTTTAAAACTCAATGTTCACTCAATGTGCATCTGCTATATTCTCGTTAAAAGTGTAATATGGTAGTCTCTCCCCTCCACGTTCTTTTATTATTATGGTATTGACAGCGACTATAATAAAGTTGTGCTGTTTTGATGCCAGGGAGGGAAGCTTGGGAGACGGAGAGATTGAAGGAAAGGGTGCACGTGGGTGAGAGATGAAGAGAGGAGCTGAGATGGTTGAATGCTCACACAGCGCTGTAACAAAAGCGCTCCATTTTCATGACAGAACTTCATCTCATGTGTTTAGTTTGATGGTCTACCTGTGGATTTCTCAATAAGTCCAGAGCACACATTATACCACATTTCGAAACAGAACTCTTGTTGCGTCAAATGTAATACCATGCCTAATATTCACGTTTAAATTACTGGTTAACCCTGTTTTTTCCAACACCATTTTCCTTCTTTCTGCATCCTGTAGCTTGATGGAGTGCGATCAGCCTGTGCTCCTCCACAGTAGTGCTATCAAGCCTGTGGTTACTCTAACATCCCCTGTTTAAAGCCTCGTCAACCATGTAGACCCTAATGTGTGCCCAGTGCACACGAGTAAGTGTGCTTTAGGCTCATTGTTAACATAAGGCCAAATCTGTAATATAGCACGGACAATTAAGTGCACAATTTTTGTATAAATGCAAAATCCCTCATTGTGAATTATTTAATCCCCCCTCTACAGTTCATTTAATAGAGCCCTTTTGGCGGCCGGTTTGAGTCACAGAAAACTAATTTGATTCTGTTCCTTGATTTAATTAGATCTTATGATGTATGGTATTGCTAATTCGGTGGCTCACCATGCGTTGTCGGCGCCTGTCCCTTGCACTGGCGGTGAGCTGTCAGAGCCCCATTTTTAACAGTATTGAAAAATTCAAGCTTTATTATTGCCCCCTCACTCATTTTCTCCCATCCAAGGGAAAGTAATGAGCTTTTAGTCTCTCCTCTTTTACTCGTCTTCCCTCTCCTCTCTCTCTTTTTTTTCCTTCCTCCATCTTCATTGCTCTATAGCTCTCTCCTTTCTCTGTATACTTTTTGTCTTTCTTTCATTCTCATTGAAAAAAACAAGCAACAGTGGATAAAGAGTTGGGGAGAGCAAAGGGAAAGAACCATGAGAGCAGAGAGGCAGAAAGTAGAAATGATGGCACCGACGAGTGCAATACAATATAGAAGAATAAAATGAACGGAGAACAAAATGGAACAAGTAAAATAGCAGGACCAGGGAAGGATGATTGGGTAAAATAGTGAGAAAAAAGAATAAATTTGTCAGTGAGAAGTGGAAGGTGAACATAACAGTGTTAGTGAATATGAGAGATAAGTAGTTAGATGGGGTGGAGGAAGAAGAGAGAAATAAAGGAGTTACTGCAGGAAAATGGAGATCAAAGAACCAAGAGGGAAAGGATAAGGTGTGGGGGGTGGTGGAGATCGTGCTGTACGCTTACAGCGCTCCGGGCTCACTGCTCCGGCATTAGCACACTGATTCATGAGTTAAGTTTCCCCAACTGCCCTCGGCTATTAGCTTTCAGTTCCTTCGGCTGTCATTTAGACTCCAAAGAGTCTTTTGGTTAATGCACTGTTTTAATGAGAGTGCACCACTCGCTAATATATTTGACTGTATGAAAGGTCACAACAGGAAGCTAAACAGATTGAAAAAGAGGGAGCACAATGGCAGCAGCGCTGTCAGGAGGCAAGACAGCTTTTCGAGCAAACTGATTGGATCAGGGGGGCGTTAGGGGTGGGCCGCGGGGTTAGCGTTAACCTGTGAGGCAGGCTGCTAAGGCATCCATGCAACATTTTCACCTAGCATCCAAAACGCATTACAGGCCTCGGAACTGATGGGTTACTGCTCCGTCTCATAGTTATGCTCCATCTATCACATGTAACCACGAAGGGAAAGAAAAGTTAGGGGAAGAGATGGAAAGAGACAAGCAATAGAAGGGGCAAATACAAGGAGGAGGAACATGTTTCATTACCCATATAATCACCTGTCCGATTGCCACACAAGCAATATAACAGCATCCTACAGCAGCTCTGGGAAATTTATAGCTGTCTGACTATGAGATTTCACCTCAACCCATTAAATACCAGGTAATGGTGAGCTGATATGAGAGCAATAGAAAAGTTATAGTTATAGAAATCTATAGACTTTTAGTGAAAGTTTATGATAGAAGAATTATTGCTGAGTATTTTATGAAGGTTTTTGTTTTCTGGATTTGTCTCTCTGTGATGTCTGCCTAAATCCCTCTTTCTTCGCCATCTTTTAATCAAAGTTTTTCCCAGTATTTTATTTCTGTCAACAGGGAGTGAGGGCATTATTAAACATTGTGAAAACTCAGCATAAACAAGCATAGCCTTTACTCTCCTTCTCCTTCGTTCTTCGTCAACACACCTCCACTATTTTGTCACAGGCGACCCATGAGGGACTGTCTCCGAAACCCAGAGCCGTGAGTAGGTTTGTGCCCCAAACTTGATAATCTAACAGTAATCCATTCAAAACTAATCAAACATTTACAAATGTGCCATGATGTGGAGAGAGCCCTATTCATCAGCCTCCTCCATCACCAACACGCGGGCTGACCTCGTTACGCTCGCGGCGTCTCAATCTAACTATGCAAATGAGACGGCGGCACACGGGGTGAGAAGGAGACTGACAACTAGACCTGTGTGTAGAAATTATAAACAAATAGCCATCCATTATGGCTGAAGTACATGAGCTGGGAAGTGCCTGGCAGTGAGGCTGAGACAAACTCTTCTTCTGTTGGACGATTAATCACAGGGCAGCAAGTGACAGTGTTGTCAAGGTGAATTAGCAGCATATGTCAAGCTTTTGTTATAAATCCTGGCCTACTGTAACCCTTATTTTCCCCCCTCTGCGATGTATGAACTCGATTGATGATATATCAACACTGTGCTAAGATTTATTATTCAGCAAGGGTGATTCCACAGGGGGCGTTGTGGTTAGATGTGGGACAGGTCTTTTGGCAAGGGTTGAGGGGTTTTGGGGGGGTGAAAAGTGAGCTTCTTTCCACGTAATCCTCTCTCACAGCCTGTAGGCCCCAGACCTCTTTCCCCCCATTACCCAAACCATTTGTTTATTGTGCAGTAATTACAAAGCTTCCAGCCTAAAGGCAAACAGGCGGTGAGGCGCTGTAATGATGGAGACATTTATAACAATATATCATAACAGCAGCAGACTCAAACAATGAATTCACATCACAGGATATCAATATCAACAACCAGCAAAACATCCAGGAGGTCATTACTTCTCAGCAAGTCAAGGTTTGCGTGTAAATGCGACCACGCAACTATGTAGGTAGACTAATAATTTGTTGGTAACTTTATCCACCTTAAAAACAAAAGTGTTAGAAGGGTAACATGTGTGAGTTTCATTTTGCATTTTCATGCATGTTTGCTGCACGAGCTTGAAAATCACAATCTGTTCTGAGAAAAAGAGAAAGAACAAGAGAGAGGGAAAGAGAGAGAGGGAGAGAGAGAATATTCTCATTTTCAACACTCCAGAAGCCATTTAATGCTCCCTGTGTTAGAGTGGCAATCCCTATTACCACTGGATAAAGTGTACCCTTTTTTATTTGAAATGAAAATGTCAGTAATTTCTTTTGAGATTGATGACTCCTTACACACAGGCCCAATAAATGAAAAATTGATGAGGCTCAGTTCTCTCTTTTAATATTTAAGGCAATATTAAAGCCTCTCTACATCTCATGGAAATAGTTTTATTTAAAAGGAATAAGACCATTGGGCATTGTTTACTGAACACCCTATGCATGTTTTATAAAAGCCGTGCCTCTTGGAGGAATTCAAAGACCCTTGAAATCGTTACTGTTTTGCAGCAAGTATAAAACGAGCAAAGAGGAAGTGGAATAGCGTCAGCATTGACGTGTAGCTGCTCTCTTGTTGTTGCTGCTTTGATGAGGGTTCTAGTGGTAGATAGCTGTGCCAGAAATGGGGAGGGAAGGGGGGTTTGCAATAAATGCCTGAGATTTTATTTTTTCTATTGGGTCATAATGTGTGCTTGGTGAGGAAATTGATGTTTAATGTTGCTGAGAGGACAAGCGGGATTAATTGCCATTTAAAACAAAGACCTGTGGGTTGAAGGCAGGGGGAAAGAGAAGAGAGTCAAAGGAAAGACAAGAGCTTGGAGTGTTCCAGAGGTAAGGAGAGTCCTGCAAAAAGGCCAAAAAAGGCTACTTCACACCGACTCTGGTGCAGCTGCAGTACGGTTGCGGAGCAAAGTTAAGTTTCCGCAACAAGTCTTTTTTTTTTCCAGACGCTGCATGTGGATGGTCGTCAAGTTAAAGACATGCATGACATGCGCCAAACAGGAAGTGAAACGCTAGCGAGCGAGGTGCATCTGGTATTTTTCAACATAAAACCATTAGGTACATTGCTAAAGTTAACATGATTTGGATATTTAAAAGACAAAGAAACAACACAAGACTTAATTAAGCATAACATTAAACTATATAAAAACAAAGTGTGCTTACCCATTGTAGAACAAGCCAAATTAATAAATAATCCTCAAAGAAAGCACAAGAAGACGAGTCTAGCTTTTCTTTATTTTTGCGTGAAGCACAGAGATTTGACTTTTGTGGAGGCAAAGTGCCGGAGACGCTCCGCAACAAAACCACAGCTGGTGTGGGGTACTTTTCTTATGGTTGTGATACCGCACCGCATCCAGGGTGAAGTAGCAGTTAGCCTTGACTCCAGTTAAATACCTTCCATGTAAATATTTTAAAGGGATACTCCACCCAGTAGTGATTTTTTTGTCTATTGTCACATTCCCCATAGTTAGATAAGTGGGCAAAAACGATTTGTAATCAGCCCAGTCGCTATCCTGATCTGACAGTACTCCTTTAGCATTAGCTTAGCAGAAAACAATGTAAGTGAATGGTAACAACTAGCATTGCGAGAAAAAAATTCCTTAAAAATCACTCAGTACTTAGTGACCAAATCATATCGACTGCAAGTGAAATAAAAAGTAACACAAAGGTAATACAGGTACTATTTTAGACTCTGGACTACTTTATGACAAAGAACAGCTGAACGGCACTGAACGGCGCAAGGACATGACGCAGCGGCCCCAAAGATGTCTATATCTTTAAACACAAATACTGGCTTCTAGGCTAAACCCGGTAAAGTTTTCTGAAGATAATCTCTGTGCAGCTCGCGCCTTTGTGTTATTTTTCTTTGTTTTTGAGGTTTGCAAACAACGTGCAGATACGTGTTTGTTTACGGAAGTAGGTGTGATTGGGACCACTGTGTCATGTCCATGTGACTTTCATTGGAGGCTTACAGCTGTTCATTTTCATAAAGTAGTCCTGAGTCTAAAATTTTAAGGACTTTTTTCCTCACAGTACTAGTTGTTACCATTCACTTACATTGTTTTCTGCTAAGCTAAAGCTGAAGGAGTACTGCAGGATCAGGATCACGACTGGGCTGGTTACACATTGTTTTTGCCCACTTATCTAACTATGGGAGATATGGCAATAGCCACAAAAAAAATCACTTTTGGGTGGAATATCCCTTTAAGGATAGACATCAAGTAAGTAAGTAAGTAAAGTTTATTTATATAGCACCTTTCACAGAAAAAACCACAAAGTGCTTCACAGAAAACAGAATCAAACATGATAAAACAAATAAAATTAATAAAACAAACAAAATATCATTACAAATCAAAATCATTAAACAACAACAAGAGAACATAAAAGAGTTATTTAAAAGCAGTTTTGAATAATTGGGTCTTCAAGAATCAAGGTTTTTGAATAGAATCTCAGCTATGACAGTCATACTCCAGAATTCCAAATATCCTTTTGCATGACAGTTGAAACATTTTCAAGAACCAAGAATGGAAGTAGTTCTCTTAAATTCAAACACTCAAGGTATGTCAAGGAAACAATGAACCTTGATCAAACCATTTAGGATACATCTATGATCTCACTCTATTATAATTGTTCCTGTTATAGATAACTAAGTGCAGTTGTCTGTTAAAGTAGGACTTTGTTGGCTACCAAAGCTGTCTGCATGCACAAACATATAGAAGCAGCAACTAAAAAGGAAAGCGTCATATAGTGAACAACCTTCCATACCAGCAGAACGCAATCCAAGTTGAGGGGCCCATTACGTTGTAGTGGTGGTTAACAGGGACATTCGAACTGAGAACCAAGATACTCCAGCTCCCATTTAGACAAATTAAATCAAGTCCCATGATGCTTTATGTATCTGTTGCCTGGGTTACGCATCCTAGCACACCAGGCCCTTTGATGGAGGATGGAATGAAGCCCTTTATATCGGATGCTTCGACAACAGGGGGTGAATGCAACCTGCCAACTATTATCAAAGGCACTGGTTTCATAGCCCTGCCATATTTTTTGATTGATCTAAATTACACGTCAGTGAGTGCTGCAGTAACATGATCTATAAAGAGATAGCGACTACTTGTACATTATTAAACTCCCTGAGCGGCTGCTCTGCTTTTGGATTGCTGTAATTATCTGTGCTGGAGGCACAACAAGTGGCCCAAACACAGCTGTTAGCCTGCCTGCGCACCCGAACATTGGCTGGCATTAATTGTTTCTGAACAGAAGCTCCATTTGGCAGAGGTTAACGTTAAAAGATGCCTTTGTATCTGTATATAAGGACTATACATGGACACATTTTCCTCTTAACAATTTCATTCAGATAAAAAAGGATAATCAACAAGGAGCACAAATCTCCACTCAGTCTCGTAGTATTGTTGGCAGTGCAGCTGTCCCTAAAATTCAAATACAATTTGTGAGAGTGCAGTATGTGAAGCAAATCTTCTCTCCAATATTCTATATGCAGAGGAAAATCAGCTATTGGTGCAGAATATGTTTTAGAAGCAGAAATTCCAGTAAATCTTTCCAGCTTTAACAGTAACTGTCTGTGGCCTCCTGACATCCCATATATCCCATCCTGTAAGAGAGAGCCAGGGAGGGAGGACGGCTCTCTGGGACCTCTGTGGGACGTTGGTGTGGGTCATGTGACCCGTGGTGTCCGACACTGTGGCACCAGTCAGGTTTTGTGGCCAAGCCCTGGTGTTGTGGTGACAGAGACGGTAAACAGGAGATATCAGTTTTACCACAGTGTCTTTCTTTACCTCAGGACAGATTTTTGATCCTTTTCTATACATTTCTCTGCTTTTAGCAACGATTGTGATGCTGAAATTAGCAAATGATGTCTTTGAAACGTGTTTTATTAAATTGGAGGAAAACTGATGTTTTGAGGTTTGCTACTGATGACAGCTTTAGGTGATCACACAAAATCATCTACTTTTCAGTACAATTCAGTGTCTAGTGCCTTTTCAAGTCAGGGGCTCCAAAGTGTGTTACACTAAATTCAGTCATTCACCCATTCATACACACATTCACACGCTGATGGCAGTTAGCTACATTGGAGCCACAGCTGCTCTGGGGCACAATGTAAAATGACCAGGCGCCACCAGACCCTCCGACCTGCAGGCAAGGCTGGTGAAGTGTCTTGTCCATTGAGACGATGATTGTACTGGCAAACCCTTTGGTTCCAGGTGACCACCCAATAAAACAAAATCATACATTTGACTATAATTTGCATGGTTTGATTGTTTTATAATAGACTTTTCTTGTGTATAACTATAACTAATATTTTATTTGTGTTGCTTTAAATATCATTTGTACCATTTGTTTTCTGTTCGTACATATTCAATTCATAACATTTCGCAGATTCCAGATACCTCTATTAACTGAATGAAAATCCTCATTAATGTATATTGTAATAAAAGTTCTTTAAAACAGAAGATTCCAACAACTTTTTTTATTCGATTGTCTTTTGTAGTTTTATGTAAAAAAAAAACTCATGTCACAGATTTTTTTTAATCAAAGAAAATCCACATATAAGCCAGCAAAATGTGATTGTCCTGGTTTACTTCATCACATCATTGGTGTTTTACGCTTGCAAGCCTCATTTCATATGGTTCACCCTCTACGAGGACTGCTTAGAAGTGTAACAGCAGATGCAGACATTGAGTTCAAATTCATACAAGGTAGACATAATATCAGGCAATATAGAGGCAGAGAGAGAGGCCATTGAAATGCAAATAGACTGCTGGGGCCGCAGCAGCAGGGAAAAGAAATTGGCCAGGATGACAATGCAAGTAAACCACTCCAGTTTGTCAAGAAGGCCACGCTTTGTCACAAAACTGGGAATGGATTTCAGTACAAGTGCTGCTACAACACTAAAAAGAATAATATTCAAAAATAGGAGAAAAGGAGGAATAAACTTGTTGCCCACTGCAAAACCCTCATATTAAATCTGAGAAATGATTGTGAAGTTATCGTTTTTAGCTTATGCTTTCTAAGGGACCTCTTCTTGGATCACAAATGTTAGGGTGAGAGGGATACGGGATCTAGGCAGGCGCAGGATGGTGCAAGCGTGCACGCACACTTTCTTCATGCCTCATTCTCCCCATGAGTGGCCTTTTGGTTCATGATGTGTTTTGTTTGTTAGTCAGGTAGGCACGCTCCATCAGAAGGAGGGACACAGAACTGGGAGGCCTCACCGGACCCTCAGCCATAATAAATTACCTACAAGTGCTGCAGAACAATAACACAAAAAAGTGTGAGCCATCCATTTCGCCACCATTTACAAGAAATCAATATCAATACTTAATGCAATGCGGATGAAAAATGAGCAGAGATACAGAGGCATAATGCAAGCTCAAATGAAAGAGCTCGGAGTGCTGCTTCCCAAGGGTTTGGGGGGTTGAGGAACTAAGAAAAATAGCATTATACCTTTCTGCTTTTTTCCCTCGTCTATTTAAGTTTCGTAATAGTCTTTTCTCCACTCGGTTCTTTAATTGTTAATCAATGTACAATTTTGAAATGCCAGCAACTGAAGACAGAACATACTCAAACATCTATTTAAACTATAAGAACAGTTAAAACTAACACTCAGCGCTAAACTTTGGACATTTTTTGACTTAGAACAGCAGCAGAGGTGTTTATCTCCCTACTGAGGGATGACCTGCTGAATGCACTGCAGTCCGTGAGATCTCTTCACTATGTCAGAACTGAATCATCTGTTAAAGATAAACATGATCTATATTTGTCCTTGGGGGATGCTGCATAATGTCATATAGTCAGCCTTAATGTCCCATTTCATTGTGCTGGCTTATGATGAATTGCAGATCTTTGACTGCTGCAGAAAACTAGATTTTTGTTGACTGAATGCTAATAAAATACTAAAGATGCAATGAAATAGCAAGAAAAACAACTATAAACTAATTTTTCACATTTTTGCACCATTAACAGGTGTTGAATGTACAGTGTGCTTGAGTCACATGAATGGGCTTTTTCACCACCTTTATTAAAACTTACGATCAAACATGAATGATATTTCTTAAAAGTATGCTTTTATAGTAAAAGTGTCTTTATTTTCTTCTTTGGTTGACTTTATTTTGTTGCACTGCAGTTGATTTTCATCTAATTTTATTGTTCTCCTGTCTGCTCTGCAACCCTCTCCACTCAACATTTAACATAAACTATTGTCATATTTTAAATATAATTTTTTCTTTGGAATATTCACGTTTTGAGTTGTACTTTTTGATCAAGACTGGAAAAGCATGCATGGTTTACATGAGATGTATAAAAAGTAAACTATTAAGCGATTTCAGCCTGGAATGTCTCCCTTTTCTTTCTGTTTTCTTCCTCCTGCTTCACAGGTGTGCTTGTCTGGGCCCTGGTGAATGTCACCAGTAGATGGCACTCCAGCCAAGTTGTCCATGCAGTCACTAATTTCACCTGCCAGCTATATGACTGCCAAAAAAAAAAGTGTAAATGCATTTGTTACACCCGGGCTCTGAGGGCTTTTTCAGCCGTTGTGTTCAGAGGCCAGATGCAGCGTGTGATACAGAGAGAGAATATCAATAACCAATATGCTCACAGGCTGATGGTTGCAAGTCCTTTAAGCACACAGAAGCGACTCTCGTTTTAAATTCTGTCCTTATTTAAGTTACACTCTTGTTGCCCAGAAAACAAATGTTCACAGCTTATGTAATGAGCACCTAAAAAGGTGACATTTTTGCAGTTTCTCTTGCTTTGTGCTCCAGTTACTCATGTTACAGAACATCAAAAGCAGAGCATAGTCTCTTCTATTACGTCTGCCAACCTCTGACTTATCAAAAGCCGAATAACATCAATTAGTCTTTGGAGGATAGAGTATTTTTGTATTGTTAAAGGTCTGGTATCGAGTTCTGAAGGAACTCATTGTCCGTTCTTGAGCTTGAGTCCTTTAGAGTGTGTAAGTGTTTATTGAACCCAGTAGAAAGTGTCGGGACAATGGGACCTGATATTCCTTACTCACTTACTACATAGTTTGTTTCATAAATTCACCACAAGCTGCTACGATCAAGTCATTGTGAGGGATTTTGGCAGCCATTTAGGACAGATATTTGAACCTGTGCAGACCAGGTGTCATCTGGGTTCTGCTGGAGACCAGTAAGCTGCTGGATTTTAGCCTATCTTGTATTTTATGTGTAAAGTCAGGGCATTGAGGTGTGGTTGTGAGCACTGGAAAGGGAGCAGGTTGTCTTGTTAACTGTTTTGGTTTTAAAGCTACAGGCCAAAAATATGGAGGATTCACTTTAATTTTTAAAGACTGATGTTTTCCTAATCAGATCAATTAAAAATACCTAAATAAACCAGAATAACTAATACAAATTTTGATAGAAAAGCTTTAAAACTGGATAGAAGGGTGAAATTATTTGCAACAAAAAATCTTTGTGTTTCTGATATAAGGGTATTAATTTTGAATATACCATCACTCAAACAACTTTATACAATATTCCCAGATGCAATAGTAAGTGATATTTCATAGACAAAGTTCACGCTGTTGTCCCCTTGCTGCTGCAGGCTGAATGAGCTCATGGCTGCTGCAGTACAGAATCAAAGGAATGTGTTTTGTTAAACTGAGGGTGGACCTCGGTGTCACGGTGTCAGAGCTAACATCAGTGTAGCACACTCTCCATTGTTTGCTGTATCACTGTACAGGTCATGCAAAACACACCGTTCTCTCACACATGCCATACACACTCTGCAGTAACCCAACACATGTTCACAGCATTTTGTGAAGACATCTTGAACTTTTATCTTTAGATCTGACTTCTTTTTATTATGCTTTTTAAAATTATATTTTTACTTTAGCATTTAAAAATTCATATGGTTTATAGGAAGCAACAGCAACTGTAGGGTTAATGATGGCTGGGAAGAGCATTAACCTTCAAGAACAAGGGTTTCCTACAGCGTCCGTTTTATTTAGCACATTATATTTTATTCGTAGAGACCAAAGGTTTAGACAAACTAAATTTTAAGAAAAAAAGTAACATCGTTTTAACAATAAATAAATACCTAGATAAATGTAAATGGTATAAGATCAGGTAATTAGGTGTTCATTTCTGATTTTTTTATACAGCAGTGCTAAAGTGTAGTGTACATGCAGACCCAATGAAAACTTAACAATACTCCATACCAAGTAAAACACAAAACTAAAACATAACTGTATTTTATTTATTTATTTTTATTATTGCATTTTCTATTCATTTGGGGCATTAAGGGTTTTAATATAAGAAAAGATATAGTAATGTTCAAATAATAGTAATAATATAATAATTTAAGGAAATAATGTTTACCTTTATATACAAACATCCCCATTTATGTTTTAGCTTTTAGGAATAAATTGTGCTCTTTCAAGCGGACTATGGAGTAGTTAGCTTTGTTTAGGTACCAGAAGTTTTTCTAAGTGTTGTCCACAGTTTTTAAATTTATTTCTGTGCTTGTGTTCAGTGCACATCTTAGGCTCCTTCTTACTCTGACAAGTCTTCATCACCCATCTCCTGAAATAAGGCGGTTCTTTCTGCGTTCTTCCTAAATTCATTCCAGATATCAGCTGATGTCACCACTTTCCCTCATCTTTCATTCTGACTCTCCCTTGTGGCTTTCTACTGTAATGATTTTCTAATATATGCAGGTCTCTCATTCATTCATCTACTTCTTTATTGTAGCCTAACTGGGGTCATATAGATCTATTTGTGTTTGTATTTCAGTTTGAGATTAAGTGAATGCTTGTTCATTTTAAAGTAGTTAATGAAGCACGTCTCAACTTGATTGCAAACTCGTAGCACCACAGTTAGAGTTATTAATTTCTCTAGAGTTTTAGGGTCATCAAACTAAAATTCAGTATTTTCATCACTCAGCTGGTTAAGAAGGCCTCTTTTCAGTAGTAACTTGAATTTGAAAGTTTACTTTTTTATGACTTACCCCTCCTCATCTGCTTCCCTTCCTTCTTCATGTCCTCCTACTCTCCCAGCCCCCACCCTGCTCTCTCTGACGATTTTTTTAGATCACTTCCATTAACGCTGGCATGCTGAGCTCTAATTACTCAATCACTCAACATTCTGGGCTGCCCACCGCTCATTTGGGTAAGCAATGTGGCCCGTTAGCAAGATGCTTGTTAACTGATTTCATTTAATTATATAAGAAGATAATTGCATGTAAATGTTCTATCTAAAAGCAGTCATCCAGCCTCGCTTGTTGATTTAATAGGTGGATGTTTAGGATCCCCTGTTTTGTTGATTTTAGAGCGAGGTTATTAATTGCTTGCTCTGATGAATCTCCTGGATATTGTCTCCATGGTGGTGACATGCTTTGTGGAAAGGTTGATAAAAAGTGTATTTTCTGCAGCGTGCAAGGGCTTCATTGGCAAAATTATTTCAAACTGACATTATTCCCAGTTGGAAGGAAATACAACCAGAATTGTGTTTTAAGGGGAAAATTTGGGGGCAGACAAAAGCTGCAGACAGACTTTTGGACCAAAATGGTAAAAGTGAGAACCCAAATGTCCTTCCCTCTAGATGTCTAAAAAGAATAGCACGGATAATTTATCAATATTCCATTGTTCAGGGCAAACGACGCTGCTCTAAGCTAAATTTCATTCATGCTCCTGTCAAGGGAAGGATTATTTAGTATGTTTAAAGAAGGTGCAGTGCAGGGTGAAGATAGGGGTCAGAGTTGGAGGTTTCCCTAGGGAGGTCCTGAGGGTCTTTGGGACATCAGTCGTCCATTATGAGCTAATCAGCAGCAGTTAGTGAGCCGCTCTGTGAGTTTGGGTGTATGTGTGTGAGTTGAGGGGGGATGAAAGGCTGGAGAACCACCACATGTTGTATATCTCTTCATGTTTTACAGCAAAAGGCTGGATCTTCAAGGACATGGTGGTGAGCTCCCTTCTTGAACAGGGGACAGACACATCCAGATGCTTTCAGTTCGATACAGACCCCCAGATTGACATCCACCCATTTTCTCAGAGGGCTGTTTGCACAGCCCAGGGGACACGCTGTGTTAAGAACATGATATAGTATTTACAAAAAAATATTTGTAAATGGAAGCCATTCGGCTGTCCATAATGGGCCCTGGTGTGCTTTTGTTTCCCACCCAGCTGTTATTAGGAGAAGGGATGAATGTCAGGACATGTATGGTCCAGATGCCTCGTTCTCCTCCAGTCAGCCAAACATGTCCAACTCTCAATCATTCATCAACACAGAAATAAATTATAATGACTGAAAGTACGTCAAAACACTCAGACATATTTTATTTCATGTCATTTGTGTCACAGAGGATGTGAATGTATACAACTTTCTCAGAAATAAAATGTCCTTTTTTGTGAACAAGCACTTTCTGATAACAAATTGATGCTTCAATGAGATGGGCTTTATTTGTGACCGCTCAGGAAACAAATACACCACAAGAAACAAAATATTGCAAGAAAACCTCCATTGATTTTTTGTCCTTAGAATGAGAGGAAAAATCCCATAGCTAAATGCACTAAAAGCACTAATAGAGCTGTGATTGATAAACTGATATGCCCTGTTTGTGTTACTGTTACAGCAGAAAGTTAAAAATGTCATAGCTGCTCAGCCCCAAAATCCTCCAGGTTTGAAATGATGATCATTTAGCAAAAATCATATTTGCTGATTAATAAATCAAAGCTGATGATGCAGTCTGTGTATTTGATTTTAAAATAACAGAAATACATCTTTTTTTTCAGCATGTACAAATAAACCAAGTTCTGCTGAAGAGGAAGCAATTTTTGAGATTGCTTGAAAAGATAACACGGTTTATTCCAAGAACACTTAATTATACTGCTTGTACGCAGTGTTCATTTGGAGGATACATGGATTGGTAGGCTGTAAGTAGAGGCTGCTCAGGGAGGATTGGGTGTATCAGAGACACCTGATCCATCCCCAGGCGCACTTTTACAGCCTCTGAAATGAGACGCATCTTTGATTTGCTTGCCCTGTAAACAGACAGAGACATGAAGGAGCTCTGGTCTCAGCTTTACTACAAGCTGCCAAAGATTCACTGCCTGAAAAATGGACGCAGTCAGCCTCCTGACTCTGACACATTTTTTACATTTCTCTGGCATTTAAGACAGGCGTTGAGATAATCTAACCAGTTTTGATGTTAATGTAAACTTTCACAAACTTTTTGTCCTATAATGATAAAATGGTATTAATAAATTATCAGCACAGAGATGACGGTTTTATTTTTTTTATTTTTTATTTTTTGCATATATCATAGTTTTTGAAATCATCCGAAGTTCACCTGCACCTGGAGCCTCTTCTTGGCCCATCAACATGAAATCTAACAGCTCCACAACCCTGGCGACAGTCAATATTGTTATATGACACCAAATGAGTCAAGTTTGATTGCAACATATTTTAAAGATACATAAAACAACTGTGAGAAAATAGTTGGATTTAGATTAGACAATAATGATTAAGTTGTTATCTTAAAATCTTACAGTTGCTGAGCTCATGTATTTACTTTTACAGAGCAAACAACAGATTCTGCTGTGTGATTGAGACAAAATAGACAATAACCTTTTGTTAAAGGGGCTTATAGAGCTTTGATGATGAAACAACTTTCCAGAAATATAAGATAATAAATAAATCACATAGTCAGAAAAGTTTCAAAGTGAGGTTTATTAGTTCTCTGATTACTTAATTTGTACATGATTCATATATTGAGTTTGTTATAAATGACCCAAGGATAAAATACAGCAACATGTAAAGAGAGTTTAAAAGAGATTAATATTGCAGTTAATTCATATGAAATAATTAGGCTAGCTGCTCCTAATTAATATTAATTAGCTTGATTAATATTAAATTAATAAGTTCACTACATTTTGAAATTCTTTTGTAAAATATGGAGGTATGGATGGAGATAGTATTTTTGGAAATAAATAACTTTACTGTGTTTATTTAAGGAAATCTAATGCAGAAAATATGTGAACATTTTGTGTTTTTCTTTAAAAAAAGAAGCTTGTCTGTAGCTAAAAGTTTGTGTGTGTGTGTGTGTGTGTGTGTGTGTGTGTGTGTGTGTGTGTGTGTGTGTGTGTGTGTGTGTGTGTGTGTGTGTGTGTGTGTGTCAGTTACCACTTGTTCATTTCAGTTTAAAAGACTGCTTACCATATTAACGCCATCTAGACTGATGAATCATCACTTAATTGGATGTAATTAGCTCAGTTGTTTTTCAATAAACTATTCCTGACAGAGTGGAGTGAAGTGAGGTGGGAGGTGCAGGACAGGGTAAACACCATGTTGTTTTTATTCAACCGAGGTCTTTTTCTCTGTGATTTTTTACATCTTTACAGGCAAAGTTAAGAACATCAACAAAGACAGGAGCTGAGTGCAGAGATTTTTGCTCTGCTGTGACCTTTCCTGTTGTGCCCTCCGCTGTGGGCTGAGAGTCAGACGAGCAGTGATGAGTCAGGAAGGAGGAAGGAGGATGGAGGGATGGTGGGTGTTGCTCCTCCTCCAGACAGTCTGCCTCCACTCTGTGAACATGAAGCGGTGCGGTTGGCTAATGTGGCAGGGGAGAGAGCGGCAGGGCTAAGATGTCATGTCTGTCTGTTGGCTAACAATTAAATGTGGCACCTCAAGCAGATCAATTTGACTTTGAGGCTTCAGGTTTTATCTCCTCACTCATCCCATTCCTTTTTTTTATTTCTCTCTGACCATCCTCCGATCTTCTCCACGTTTATTCTCGGTTTTGACACATTAACACCTCTAATGTCACCAGCACTTACCCTCTTCATTTTATTCCCTTTTCTCCTCCTGTCTATCTTTATTACTGTCCGTTTTTAAACACAACTTTAAGTCAAAGAGATCAAACTTATTTGGTAGAAGAACAGAAATGGAATTAAAAGAGGAGGAAAAAAAAGACACCACAAGCGCCAGACAGACTCCTACTTCAAGACGGAGACGAGCAATGCTGCGGGGAAACACAACACCAGCACAAACCAGCACTTGAAATATCAACGCTCCAGCCTTCTAATTAAAGCCAAGACTAATGGGCCCTAATTGCATCGCTAAAATGTACCAGTTCTCTTCTCTCTAGTGTAACTTGACTACACTTCTTCACATATGGATTAATGGGGACCGGAGCTGCAAACTAAAAAGCAGTTAATTTATCGTAAGATCTGTTAGGGAGGATGAAAAGGAGAAAAAACAGAGGAAGGAAAAAAGAGAGGAGTACATCATCAGCCTTTTGTCTTTGAAGATATATTTCAATACCGTGTGCTGAGGTTGCTTTGAGATTAAGCTTGTTAAGTCACTTTGGCCAGTTCCCAAATCAGTTTTCACTCTAAAAAGAAGGACAACAGTTACATTAACTACTTGTGTCTGTAATTGTATAAACAGCTGTGGGTCTATAGGGAGATTCATTATGTGGATGTGCAGGGCTTTATAAAGCTTCTGCATTTATTATGCTAAAACCATATTTTGTTAAATGAAGGAGACAAAATCTTCTCAATAAGAATTCAATATATGTGTTTAAATTACAAGAACTGGGAAACCATTAAACCCAGTACCACAATCATTTTTGTAATTTCTCTCAGCTGATCTTTGTCTGGTTTACTCTTTATAATACTTTTATTTTAAAAACCCATTAGAGCTTGATATTCACTTGGAGGTAATTTTACCCTCAGAAGACACCTCTGTGCTGCAGCTAAACCATTACAATGTTGAACACAGGTTGCTGTATTTAATGTGTTTCTAATGTATGCATCTTCTGATGTTTTTTCAAGCAGTAAAAAAGTTGTTTTCTTGCACCTGAATAAAGGTTTTGCTCAGAACCTACTGATTTTGAAACATATTGATGTTTTCAGCTGTTGTTCAGCTTCTGAGAGATTGTAAACACATATCCTCTGTGGAGAAGCTAGTAGAAAACAGAGCATGAACACAAATGTCTTTTATTTTTTGTCTCTGCAAAATTTGTGGTTCCGACACCATCATATTACTTCCTTCTTTGCTTCAGACAGACAACTGTTGTTATTGTCACTCAAACATCCACATGCCGTTTTAGGGACTTTTTCTGAAACTTAGCCCCGTACATTTTGCTGCAGGGGACAGCGTCCCTTGGTAAGAACTAGTATGTCCAGTCTCAGAGTGATTATCTCTGCAGCACATACTAATAATAGCAATAAAGCTCATTGGGATGGCAAGCCGCCAAAAACAGAGAAAGTTTTTACATGTGGCTGTCATTTGCATGAATATGAGTCATTTGGGTATCCAAATGTGCACACATGTTTGCACACAAATGTGCAACCATGACTGATTTCTGTGTATTAGGTACTTTGTAACAGTTGCTCAATATTTATGTGTCTGGGAGAGGAGAGTATGAAAATCAGGTTTGGACTGGTTGAAAGTCATGCAAACAAACTATTATGTTCACACATTTACAATTAAAATAAATGGCTTTTTAAAAAAGTGAAAACATTTTGGATTTTTTATTATTGGCATTGCTTTTCTAATGAAAGAAAACGAGTGTGTTGCACAATAAAGAGGATGTGACATTTAAAAAAGAAGAAAAAAAAGAAAGTAGGACACCAAACAAGTTTTAGATGAGGTTTCAGGTTGCAGTTAAATCAATTAAATGTTTGGTTCAGAACAAAATCAGTTAGGTTTTGTGAGAGTTTGACACGAACGCTGGCACGCTGATCCACGGCTCATTCATATTTCAGTCTGGCTGCAGCTCTGCGTGCGACACAGCTGTGGGCTGCAGTTACATCAAACAGGAAGAAATGCAGACAGACAGGATCGGGGACTTTCTTTAAACAAATGTAAAAATGACTCAAATGTTGCACAGTTTTACAATCAGTAAAAGAACCAAATCTACCTTTTTTGAATGAAACTATTACTTTAATATCCATGGAAACGCTTCATTACACTGTATTTGTGATCATATTTTCTCTGAATGAGAAAGGGTTTATTTTACGTGGCCTATTTAATAGTTTCACCAGTTGTTTTGTGTTCTGAACTCATTTCGTGCATTAGATTACATCACTGTAATCTGTAAAAACTTTATTGTAATTTTGATGTTTTAATCTCCAAACAAAATGATATTATTATCACGTGGAGATTTTATTCACTAAAGAATCATCTTTACTGTGGTTATATACATTACTTATGCACATTAACAGTGGAAAGAGTCTAAGTATATAATGTAGTTAGCATAGCGGCAGCTGTAGAGTATCTCTGTCTTCTCACCAATTGACTGTTTGACTCTCCTCTTCTGCCTGACCAAACCTTTTATCTTTAATTGTGCTCACATTAGACTTCCAATCAGGGCAATTTTGCCTTTAGCAATAGCTCAATCTGGCTAATTGGTTTCCTCGCTTTTTTAAATAGTAAAGTATTGATTACTCGAGGTCATCACTGTTTCACAAAAAAGAGACTCTGCTTTGCTTTTGTTTGGAAACTTGTAACACTCACTGTTTCAAACCCACGGGGAGGGGAAACGGCAGCTCTGCACATTAGCTCATAGACCAGCTGGGTCATAAATTGCAACTACACACATACACAGCCACATCAACACACACATGAGTGAGCGACACAAACTTAGACTAGTGGTACCCTCCCTGCTTAGAGCAATCGTTTAGTTTAATTAAACACTACAGTACAATGCATAGGCTAGATGAGAAGAGCTGCACTTTTAGCATGCATTTATTTCAGGCCTGTGGATGTTATAGGGAGACCAACAGCAAATAAAGGGAGAATCAATGGGGCTTCATTAAAAGCAGCAGGCAGTCTTTTGCCTGGACACAGCTTAATTACAGTTTCAGTGACGTTTGCTTTAATTGTGGGAAATAAAGAGAGTGAAGTGGAGTGAATAGAGAGTATTAGCATATCTATCACTGGGAGAGGCCACTGGGGTCTGCCTCCGGCTGTACACCTCACCTCTCACCCCACAAAGCTAACCATTTTGTCAGCTTGTCTTTTTTTCCCCGTGCTTTCTCCACTGAAAAACTCTATTTTTGTGTTTGATGTGCAGCTTTTTACTGGTGCTTTAATAAACAAATGCACTATATCTGGTAGGTTTTTACAGGATCACAGTCTGGACTGGTTGATCTGACTTGACAAATGGTAGAAGTATAAAAAACATTTAAGTTAGCAACATTTCATAATAGAGGTGTACTGTGGTGTTGCACGGTATGCTGCTGGTAGAGGAAATCAGAAGTGCATCTCTGCTTGTTTAATAAATTGTTTCATTCTGATTTTGGTTTGATGAGATGAGATCATCTTTATTGTCACTGTTACAGGATGAAACAGTATAGTAGCTCTCTGTTCAGCAGCAGGGTTAGTTAAAAATCATAAATATACAGAACTGTCACACAATAGTGCTCACAAACACTTAAAGCTGCTCTAACCAATCGGCAAACAAGCTAGGTATAGCTAGCTTACACAGCTTTCTCTCACTTCCGGCAGGTTTTGCTGCAAAATGCTCCAGTGCGCATAAATGGAGGATTCAAGGAAGTGCAGCGCTTCAGCGAGACAGACAACCGGACTGTCCAATAGTTGCTTTTGGTCTGAAACGTATGATTGGCTGACGTTTTTAGACAAATGCGAGAAAACCACTTTCTTAATTTCTTATGCTTTTTTAAATCGCCAAAATAAATGTATAGCTATACTATGTTAGAACGTTGTTAAGAGGCATAAAATAAAATGTTTTAAGCTAATTTGTTTTCCAAATTTGCTACAGCAGCTTTAATGTGGAGCATAGAGACCTGCTCTAAGCATGATAGTGCACAGATGTATTAACAGTCCAACACTTAAAATGAGTTTTAACATAAATGCAACTATCAATTTGAACACAAATTTAAATGATAAATTTAAATTAAAAAATAAAACACACCTAATATATATTTTTAAAAGGTGCTAAATTTTGTTATTTCAGATGTTTCTCTCATTGGACATTCAAATATTCACTTTGTCTGATATAGTTAGTTGTTATTAGTTAATTGACTAATTAACAAATACACATTGTGTGATGGTAAGCAGGTGGGACTGCATGAACCCTTTAGACTCAACCCTTTGAACGCGATCTTCTCTTCATGTGCATACACACCTCATAAATACACAACCATGAGCCACAGGAGATGTTGAGAAACAACAAGCAAATAAATTGCAAAAACTAAATAACTTGGTAAAAATTAGGTAAAAAGCAATAAACAAAACACAAAGTTTTCAATCTGTTTCAATCTGTTTTGTCAGACGGCAGAGGAGTGAATCTATAATTTACTCTATTCTTTATGATAACAATTATTAACAAGAAACTGCAACTGTAGTTTTAGCAAAACCTCAAATGAAAGTTTTAGGTTGTGGTCCCTCTCTAAATCTGACAGTGACTGATAACCAGCCAGGATCAAATCGTCCTCAGCGGCGCTTTAGTGGCAGGTGAGCGGAGACAGTTTGAGTCCCGTTCTCTCCCCGAGCAGTTAATAGGAGTTTGGAAAAGGGTTCGGGGTTAATAACACAATCATTACCTGGATGAGGACGGGAGACAGCTGTAAGCATCTATGCAGATGGACGGCCATCATTAGTCCTTGTCAAACAAGCTGATGTAAGAGAGCACTTCAGATTTTAGTCATGAAAGAACAACAGCTGAGAAAAGCATAAAAGGTCCTGCATTTAGCCTGTTCTGAGAGCAGCTTCAGCACACAAAGGTTGGGGGTTTTGTTCTTATTCTCACAAAGTCAAACCATCTTTTATTCATCTTTAAACTTTTAGATTAAGAACAAAGTTAAAACATAACATGTTGTGTTTTGCTACAATAGATGTGACCGAGAACACTGGAAGGTCCTTCATTATTAAAAAGATTGATCTGTAATTTTTCAGTGTTCCCATCTGTCCTGGTTACGCAAAATTATGGCTAAACCAGTTAGTAAACACTTTGTCCCATTGTCTGTTGTTTTGATAATCACCCATAATAGCATCCAGCATCAGTATGGTCTTTAAACTTGATTTAGGAGTTAATGGAATAAGAGGGAGAGGCAGTCAGTATATGCACTGGGCCTAATGTCATTAGAAATGTTTGCGGAGGCTAAATTAAATCAGTCGTAAATTGCGCTCTCAAGTAAGCCAGAAAAACCCTGCCTCTTTGACGAGAGGAGGGGGCGGCGGGGATTCATATTTTAACCTTGCGTAGAAAATGCACTTAAACAGATTAAAATAAAATAGGGACCGTGTGGATGGATGGGAATGGTAATTGCTTGTGTTTTAATGGTTTCCTGTTAGCCAAGTTGGGCTGAAGGCAGAGCTATTTTAAAGTTAGAAGCGGTGCTTGAGGTCGTAACTTTGCAAATCTGGTGATTAGGCCTAAGGATGCATGTCACCAAACAGCATGTTACACCTCTAATGGAGCTTTTGCTGCAAACAGATGTTTGTGGAGAGTCTTTCTCGCCGAGCTGCAGAGCAGGTGTGGGTTAGAGTGGAGGGCTTTTCACCAACCTGTGCAGCAGAACTGAGGGTGAGGTAGCCTGCTATATTCAGAAAATGTCTGTGTGAGCAAGTGCACGTAAAGCCCACCCGTGTGTGTGTGTGTGTGTGTGTGTGTGTGTGTGTGTGTGTGTGTGTGTGTGTGTGTGTGTGTGTGTATGTACCTCATTCATTTCTCTTAATGCTGTCAGTGCAGGCATACTGTTTGTCTGGTTGCATCAGGTAGCTCATCACACAATGCAACCCAGACAGTAATGATAGCCATAAATACTCCGGGAATTCCCTAACATGGATTATATTAAGACGGTGTCATTCCCAAAATCTGGCAAAAGGCAGGAAAAACAAACAATGTCCACAGATTTATATCAAGCTTACTGTAGTGCATTATATTAATAAAGTCCTGCAGATAAATAACATTTCTTGGCACTGCTGTGTTCCTAGAAATTTGGAACATTGTTTTTTCTTTAGTATTGAAACCTTATTTCACCGTCACACCAGCTTGATTTAACACACAGGCTCACCACGCATGAACACATTTTTCTTTCTTTAACTTAGTGCTCCTAGGGCAGCGCTGCTTTGGCTTCATCTTCTTATCCTGGGTTTATTTGTAACTCAGCACTGTTCGCTCCAGGTAAAACGGCGGCCCCATGCATGCTCATGTTCAGCTTTTGTGTAAATTAAGCAAGAAAAAGGCCGCGTAGATTGAATGACAGACGTCCAGGTGATGACACATCTTCCGCACATAAACCTTCTGTCCATTACTCTCTATATTGGTAATCAAATGCTCCTTCATGCTTTCTGTGCTTTGCCTCTTATTTAGCCTCAAAATATTCAGTGTTTTTATTTATTTTTTATTATATCAATAAATGCATTTCAAAAACCATTAATTCAAACTTGTTTGTAGAGAGTAAATAATCAAAAACGATGTCCTCTGTCTGAAACTCTATGGGGTTGGGTTCAGTTTCAGGTCTTGACCTCTTATCACCGTATCTCCAGAGACTATTGTTAAGGCCATTGGTACGATTGAAACTAAAATAGAGAAGTAGAAATTGATACTAGTTGTTGAATTATAAAACATCTTTCCAATAATGACTTTCTCCACTGGTGCACACTATATATTAATAGTAAATAAACTGATCACAACTGGTGAAAATGAAACTCTATTGAAAGTTTAGAAAGATCTCTTAGATATTCTGTCACTCTGTAAACTGAAACCTGGCTATCAGGGTGCCAAAAGTTGATGTCACTAAGTAGCACTAAGGGCTGATGGAGAGTGAGAGTACAAGTGTTGAAAAAAGCAGGACAGGAGCATGTGTAGAATCATCTGTGTTGTTCTCTTTGTGTTGCACGCTGTAGGGCACATAGCTTACTGGGTCACAAGTGTGAACTAAAACTCTTTTGTTCTATGTCTGCAGCCTGAGGGTCCAGATCCACTCGCTTTTGGAATGTGCCTTCTTTTTTGTTAGCGCTTCATTTTACCTGGATAACACCTGTGGCTGGCGTGCAATACACTAAAGGAATCTCTGTAAGCCTTTGGACTTAAAGGATAATTACGTCAAATATTTATCTTATTATCAACTGTGAACTGCTACTGTTACCCAAACTGCCTGTGTGACTGTGTGACTGCAGCATGGATTCCCTCCATTTTTGTCATGTGTTTTAAAGGCACACTATGTACATTTTTCATGTTTAAATCTTTTTCTTGAGCCAGTCTGTGCTAATATGACCTTTTACAGGGTTAATGAAACGTCACTCTGCCCCATCTGCTGCTTATGCCCAGAATACCACATTTGCAACTTCTGAGTCTCTGGTCCGGTGCCCTGAAGTCTCACAAAGTCATGTGTCTCGCAACGGTTAGGCTAACGCAGTGTGGCTAGCTGATAATCTAGGGCCGAAGTGTTTTTAGCTCATGATTTCTGCTTTTTTCCATCTCCCCCTGCTTGAACTCAGCTGATTTCTTTGAATGAGTGATGAACCGCTCCAGTAGAAAGCAGTGAAGGCTGAGGAGACATTTCAACAGTTAGATTTAGGTGTTTCTGAGCAACAACTATGCTAATGTTTTTATGTTTTAGAGATTTACAATGCTGAAAACAAGCCAAAACTGCATAGTGTGCCTTTAAAGAGAAGATGCAGTCCACATTAAGCTGTTCCCACACACCTTTCTACACATGATCAAGTGTAAATTCATAAAACAGTGCGCCATCATCTGTATAATTTACAGCTTGTCTTTTTTATGCAATATAATAAAAATATGGCCCTCAAAGTTTGAATTAGCACATCTCTAAAATAAGCACAATTTAAGGCTTAATGCTGTAAAAAAAATTACAAATGTATCCATTATTTCTCATCATATTTAACCAACATTAAAGCAACAAGTGCTAAACCTGCATCTTCATAATAAAATCTCAGAAAAAAAACAACTTAGAGGATCCCAATCAATGGATTCCATTGATTTCCACAGACACTTGGAGAGAGATGAAAATAAATTACCTCGTCTTAATCATCTTAATAGCAAAGAAGAAAAAACAACCTGAGAAAAGATGCATGATTGGTAATAAAAATTCCCTTGTTGTTTTTAATAAACACCTGTTATACCATCACCAGTGCATACTTTCTGCTTTTTACACAATGGCAGAGTTGATGTTTGTGAGTCATGCATCTTGTTACAGCAACTTCCTGACGTGACTGAAGGCATGGGGAAACCCACAGGTAAGAGTAGTCGGCCATCTTGTTCCCATTTCTTGGAGCCAACCCAGAAAATGTTTAGGCACACAGTCAACAACTCCTGTCCTTGCTTATCTGAAGAATGTAAACCTTTACAAGCAAGCGCTTCATCTGTAATTCTATTGTGAGTTGGCCAGTTGTCTCAAAGTGTCTGGGTAATCTAATGTAATGCTAAACCAGCTTTGTCTGCAACACCAAATATGTGGCTGGGTGCAGGCGTCTCGACTCTTGGCCTGCGCTGTATGGTATTCACTGGCAGACAGGATGACTAGACCACACCAAAACCAGCCAGTAACATTTTTTGCGTGTTTCAGACATATCTCTTTCTCCCACTGGGACTGACTTGAGAAATCGGATCAAAGAACCATCATGCCAAAAAGCTGAAATTTGAATGCAGGGATGGAGGAAGGAGGTGGAGCATAGTGTTGGTTGTTGGGTTGTTTTGTGTTATTATTTCCATTTGTTGGGGAAAAGGAGAGATGAATGGAGGAATAAATGGATGATGGTTGGCTGGTGGGGCGGAGGAAATTCCCTTGTCTGTATGGAATTGGATTGCGAGCTTGGGGATGGGGGAGGCAGAGGGGCACCTGATGTAGAGGGTGCTGTCAAGCTCAAGACAGCAAGGTCTTTGTCTTCTCAATAATCACTTGCTGTACCTCTTCTTTCCATTTCTCCTCCCTGGGAAGCATTCCTCCTTTTACTTTTTCAATTCTTATTGCAAGTTTGGCTCATAGGTCAATTTCTTTAGGCTGAGAAAAGGGGTAGAAATCAAAATTAAAGCTTAAAAAGTCAAATATATTGACTTTGCATTTCCTGTAACATCAAGCCAAACTAAAATTGAAAAACTATCCCATTATGGTCATCTGTTGGTTGTACATGTCTCTCTTGCTTTAATAAGGGTACTACTTTCTACAATGTTATGCCAGCCTCTGTATCCATGTCAGCATGGCCACACTTCTAAAATAACTGCTTCCAGATAACCATAAAGGGACTATAGATCATAGGTGAAATGCACACTAAGAAAAATATATGAAATTGGCCCTGTGT
This sequence comes from Callopanchax toddi, assembly GCA_006937965.1. NCBI lineage: Eukaryota > Metazoa > Chordata > Actinopteri > Cyprinodontiformes > Nothobranchiidae > Callopanchax > Callopanchax toddi. Next base: position 1,264,474 of record SSNR01000096.1, on the reverse strand, counting down.
CCAACCTAGAGCCACAAAAATGAGTGAAATGATCACATTCTCATTAACCACATCATGTTGTGATGTATACATGTTGCCTGTGACATGTAAAACAATGCTTGCTACATGATTATCAAATACCTGTTCAGGTGAGGTCATGTGAAAATCATGAGCACTTCTGTTTGAAATTGAATACTAAAGTCTGAATCCTGTAGGGCAGAGGTCCCCAGACCAGTACCCGTCCATGGATCAATTAGTACCGGGCCGTCAGAATGGCAGAGTAAAAAAATTAATTGATGTATTGATCGCACCTGAAGGATCTAGCCCGACAACGGAGTGTTACGTCGCAGTATGGAGCCCAAAGCATTGTGATCACCTGCTGACAAGCTGCAAAGTGAGCTGAACTGCTCTGTACTCCTCACTTCCCGCCGCACTGCAGGCAAAGGAGCTCTCATTAAGGCGCATGAGCAGAGTGTGATTTGCTCCGTGGTCCAGCGTGCAGCACAAAGTCACCCGGAGAGGATGTACTGCGCCACTGGATCGACAAACTGATGGTCAGTGGACATATTGCTTGGCACACAATTGGTCTGTGGCACAAAGAATTTGGGGACCACTGCTGTAGGGGACCAATATTTGATACATGTTGCCTTGACTTTTAATATTTTCTTGAAATGTATTTTCTAGATGTATTACAAGCAGAAGTTGCTGAGGTAGTTTAACATCTACACAGTGGTGGAGTCCTGATCTTTGTCAACATCTATCCTGGTATCTCAAGGCCATGAATTTTGTAGGATGGTCTTGGTTGTTGCCTCTGCAACATTTTGTGGTCCTCAGGGGCAGTTCCCCCACTTTTCAAGAAGGGGGACAAAAAGGTGTGTACCAACCAGTTCTTTAAGTGGGCCAGAGTACGCACAGTACACAGTACCGGCACATTTAAATTTTGGCCCTCAGCGCAGGGACCTTTTTCCACCGTACCGTGTGTACCGAGACTTTTTTCCAGCAAACGGTGCATACAGGGACCTTTTACGGTGTACAATCGAGATGATTAAACATTTTAAAACTACACCTAAATGCAGATTATACACAGCACTTATTGTATTTATAATAGATAGATCATTTTCATGGTTTAATTTTCATGGTTTTATTCAAACTATTTTGTGATTCCTATCGTCTTCTTCTTCTTCCTCCTCCTGTGAAACTGGTGGGGCGGCACCCTAGCGCCCCCTATTGACGGGTCGCCACTGGGTGAGTCGTTGTTAAGGGCCATTTAGTCCCTGAACTGAAGTAGTATGAAGCTGGTCTGCATTATTAGCAGTAAGTTAAACTTGTTCCTGTTGAGTGTTGGACGCCACCAGGACTGTCCTTGTCACTTCTCTTCCTAAACTTTATGGACAGAACTTCTAGAAGCAGCTGTGATGTGGAGGGTGTCAACTTGGTGGCATGAAGATCTCTTCTCAGCTCTTTGCAAATGATGTGCACTAATTTGAATATTGAACTCTGACCTTCAGTTCTTGCTGGGGAGGTTTGTGAAGCAAACTGTGATGAGTTCAGTTCTGGACATTTGTCACAACCAAGTAAACAAATGTGTTTGTTGTCTTCTTTGTTGTTGGTTTGTAATTTTATCAAAAAATCATCTCCACAAATTGCAGGGCTTGTGGTCATTTTAGACTTGTGATCTACTAATACTTTAATAACTATTTAATTTTCCTCTGTCTGGATCTCTACCTGGGTGAGTTCATAGCTAGATGACTGGATCATTTGGTTCATTCTTTACTTCAGATATGCTCAGGAATTTTCCATCACACACAATGTTATGAAAGCTGTTTGTTCACGCTTGCCAAAAACATGAATGAACTATGCAAGTTTTTCAAATTAGGTGGGAAGAATTGAATTATGTTAACATTACAGTTTTAGTTTCTTCTACTCATTCTTTCCCCTTTTTGTCAACCTTTTCACTCTTTCAAATTGTATTCAAGCATTTCCAAAACATTTCTTGTGCATTTGCATACATTTCTAGCATGGGAGATTAAGATTGTTTTGTGGGCAAATGTTATTATCATACAACCCACAGAAGCTTTAATCCACAAACCAGAAGTAGATCAAACATCAGCAATGGAGAGACTTTGGTCAGCTGAGAAAATTTGAGGTTTTGTTTTCAAGGCAGGTTGAGAGCTTTTAAAAATGGTAATGATTGAAATACCAAAAGCTATGGCGCTTTTTACTTTCATTGTGACAATAAAGTTGAATTTCAACATTTTTATTCTTTGGTTATCCATTTTCTGTCATTGTGATTTAACTTATCTTACTCTCTTACACATCTGGATATTTAAATTCTTATAAATGCTGTTTTTGCAGTTGCTGTCATACTAGCACAAATCCACCTGAACCAATCAATTCACCTCAAGCCACTGTCTGAGTTCGTCATAAATCATGAAAAAGAATGATGGTGAAAATGACAACAGTGACAGTAAATAAATGTTTGTTGTTGCTTTTCTTGCCTTGGTTCTCACCCTTTTTCCTTTCTTTATTCTTGTAATGGATGGGATATTGTTGGTTCTGCCCTCTGGGCAGGGAGAGTTGTTTACTTTGGTCTAAAGTCCCCATCCACCAAGGGTCTCTGTAGGGGATGTTCCTGCAGCAGCCACACTCCTAACCTCCCTAAAGCTCCTGAAGTTAATGGCATGGAGGAGACATGATTTATTTTGGCGTGGGCACCCCCACAAACAGACTGACTTCTCTGTGCTGACAGCCTGTTCAAAGAACTCTGTTCATCAATAAAGATCACATTTAAAATTCCTCCCAAACTCAGTAGATGGTGATTTAATTTCTGGAGACTTTTTCTAAATAAGTCATCACCCATGCTGTATATCTCACTCCAGGCAAAAGTAGCTGAATTTATTCTGCTGCTGGTGCAAAACTTATGCAAGGTGTAATACAAAGCAGATTTTTTTCTTAAAACAAAGTGATCAGAATTTCTTGAGTAGTTTTTCACAACTGCCTCTTTTAACTTTTATGAAATTCAACAAATTTAAATGTATGCAGTTTACTTTAAAGGTCATGATACTTCTCTCTAATGTTGCACATACACTCAAAAAAGCATGTATAATTATTTTGCTATGCAAGAGCAACATCTTGGAGATATTTCCTTGGCAGTGCGTAACCTTTAAGTCAGAGAGCATTGGTGAAAGGAGACATTTTTTCACCATGTCGTCTTTCATATAACTGCTACCCCTGAATAATATAAACAAATTCAGACATTGTGTTTCTCACAAAAAGAGTAATTTGCTTATTTATTATGACTGTGCCTCACTTGTTCCAACAGGTCTTTTAACTGATATCTTCAGTTGAGATTACAAGATATCGTTTTTCTTGGCAAGACTAGCTTCCAATTTTTTCTTCTTTTATTTTTTTGGAAAGAAAGAAAGACCTCAACACTGACACTAATCCATGTTGTGTCAGGCTGTGGTTGCCAAATGATAGAATATCATCTCCCTGCATGTGTGTGTGTGTGTGTATGTTTGCACGCACACACACGCATTCTTTTCATTTAGGATTGTACCATCACATTTTGTCACCATGGCGTAAGCTTTACCATTGAAAGCCATGGCAGGCTGCTTCAAGATTCAATTTAACCACAACTGTTTACAGCCGTCAATATAGAGACTCGCACCACAATAAATGCATTAAATTGCATCTGGCCTCGTGTCACTGAAAATAAGGTGAGTGGACAGGCTGTGTTGGTGTCGCTGGCTCTCACTATTATTACACGGCTGTGTCTTAAGGGTTGTCTGGGCTGCTGTCCATTGGATTTAATCAGCCTCTATTACCTGCTACCCTTTTCACAGTTAAAATAATCACCCACAATTACTGACATAAAGGGAAGAGCTGACAGGAGAGTCTGAGGCAGAGAAATCACACAAAGTAATTTCTCTCCACCTTGGTTGCTTGCATGGCTTTTGATGTTTTGAGGTGTATAATAAAAGGATTGAAGGGTGTCCGACACAAGATGGACACACAGATATGGAAATACCACACTCACACATGCACACGCACGAGAATATTTGAGGAAAAAAAGGTGTCTTATGCGCACAGATGTAACCAAAGCACACATTTTACAGGCACACACACAGAAACACACATGCATGAACGATGAACACACACAAAATACCTCTCTGACACCACTATTACCTAAAGAGGTCTGTACAATTTATTGTATGTTGCAGATGAAAGAAAAAGTGAAAATAATTTAATAATTGACCACCTCTAAAATGAAGAAACTACAACCATGAGAAAAGGGGCATTGTAATCTATTGTACTTTAATCCTCGGCACGCTGATGATAAATAAGAGACACCATTAAATGTACCTTTGAAATAAATGGGCCCAATTACTGAGATGGCTGGGACTCTCTCATGAAGCTTTTGTTAAAGCAGACAAACATGGTGGATGGTGCTCAAATGGGGAAAGGAACAGGAGGGAGAAATCATTCAGAAATTATCTTCTGTGTGAAAGTGAAATCTACGTGAGAATTAGTGGCAGTGAAGTTGAGCTGCAGAATATAAAGACAGCAACTGGAATTTGTTGATTTTCCAATATATTAAATGAATAATACCAGTATAAGAGTGGTGAGTAAAAAAAATGACCCACACAATTAAAAACAACATGCTAAATGTGCAATATGAGCATTAGTAGTAATCATTATGAGGAGGGTTGCTCAGTTACATTAGCTGCTACATGTTGGGGAAGTAAGTCATGTTAAATGGGTTTAGGAGAGTTGCTTTTATAATGGCGTTTTGTGGAAACTCTCCTTTTTAATTATCAGGTCAGAGGGTAGCAGCTCAAACACCATCTTTTTCATCCCTCTTCACAACAGTGAGTGCAGCTGACCCTTCCCACAGTCATACAGAACGCTCTGTACTGCTGCTGCAAAATGCTGGAAAACAGCCTCAATTAGTCTAGCTGGAGCTCTCCATGTGCAGCAATTTGAATGTTATTTCATGAAAATAAAGTTTTATCAATTTTGTGTTTATCTTTTTTTGGTTTTGTTTTATAAATAAAATTTAAAAATGTAAAAGCATCAATAGGAAAATAAAATCTGTGTTGCAACATGTCATCTGATGACCTTGTGGTTTTCTTTTAGAGGTTCAAACCCTGAGTTAGATCGATCCAGGAAAGAACTAGATCTTAGTCTTAGGACATTGCAGATGATATTAAATGCAACAGCTTGGTAGAGGGTAAAGGTTAAGGCCATGAGTGTCTGTCGGGGGCCGGACAGAGGTCAAAGGGTCTCAGTCAGGGTCAGGAGCTCTGGTGACCCCAGGTCTGTGCACACAGTTGCATTCATATAAATGTGTATCACACACATCTTTCATTATAACTTCACTTCTTTGGTGCCAGAGGCAACATGCTGGCTGGGCTTTATTGTGAACACATTTAGATCTGTTCATAAATATGATCCTGAATGGATGGATTTGAGAAATGAACTGCTCTTTGCAAAAAACACCTTTGGATGGATGGATATGCTCTTTGAAAGCTTATGAAAGGCAGATCATGTTTGTGAAACATTCAGACACCTAAAGTTAAATCTAAGTAGATTATGAATGGTAAAGGAATTGCCTTTAAAACAGTTTTTATTTTATGCTGTTAGAATTTTCAAAGTATAAAAAAGTGTGTTTAGCAGTTTAAGTGAACAACTGGATACATGGGCTCATCCACCTGTGGGCCCACCACCTGCAGGAGGAACATGAAGGGTCTGGTGCATTGTGGATCGGATGGCAGACCAAGGCGGGAGCTTTGGTGGTCCGATCCCCGGACACAAAAACTGGCTATTGGGACATGGAACGTTACCTCTCTGGCGGGGAAGGAGCTGGAGCTTGTGGAAGAGGCTGAGCGATACCGGCTAGATATAGTCGGGCTCACCTCGACACATAGCGTTGGCTCTGGAACCCGAGTCCTTGAGAGGGGTTGGACTCTCTTCTATGCTGGAGTTGCTCCGGGTGAGAGGCGGAGGGCTGGGGTGGGCTTTCTGTTAGCCCCAAGACTCTCTGCCTGTATGTTGGGGTTTTCTCCGGGGGAAGAAAGGGCAGCTTCCCTGCGCCTTCGGGTTGGGGAACGGGTCCTGACTGTTGTTTGTGCTTATGCACCAAATAGCAGCTCAGAGTACCCACCCTTTTTGGAGTCCCTGGGACGAGTGCTGGATAGCGCTCCTACTGGGGACTCCATAGTCCTGCTGGGAGACTTCAACGCTCACGTGGGCAATGACAGCGTGACCTGGAGGGGCGTGATTGGGAGGAACGGCCCGCCCAATCTGAACTCGAGTGGTGTTCTGTTTTTGAACTTCTGTGCAAGTCGCAGTTTGGCCATAACGAACACCATGTTCGAACATAAGGATGCACACCGATACACCTGGTACCAGGGCAGCCTAGGTTACAGGTCGATGATTGACTTTATAGTTGTATCATCTGACCTGAGACCGTATGTTTTGGACACTCGAGTGAAGAGAGGAGCGGAGCTGTCAACTGATCACCACCTGGTGGTGAGTTGGATCAGATGGCAGGGGAAGATGCTACGCAGACCTGGTAGACCCAAACGTATAGTGAGGGTCTGCTGGGAACGCCTGGCAGAAGAGCCTGTCAAGATGGTCTTCAACTCCCACCTCCGGCAGAGCTTCGACCGCATCCCGAGAGCAGTGGGGGACATTGAGTCTGAATGGGCCTTGTTCCGCTCTGCGATTGTTGAGGCGGCTGTTGCTAGCTGTGGTCGCAAGGTAGCCGGTGCCAATCGTGGCGGTAACCCCCGTACCCGCTGGTGGACACCAGAGGTTAGGGGAGCCGTCAGGCTGAAGAAGGAGGCCTACAAGGCAAGGCTAGTCTGTGGGTCTCCAGAGGCAGCTGATGGGTATCGGAGGGCCAAGCGGGGTGCAGCAGTGGCAGTTTCCGAGGCAAAATCTCGAGCGTGGGAGGAGTTTGGTGAGACCATGGAGAAAGACTATCGGTCGGCTCCAAAGAGGTTCTGGCAAACCATCCGACGCCTCAGGGGAGGAAGGCGGCAACTCGCTCACACTGTTTACAGTGGGGACGGGGAGCTGCTGACATCAACTGGGGCTATAGTCGGGCGGTGGAAGGAATACTTTGAGGAGCTCCTCAATCCCACCGACACGCATTCCTATGAGGAACCAGAGCTGGGAGAACTGGGGATGGACTGTCCTATCTCTGGGGCAGAAGTCGCTGAGGTAGTCAAAAAACTACGCAGTGGCGGAGCCCCGGGGGTGGATGAGATCCGACCTGGGTATCTGAAAGCTATGGATGTTGTAGGACTGTCGTGGTTGACACGTCTCTGCAACATTGCGTGGTCATCGGGGGCAGTCCCTGTTGAGTGGCAGACCGGGGTGGTGGTTCCCATTTTTAAGAGGGGGACCAGAGGGTGTGTTCCAACTATAGGGGGATCACACTCCTCAGCCTCCCTGGGAAGGTCTACTCCAGGGTACTGGAGAGGAGGGTCCGGTCGATAGTTGAACCTCAGATAGAAGAGGAGCAATGTGGTTTTCGTCCTGGTCGTGGAACTGTGGACCAGCTCTTTACCCTCGCTAGGGTGATGGAGGGGTCATGGGAGTTTGCCCAACCAATCCACATGTGTTTTGTGGATTTGGAGAAGGCTTATGACCGTGTCCCCAGGGACACCCTGTGGGGGGCGCTCCAGGAGTACGGGGTGGATGGTCTTTTGTTAAGAGCCATTCAGTCCCTGTACCAGAGGAGTGTGAGTCTGGTCCGCATAGCCGGCAGTAAGTCGGACCTGTTCCCAGTGAGGGTTGGACTCCGCCAGGGCTGCCCTTTGTCACCGGTCCTGTTCATAACCTTTATGGACAGGATTTCTAGGCGCAGCCGTGGTGTGGAGGGTGTTGAGTTTGGTGACAGGAGAATCTCGTCTCTGCTTTTTGCAGATGATGTGGTCCTCCTAGCTTCATCAGGCTCTGACCTACAGCTCTTGCTGGGGAGGTTCGCAGCCGAGTGTGAAGCGGCTGGGATGAGGATCAGCACCTCCAAGTCTGAGGCCATGGTTCTCGGTCGGAAAAGGGTGGCTTGCCAACTCCAGGTCGGGAGAGAGATCCTGCCTCAAGTGGAGGAGTTCAAGTATCTCGGGGTCTTGTTCACGAGTGAGGGAAGGAGGGAGCGGGAGATTGACAGGCGGATTGGGGCAGCGTCTGCAGTGATGCGGACGCTGAACCGGTCTGTTGTGGTGAAGAAGGAGCTGAGCCGGAAAGCAAGGCTCTCGATTTACCGGTCGATCTACCTCCCAATCCTCACCTATGGTCATGAGCTTTGGGTAATGACCGAAAGAACGAGATCGCGGATACAAGCGGCCGAAATTAGTTTTCTCCGCAGGGTGGCCGGGCTCAGCCTTAGGGATAGGGTGAGGAGCTCGGACATTCGGGAGAGACTCGGAGTAGAACCGCTGCTCCTCCATATCGAAAGGAGCCAGTTGAGATGGTTCGGGCATCTTGTTAGGATGCCAGATGTGTAT
>SSNR01000096.1:1242396-1255957 GCA_006937965.1 Callopanchax toddi | reverse complement strand
GGTCCGATCCCCGGACACAAAAACTGGCTATTGGGACATGGAACGTTACCTCTCTGGCGGGGAAGGAGCTGGAGCTTGTGGAAGAGGCTGAGCGATACCGGCTAGATATAGTCGGGCTCACCTCGACACATAGCGTTGGCTCTGGAACCCGAGTCCTTGAGAGGGGTTGGACTCTCTTCTATGCTGGAGTTGCTCCGGGTGAGAGGCGGAGGGCTGGGGTGGGCTTTCTGTTAGCCCCAAGACTCTCTGCCTGTATGTTGGGGTTTTCTCCGGGGGAAGAAAGGGCAGCTTCCCTGCGCCTTCGGGTTGGGGAACGGGTCCTGACTGTTGTTTGTGCTTATGCACCAAATAGCAGCTCAGAGTACCCACCCTTTTTGGAGTCCCTGGGACGAGTGCTGGATAGCGCTCCTACTGGGGACTCCATAGTCCTGCTGGGAGACTTCAACGCTCACGTGGGCAATGACAGCGTGACCTGGAGGGGCGTGATTGGGAGGAACGGCCCGCCCAATCTGAACTCGAGTGGTGTTCTGTTTTTGGACTTCTGTGCAAGTCGCAGTTTGGCCATAACGAACACCATGTTCGAACATAAGGATGCCCACCGGTACACCTGGTACCAGGGCAGCCTAGGTTACAGGTCGATGATTGACTTTATAGTTGTATCATCTGACCTGAGACCGTATGTTTTGGACACTCGAGTGAAGAGAGGAGCGGAGCTGTCAACTGATCACCACCTGGTGGTGAGTTGGATCAGATGGCAGGGGAAGATGCTACGCAGACCTGGTAGACCCAAACGTATAGTGAGGGTCTGCTGGGAACGCCTGGCAGAAGAGCCTGTCAAGATGGTCTTCAACTCCCACCTCCGGCAGAGCTTCGACCGCATCCCGAGAGCAGTGGGGGACATTGAGTCTGAATGGGCCTTGTTCCGCTCTGCGATTGTTGAGGCGGCTGTTGCTAGCTGTGGTCGCAAGGTAGCCGGTGCCAATCGTGGCGGTAACCCCCGTACCCGCTGGTGGACACCAGAGGTTAGGGGAGCCGTCAGGCTGAAGAAGGAGGCCTACAAGGCAAGGCTAGTCTGTGGGTCTCCAGAGGCAGCTGATGGGTATCGGAGGGCCAAGCGGGGTGCAGCAGTGGCAGTTTCCGAGGCAAAATCTCGAGCGTGGGAGGAGTTTGGTGAGACCATGGAGAAAGACTATCGGTCGGCTCCAAAGAGGTTCTGGCAAACCATCCGACGCCTCAGGGGAGGAAGGCGGCAACTCGCTCACACTGTTTACAGTGGGGACGGGGAGCTGCTGACATCAACTGGGGCTATAGTCGGGCGGTGGAAGGAATACTTTGAGGAGCTCCTCAATCCCACCGACACGCATTCCTATGAGGAACCAGAGCTGGGAGAACTGGGGATGGACTGTCCTATCTCTGGGGCAGAAGTCGCTGAGGTAGTCAAAAAACTACGCAGTGGCGGAGCCCCGGGGGTGGATGAGATCCGACCTGGGTATCTGAAAGCTATGGATGTTGTAGGACTGTCGTGGTTGACACGTCTCTGCAACATTGCGTGGTCATCGGGGGCAGTCCCTGTTGAGTGGCAGACCGGGGTGGTGGTTCCCATTTTTAAGAGGGGGACCAGAGGGTGTGTTCCAACTATAGGGGGATCACACTCCTCAGCCTCCCTGGGAAGGTCTACTCCAGGGTACTGGAGAGGAGGGTCCGGTCGATAGTTGAACCTCAGATAGAAGAGGAGCAATGTGGTTTTCGTCCTGGTCGTGGAACTGTGGACCAGCTCTTTACCCTCGCTAGGGTGATGGAGGGGTCATGGGAGTTTGCCCAACCAATCCACATGTGTTTTGTGGATTTGGAGAAGGCTTATGACCGTGTCCCCAGGGACACCCTGTGGGGGGCGCTCCAGGAGTACGGGGTGGATGGTCTTTTGTTAAGGGCCATTCAGTCCCTGTACCAGAGGAGTGTGAGTCTGGTCCGCATAGCCGGCAGTAAGTCGGACCTGTTCCCAGTGAGGGTTGGACTCCGCCAGGGCTGCCCTTTGTCACCGGTCCTGTTCATAACCTTTATGGACAGGATTTCTAGGCGCAGCCGTGGTGTGGAGGGTGTTGAGTTTGGTGACAGGAGAATCTCGTCTCTGCTTTTTGCAGATGATGTGGTCCTCCTAGCTTCATCAGGCTCTGACCTACAGCTCTTGCTGGGGAGGTTCGCAGCCGAGTGTGAAGCGGCTGGGATGAGGATCAGCACCTCCAAGTCTGAGGCCATGGTTCTCGGTCGGAAAAGGGTGGCTTGCCAACTCCAGGTCGGGAGAGAGATCCTGCCTCAAGTGGAGGAGTTCAAGTATCTCGGGGTCTTGTTCACGAGTGAGGGAAGGAGGGAGCGGGAGATTGACAGGCGGATTGGGGCAGCGTCTGCAGTGATGCGGACGCTGAACCGGTCTGTTGTGGTGAAGAAGGAGCTGAGCCGGAAAGCAAGGCTCTCGATTTACCGGTCGATCTACCTCCCAATCCTCACCTATGGTCATGAGCTTTGGGTAATGACCGAAAGAACGAGATCGCGGATACAAGCGGCCGAAATTAGTTTTCTCCGCAGGGTGGCCGGGCTCAGCCTTAGGGATAGGGTGAGGAGCTCGGACATTCGGGAGAGACTCGGAGTAGAACCGCTGCTCCTCCATATCGAAAGGAGCCAGTTGAGATGGTTCGGGCATCTTGTTAGGATGCCCCCTGGACGCCTCCCCAGGGAGGTGTTTCAGGCATGTCCTGCCGGCAGGAGGCCCCTGGGTCGACCCAGGACACGCTGGAGAAAATATATCTCTGGTTTGGCCCTGGAGCGCCTTGGGATCCTGCCGGAGGAGCTGGTAGAAGTGGCTGGGGAGAAGACTGTCTGGAACTCCCTAATTGGGATGCTGCCCCCGCGACCCGGACCCGGATAAGCGGAAGAAGATGAGACGAGACGAGAAGTGAACAATTTGAAGTTTTCTATTAACCCTAACCCTAAAAAATGCTTATAAGAACTGTTTTTATAGGCCAATGATCATAATCAGTTAAGACCTTAAGTTGTTGGAGTCCATTTAAAATTTTAATAATATCAATTTGATTGACCTATTGTTACAGATCTGACCTGATGATTCTAGTTTTTCCAGAGATCTGTGATGAAAAGCAAATAATAATAATAATAATAATATATTCTAAACTGTTTGTTTAACTGAAAATTCCACTTTTGGTCAGTGTTTTTCAAAGAGTGGCAGCTAGAGAAGATCTCTGTAGTCTACTAGTAAATGTTTTTGTAAATATTAAAAGGAACTACAGTCTAAATATAACTTTTTTCATTGATTGTGTTTTAATTGTCAGCAGGTCATCCAGGTTCAAGAAGCAAGCAAGGAGGTCATGGGTTTGCCTCCCGGCTTGGCTGCCTCTCTGTGTGGAGCCTGCATGTTCTCTCCATGAATGCGTGGGTTTTCTCCGGATACTCCGGCTTCCTCCCGCTGACCAGAAACATGACTGTTAGGTTAACTGGTTACTGTAAATTGTCCCCCAAAATGTTGCTGTCTGTTGTCTGTGTGGTTGAGTTATAACATGAAGGAACTGGGCTTTCATGCAGCATTTTTTGTTCTTTATCTCCCTAATGAAACAAAATCAACAGAATTATGTACGAAAATATGGATAAACAGTTCAGTGGTTCTGTTACCATTTGGAGGTGATGAATGAAAGATGAATAACACCCTGTTTTTTAAAGAAATATAACAATGTAAAAATATATATATTATTTCATATAGAATCCTTTGCATTGTTACTGTTTAACTTTTTATTGTTCTAACATACTTTCTGAATTGCTACAAAAAAGAGAGAGGTATTATTTTGTTTTACAGAAAATTTGGAGGCTTTTTTCCACAAAGTTTTTGTGAACTTTTGGATAGTTAGTCATCAACAAAACCATTTCTTATGTTGTCAGTCAATCTAGGTTTCACAACAGTCATCACTATCCTACAAATTAAGTTTTATTATAAAAGTAGCTATTAGGAATTGTTCTACCTCTTCCAAAAGCAACACAAGAAAAGATTTAAACATTGTTTGATCACAGAACTGTTAAATAATGCTACAGTTTAAGGCCTTAAACTTATTGATCAACAGGGACCACTACTGATTTGAAGGCTTGACAAATTAATCATTTTCTAACACATTTATCTGGAAAGCTTCAGCATTTCAAAAAGCTTCATTCAGCCATAACAAGCAAAAGCAGGTGGCACAGAACAACGCATGGACCCAAGAGCTGGAAAAAACAGAGTGGAAGAAACAGAGGAATATTTATACAGGGATGGGTGATTACTGATTGAGAGCAGCTGAACTGATTAACCCCTTCACTGCATTACGAACAACATCAAGATGTTGCGCTATGCTGTACCTACATGCAAAGAACATAGCATTTCTTAAGAGCTACACAGTGTTTTCAGATACACGTTTGAATACTTTTAAAGTGCCTGTGACTCCATATTTAAATCACTTTATATTAAACAGGTGTAATCTTTGATGCCTCTAGATTAGCGTTGCACCATTATAACTCAAAATACGCTGTAATTATTTCCTAACAAGCAACTCAGAGATCAGAAGAAAGCGCCGCCTTCCGGTTCTGCTGGGTTTCTCCTTATTTGGCAGCCTGGCACTTCTGCTGCAGTAGGGGGCAGTGCTGTCACGTGAAAGAGAAACAAAACTGAAACTAAACACTACACGGTCTATGGGCAATGGTGGCGGCACTGCCTCGCTCCAGTTGTCGTGAACGTGCATGTGGGAGGAGAATTGACCATATAAGCAAGTCCGGATCACTATGACCTCATAGCGGGCTGGGGTGAAAAAAAACTGTTTGAAACCTGGGTCTGAAATCTTGAAGAGCTTCTCACTGGCTGTACTAGGAGACAGATGGACGCTGTTTTTTGCTCTTTCTGGCAGGTTTAAGGTGAGAACTCAACGTTGCAACATGATAGAAAAGTCAGAAAACACGGAAAACGATGTCATGGGCACTTTAAGACATTAGAACGTGCTCATTTAAGGCTAGCCTTCATGGCAGTCCACGACCACAAATATATGCAACATGTTTACAAACAAGCAGTTTTCTGTTTGCACTTTTGATTTTAGAACAGGAAAATGAAGTCAACCATTGTAACCAACAAGAACCAAAATAAAAATTATCTTCAAAGATGTTAACAAGAGCAGAGCAGGTGAAGAACTGAATGCAAGGGCATTGATGAAGGATATGTAGCATTTTTATACTGCTGTTCTGCAACATCTCTGGGGTTTTTGTTTGTTTCTTTTGACTTGTGTATCAGGACATTCTCATCATTGTGCACATTTTATTATTAATCATATCATATAATCTATAGTCACATTTGCTCTATTTCAGTCGTTACCTGAGTGATTTGTGTCATAAAAACATCAGCTTTTCTTTTTTGTTCAATAGTTTATTTTTTAAGCATTAAGATGCATGCTGTTATAGATAAAACATCTGGTTTATCTCTATTGTTTCTTTAAAATAATTGGAGGCAGAATTTGTTATATATTTTTTTTCTTAAGTTAATGGGTGATGAAGCGTTTTAAAGTAAAAAGAATGAGATCACCCATGTATTGTTCCATTATCTTGAACAGGCTGTGAGCTACAAAATGAGCTGCAGTTTGGGCCTGAATTTCCCGCGCTGTCCTACAGATGTGAAGGGGGGGGGAGCACGGTGCATGTTTTACCATATTTCCTTTTGTATTAATAAAATGCATTTTTATTTATGGAATCATGTCTCTGCTTGCCTTTGGTTGAACCCGAATGAGATGAACTATCTGCCACATTAATGAGGAGTTTCTGCGCGCTCCCGTGCAGGGCTGCAGTTACTTGCAGCGCCAGGTCCGTAGCTCGTGAGTTTTATTTCATTTGAACATTCCTGCAAAAGAAAAACCTTGACTTTTGTGTTTGGGAACACAATGATTACGTGAAACCACTATCAACAAAAGCATACAAGTGAAGGTAATTTCAGGAAATTCCCATATTAACCTGATAAAATCCTCAAAGTGTAAAGAACAGGTTATGAAGTGAAACGTCAGCTAAGTACTTAGTCCATAAAGCAGCCGTTTCAGCCTCAGCTGTTGCGTTAAACATAACAGTCTAATGTGTACTGCAATCCTACTGTACTATTCATATCTTCATTACTATTTTATATGTGTGTATGATTAACACTCATTGCATGGCTCGGCTCACAAGCTCTCTGTCGGAGGCCGCCACTAAAGACAGCTCAAGCTTGAGAGATTTTCCTTTTTTTCCTCCCAGTCATTTAAATTTTTACACTTCCATCTACTCGCCTTTTAATTTAGCGTATAATGATGCCATTAGAACAAAATCCATCTGGAAGTTCTGTTGGGAGCAGTTAATGTTCCGTGGCGTTTTGCTGCTAATGCCACTGTGCCTGCATTGGCAACAGATGCTCTGAAAGCAACAGATACATTCTTTTCCAAAATCATTACATTCATGCTCACGTCCAGGATAAATGTTGCTGCTTGTTCAGGACTGAGGATACACAGCAGACTGTATCACTGCCAGTGAATGGTGTGCTTTTTTGTGCCTTTTATGTAAAAAGCTGAGGGTGTTAAGAGCATATCAGTCATTCCACTCAGAGGTAAAAGGCACTTGAACAGTGAAGTTAAGAGAAACTAATGAGGTGTAATTAAAACTTGCTTTTGTTGAGCTTAAGCAGAATGAAGTTTTGGTATTTGGCATAGTTTTACTCCAAATGCAGTCGTTTGACTGACTCCATCAGCCAGTGAACACTTGGACAGTTCATTTTCTGTGATATGAAAGCTGAAGAAAAAAGGCAAATAATTGTTTTCAGTGGCAATTTGGGTGATTAAGTACAGTGGATAATTAATTAATTGGAATAACAAACAATTTCCTCCATGGAAGATTAGTTGTTCTCCCCTACCACTGCCATGGCCTTTTTATCCTCTCTGCTTCAATTATGTTAATGCTAACTTTCTCTTCCACAAATTATTGTGATTAATTTGGTCTTGTTTTGAATTACAATTGCGCTGGCTGCTAGCACTTTAAAGCCTTCATTAATTCCCAATTAGATTGGTGGGCTCATTTGCTCCAGTGCTGCTTGGTTCTGTAGCGCTTTGTGTTTAATGTGTTAATTGGGCAAGATTAAAAACTACTAACCTCTTATGAGCGGAGAAAAGTTATTCAACTGATACATTAGCATATTTTATTCAGGAATGCTTAATTAGATATTGCCACAATAATCATGACTGCTGAGTAACAACTGTTGTCAGCAGTTGAATAGTAAAAGTGATGTAAGCTCAGGGTCCAGGTCACAGCAGATGTTGGCTTTCTTGAGTTCTGAGCATCTTGCTAATGTGCTGCCTGTGCTTATCTCCAATCATCCAACATGTCTTAGACAGCGTGATGTTTTTTCCCTTTTATTTCGATTTCTGCGTTTTATGTCTCTTCAGTGCTTTGTTACAACCACTCGAGCAGCATTAACAGCTCACTACTCCATTTACCCAAGACTTGGATTGTCTCTAACTCATTTACCACCATCAGAGGATCAACGCTTCGGGCCAACATGAGTGGGGTTGAACACAAGGAAGAAAGAGTGCTTTCATGTCCCGATGTGATCTCTTCAAATGAGACCTGGAACCTGGGAGTGAAATATTGTTTAGCTGTATGTACCGCACAAGCTTTTTTCATCACAAGATGAGAGATACTGGTGCGCGTCGGTCCTGAATCTGGTCCTGAGAGGTTTGGTAAAGAACTTGTGCAGATCAAAAGGAATATAAACCTTGATCATTGTGTGCAACAGAACTCTGCTTAGGTTTCTGAACATGAACTTTTTTTTTCAAAATTTTACTTTTGCCCATTCTTTTGATTAAATTGAGATAAATTAACATTTTTCATTAAATTTTCTAAATGTATTATTTTAATTACTGAAGCGTTGGCTGGAGACTCCAAATGGGCACATATCCAAAAACACCTGGACTTACCCACACAAAAACAGGTCTAGAATAGTTATTTTTGATATTTTTATCAATTTTGAAATATCCCTGCGATGGACTGGCAACCCGTCCAGGGTGTCCCCCGCCTCTCGCCCCTTGACCGCTGGAGATAGGCACCAGCTCCGCCGCGACCCTCTGTGGAGGACTAAGCGGTTACAGAAGATGGATGGATGGATGGAATTTTGAAATACAAATAGCCAAAGCTTTATTCTATAGCCTCAAATAATTTTGCTGTCCATACATTCATGTACCCATATGTACAGTAATTGCAAATCATAAAAAGGAAAAATCCGGCGAGGATAAAAAAAGACTGATTTATGTGTGTTTAAACTTCCATAACTACATACTACCGTAGTTGAAGTTACAATATGTTTGATTGCTGAAGTAAAAAATTCTGAGTGTTTTCTTTCCAGAGAGACCAAGTTTTGCATGTACTCCAAAGGGTTCAAGAACAGCATCCAGTTTAATTTGGGTTTGTATTTTCCAGGCATTTTTTGTGTTTTGGGGTGCCTGTTAAGGGGTAAAAGTATTATGAGGTGACTGAAAACTACATAAAATATTTATTCTTTAAACTGTGACAATCAAACTTTATTACAGTGTTGTTTTTAGCAGGCCCTTTGGTTTTAGTCTTTTGGACTAAAATGCTGATTAGTTTTAGTCACATTTTAGTGTCTATATGTGATAGTTTTAGTTGGCAAAAACTCAAAAAAGTTTAAGTCTAGTTTTAAAAAGTATTAATCCTTTAACAAAGTAATTTAGGTCAATAAGTTGGAAATTAGAATCGCTCACATCAATCAATACAAAAGTCCCATAGGCTGTTTGGCATTAAACAGGAAAAGTTATGAAAAACATCCAAAACAGACAAAACTACAATAACCAAAGTATTCAATCAACACTATAAGTATTGGTCTAACATCCATAACAATAACAAAGACATGTTGCTGTTTAATGAATAAAATCACTGATCAGGACTTAATGCTCATTAGCCTAGCCATTATCTCATCTGCATTTTGAATGGGCAAAACAAAACAAAAGAAAGAAAGCAAGCGACTCACAGTGGAGTTGATTAAATAAGGACACAATATGGAATCAATCAGCGGAGTTGTCACAAGCTGTCAAAGGATTCTTTTATTAAATATTGATTTGATTAGTTGAGCATTCCAGCAGCGCCATTCAACAGATCGCCCCAGAACTAATGGAAAAGTTCATCCCACCATATTAAAAAGGATAATCGGAAGTGGAGATTGAGCTCACATGACTGACAGCAAAAAGTTCACCCAAATACTGTTCCCCAGCTCCACACACGAATGTTTTCGTCTTGTCTCGCCGATGAATACTCACAGACGTCTCGTTTCATTTTAATCATCAAAAAGCCGCATTTAGCTTGTCAGCATCTTTTTAACGTCTTGAAAAAAGGTGCATTAACGTAAAATCTTGTTATAGTCTTCGTCAACAAAAACAACACTGCTTTTGTTTTGTTTTGTTTTTTGTATGATGCTAGCAACAAGGTTTTGTTACAGGGGAAACAAAAAACTGAAAAAATTGATGCTAAGAAAAATATCTAATTCTCAAGTAACAGACTTCCTACATAACAACAATATGCTGAGGAATTAATGACCATTCCTGAGAAAATGTGTCATTAAACTTGTGATGAATGTGAATGATGTGAAGTGATGTGAGTAAATGGAACACGAACATTTCTGAATGTTAACCTGCAAATATTTTGAAGATTTATTTTAACTTGTAAAATCACTGAATAGTCCAGAGAATCATAAGAAACAAAAACTACAATGAGATGGTTGCTATCATTAAGCTAACATATGCCACCACATTCATGCACACATGCAACATATTCATGCCATGAATCATGAGACGAACACAAAAACACTTCTGAAAATTATTGAGAGTCAGTAGAGATTCCAAAAACTCAAGATAAGATAGCACTCCAACAGATTTAAATATTAAATATGATTAATCAAAATTATTATTATTTTATTAACTTTTTTCAACCAGGAAAGTCCCATTGAGTTTCAGAAACTCTTTTTCAAGGAAGTCCTGGATTACCACCTATAGGGCAAGTTGATAATTATGATTGATATTATTAATAATACTGCTACTACTAATAATAATAATGATAATAATAATACCAGAAACTCCTAATTGAGCATATTAGGTAATGATGTTTTATGTAAACTTCAAACTCATCCATTTTAATAAGGGTTTTGATTTTATAGAGTGATTAAATATATTTTTAAATGCAGAGCATCAAACTTCAATTTTGGAAGTGACTGATTAGAAACAAAGCTTTAATGATCATTTTTCTGTCAAAGTTTCAGATGTTGCATTTTGTTTGTTTGTTGTTAAAAAATGTGACATGAGAGCTGCTTTTTAAAAGCTTACTGAAAAAGTAAACTGTAAATAAACCAGTCAAAACCAGTGCTGGCTACTGGTTGAACATTTGAGCAAAATCTTGATTTACTTAAGCATTTTGATGTTGAGAAATTGCTTCTTCCTTTCATAGTGAGTCATAATTACATCTTTCATATTAGAGACTTTATTTCCAACCAGAAGCATAAAATGTGGGGTTTTTAGCATCCTGTTAAAGTGGCAGGTGTGTGAACGTGTCATGGAGGGTTAATTAACTCTCTTTTATGAATTAAACCAAATTAAATTGATTATAATAATTTGTTACCATCTGATCGCTATTTGATCAAAAATCAGTCTGTGAAACATTTACAACATGGCTCCACCTACTGTATAGAATAACAAGACGCTAAAGGAAGTGGACACATTCACAAGTGTGTAAGTGTGTGTAATGACACCTGGAGAAAATAGGAAAGAAGGATGCTCTCATCTCAGTTCCCGTGTTGCTTTAACCTCTTTCATGTCTCAAGTGCTCGGACACTGTCAGATTCTATTAGGACCCTTTTAGAATAACAAAGCAGTGAAAACCATCCTGTTTAGGTTTTTGTTCAGGCAATTCGTGGAGCATTTCCAACAACACTAGCCTCAAAATGAAAAACCATTGTGCCTCACGTACAAATGGACACTTGCTTATTTCATTGCACACATTTCATCTATATGGAAATCAAATGATGAACTCTGGAGCCTTGTTTGCTTGTTTGTGTTGTCCAGCAGGGACAAAGAAAGAAAAATTGTGAATTGCTATGTGGTGAGAACTTTTATAGAGAAATGCTTCATGAAATTACTCTTGAGTAGGACGAGAGGAGACATGAATATAAGAGATGTCCAGTGTTGTGAGCTGCCTAAATTCCTATTTTGGAGAAGAGTGCAGAGTGCTGAGAGGGAGATTGGATTGTTAGCATCCATTACTTAAAGATGACATGAGGATGTGTGTCTCTTCTCAGCACCTACTTTGGCAAATCTGGAATTAAACTAAGAAAATGGGGAATTTTGTGCCAAGTTAGAGACATTACACATCATTAGAGAGTTCATGCTCTTCAACATTGAGCAAAAACACACACACTGAGTAAAAACATCACAATCTATGTAAAATAAACCAACAAGATGGAAAGAAACAGTTCAAACAGACAAAAATAATTATAATTATTTAAGAGTTTAGTGATTTACAGCCTTACATTAAACATGTTAATTTATTTTTACATGTGAAGGTAGTAGAGAGAGAAAACATCACATTTCCAAACCCTATCTCCTCATTTTTCTTCCTCAATAGGAGACAAAGGGACTCATTGTCTGCTGGTTGTGTCCACTGCCATCGGGAAGTTAAGGCGGAGAGAATTAGGAAGGGGCAGGAACAGGGCTCCCAAATACAAGGTAACAAGGGAAAACCAATCCCACCTGGAATTATCCTGATACTGGAGACACTGGGTTCACCAGACAGTGGATCAATGGGGCTCTCTCGAAGGAGGAGGAAGAAGGAGGGGTCCGTTTTGGGATATGTTGCCCCAAAGAAAGTGTGCCACGCCGTGTCTAAATTACCCCCAAAGTTGTGGGAGATCCAGTTACCTGTTCAGATGTTTTAGTTTGAATGTTCACTTGTCTGTTTTGGCTGTTTGCCCATGCTACACTGACCAAGGATCTGGCTTTGGGACTAGTATTACAGATTACAATGACACAGAATTGTCCAACAAGCTTCATTCTGTCGA
This sequence comes from Callopanchax toddi, assembly GCA_006937965.1. Lineage (NCBI taxonomy): Eukaryota > Metazoa > Chordata > Actinopteri > Cyprinodontiformes > Nothobranchiidae > Callopanchax > Callopanchax toddi. Next base: position 1,243,815 of record SSNR01000096.1, on the reverse strand, counting down.
GGTCTACCACATAAAAGTCACGCTGACATGGTTGCAGTTTTGAGATAAAATTGCTGCGGAATTGCACTTTAAAAAAATAAAAATGCGTGGCTATTTGAAACACCCAATCCAATACAGTTGTGTGGCAGCGCAGGCAATTTTATTCAGAAAACAAGCAGGTTGGAAACAGGTAATTGATTAAAAACCCTGAGCAGACAGTTGAGCATCTATTTAGTCTGAATGAAAGCCATTTTCAGCACCTGGTCTCAAATAGTGCTCATAATGTCTGATGTTTTTTTCATTCAGTAGAAAGAGGTCATTTGTAAGTATAGAGACCAGATAGAAAAGCGCAAATGTCCAGTTTGATTATGTTGAAGAGCAGTTATGATTTAAACACAGGTTTCAATAAGTTAGAATTTAACTTAAAGTGGTTGCAAAAAACTATAATGTTAGAAAAATATTCAAACAAACACTAATAAAGTCTTGACCTGTTAAAGTTATGACAAAAGTAGTTTCTTTTTTTATTATTATTATTTTTTTAACCCCGTGTCCTGTCCGGCTGTGGAGCAAACAGAATAATGTCTGAGTGCCAAAAACAAGCCCAACAGTGTTGCTGTTTCAGGTGAGAGGTTACAGCCACTGCTATAAAACTCCTCCTGATTTTTGTTTAAATATAACCCCCAAAATCTTTATTAGAATATTTTTATGGTTGATTGGACACGGAGCCTGAAAGTGAAGGGAAGGGTACAGAAAGAGGGATGGGGGAGAAAGTAAACAGAAAAAGAAGAGAACAAGAGACGTGAAGAGTCCACTTCTAGACCTGCAAATAAAGCACAAACAAACAAGCAAAACAGGGAGAAAAGATACAACAGCAACCAACAGCATATGAATATACAACAGTTGTGATATTCTTCAAATGTATACGTATACACCAGTTCAAGAGAGTTCAGTGTCAACCACAGCCCCAGTCAATGTGTCTGAAAACACCTGAGTCCATCTTTATGTGAACACCTTGTGATCACCTGTGTGTATATATGCGCGCTTGTGTATGTACAATACGGAGACGCTGATGCTTTTATCACCAGTAGAATTGATTACTGCAATGCCCTGCTTTCTGGTCTTTCCAAAAAGAGTACTTCAGGTCTACAACTTTTACAAAACTCAGCAGCCCGTGTCCTGACAAAGACCAGGAAGCAGGAGCACATCACTCCGGTTTTAAAATCACTGCATTGGCTCCCCGTATGTTTTTAGGATCGATTTTAAGATACTGTTAATGGTTTTTAAGTGTCTTAATGGTCTTGGCCCTTCTTATCTTTCTGAATTGCTTTTGCCATATGAACCCTCGCGGTCACTGCGCTCCTCTGGCAGCCGTCTCCTAGTCATCCCTAAAGTCAGGACACACACCCACGGCGAAGCTTCTTTTAGTTATTACGGCCCTCG
>SSNR01000096.1:1159318-1242386 GCA_006937965.1 Callopanchax toddi | reverse complement strand
ACACACCCACGGCGAAGCTTCTTTTAGTTATTACGGCCCTCGCCTCTGGAACGGACTGCCAGAGGACCTCAGGACGTTCAGGTTTTTAAGAATAGACTCAAGACCCACCTTTTTAGATTAGCTTTTAACTGATTATTATTTATTTAGTTTTTTATTCGGATTTTATTGGTCATTTTACTATTCATATAAGTTCTCGTTATTTTATATGCTACGCATTTTAATCCTCCAGTGTTTCCTCTGTGGAGCCCTCTGCCTTGGGACCGGTGGTGGCGGCTCGGGCGCTCCCCGGTAGGGCCCGGGCAGTGGCGGGGGTTGCCACCCTCCATACCCGGGTGCCCTTGGTTGGTGTGTTGGCTGCTGACCTGGTTCTACAGCTGACGAGGCAGAGGGCCCACTAGATGGCGTGTTTCTCATTACTGGAGCCATCTGAGCTCAACGTAGTGTTTACTGTGGTTTTTATGTGTATGTGTGCCTGGGAATGGGTTTTGGACTGGGAGGGGAGCGTGTCATGGTTGTTCTGTGTGTGGGAAGGGGAGGGAATGTGGGTTGTATGGGTCATTTTAATCTGTCAAGCACTTTGTGTTGCTCGCTGGGGCATGAAAGGTGCTATATAAATAAAGTTTGATTTGATTTGATTTGATGTAAGGTTTCTCTATTGAAACATTCAATAATAAGTTTGAGGAGCCACAGACCCGTCCCCAAGGCCCACAGAGGACGTGGAGGAGGTCCAGGCCCCAGACGTCCAGAGGCCACCCAGGGCACGGACACCCCAGGGAGACCGCCGTCAGGGCAGTCGCTAAACTCTCCCCCAGAGGGCGCAGAGGCTCACCCCAAAAGTAGTTTCTGGAAAACTACTTGGTGAATACTAGCTGCCTGACTTAAGTACGGTATGTTTCTACTTGCAAGAAAACAAATCATTGTCCAAAATTGGTCTGACATAGCAGGGCACTCAGAGTCAAAAAGAGCAAAAGAACAAGAATCTACAAAAAGCAAATTGACGAGTGATTTCTGACCTGTGAAGTGAGGAATAAGAGTAAGAAAAGATAAATAAAAAATGATTACTTGTAAACAAAAAAAGATTAACTTAATGCATGGCAAAGTAATTTATTTTAAATAATTCATAGATACGTATATGATCAAAACACATGAAGTTCTGTACATAAAATAACAGAAAATGAAAGAGTCATTTTTGACCAATGTGCTTTAGAAGTGTAGTGATACAAAAAGGGTTTTATCTGGATATAGGATAATCAAAAGCAAGTTAATTGAAGAGTTCCTGGAAAACTGAATGATTAAATAAAGATTTTGCAGAGAAATAGAAGATAATAGTGCCATCAGGTCACTTTTGGCCTTTGTTGTGCCTCAAGGAGGGGGGGGGGGGGGGGGGGGGGGGGGGGGGGGGGGGGGGGGTTTCTGCAGAACTGGTAGAGTCGTGGTTCATTCTTGGTCTCCAGTTACTTCCCTTTTTAAGTGTCTAAAATAAATCAAAAGTAATTATTTTATTAATCCTTAAGGGAAATTAGATAATTTAGTCATTCTTTTAAGATTCTTTGGAGATTCATAATAGATGCTTCTAGCTGAGGGCAGGAAGGATCTGTAGTGATCTCAGATCTGTGTTGCAGAAGATGGAAATGCATCTTTTTAGATTTACCCCTCGTGAAAATCGTGTTGCAAACCTTCTGTTTCTTACGAACAAATGTGATGTTCTTCCTTTACTGCCCTAACAGTTTCTGTAGCACTTTCCTAATCATAGATAACCTGTTTACCTTCCTGCTCAACCTGATTCATTAAGATTGAGGCTTTATTGTCTTCCATTATCCACCAGAACACGTTGCTCTTCCTTTTGCCTGTAGTCTTTTCAAAGCATTAGGTATCCTCTTTAAGCCATTGCACATTAGTAATAAAAGAGCACAACACTCTTGGTCCGCACCCTCCTAGTCACTACCACTATCCTGAGCATACAATAGATTCTTGTCTAGTGCCATATTTCAAGCGAATGTCATCCTCCAGCATCTATGAATGAGGAAAGCACGGTGCATCACATATTGATCCACTCCCTTTGTGAGTCCTTCCAAGCTTGCGATAATTAGCATCGTCCATTAGCGACTTTGCAGCGCTAACGTGCCCATTAAGAGTCAAAGCTTCTGTTCTTTTCTGTGAACATTCATTTGGACTGAATTTTCTTCTTAAAAGAGCATAATAAAGAAATGGTGAAATACCTTGTGGAAAGATGAAAAGTGGAGAACATAAAGTGGGTGTTTAAATGCATTAAAAGGCATCTAGATTTAATTAACACCCCAGATAGCTGGCAGCTTTGTTCAGACGCTGTAAATGATCATCTCAGCAAAAAGGAAAGCTATCATTTTGAGTATGTTTTCAAAAGAAGGTTTTCAAAATCATTGCTTAGACTTCTTTTCATAACCCAAATTTATAACTTCTCTTTGTGTGCCCTAATGCCAAAAGTAATCTGTAGAGCAAGGCTTTTCTCGTCTCCTTCTTGTTTTTTTAAATAATATGCCTTGATTTGATGAAGAGTAGGTGTCATTCTTGGTTTGTTAGTAACACTCAAATGTCATTCTGCCTCAAGAAGACCATTTCATAAAACTGAGCAGCAATAAATAAAAAAAGTAAATAGACACATTTGATGATGACACTATAATAGTCTGGAGATCCTGCTGCACCAAATAAAAAAGTAGTTTCAAACATGTTGACACTTTATGGAATTGTTCCTTCTGGACCAGGCTCGGTATTGATTGCAGCACAAGAGGTTCATATCTACCTGTTTACTTTTTCTGTTTACTGTTTGCACTGGCAGGCAAGGATATTATTTTTCTGTTGAGGACCCTAGAAAAGCATCCACCTCGTGCTCAGTGTTCAACCCCGGCACCTACTGCAGCACTACTGATATAATAAGCGACTGTGGAGAGAAACATGCCAGCGTCCATAGGGGCTCTTGGTGAGGCATCCAAACAGCAGCCTCCGCTTTCTGCCTTCGTGGATGGCGATCTGGGATTCATGCATGTCATGTTGACCTGACTGGCCATCGGCTGGCTAAGAGCGCAAATGAGCAAAGGGGATGAGAAGGAGGGTGCGCCGAAGTAAAGTGCTCACCCTGGGCCATTATGATTAACCATCAGCAGTTTTTGTGTAATCATCGTCAACGTGCTCACTGCAGAATCCTGTATGGAAAGGGCTGCAGAGGAAAATCAATCACATTATATTACTGTGGACATGCTTTATTGACCTCTGTTGGTGTTCACACATTTCATACTTGATTTGTATCTACTGGCGGGCATTTAGAACAATGTGGGCAAATTGGGCAATGAGGAAAAACAGGGCAGCTTCTTTTAAGCCTGCAGCCCATGCTTATAGATTGAGTGCTGCTTCACAAAAAGAGGAACCTATTCAGATTCACTTCCTGCATACATTTTATGAAATACCCAGAGGCACCTAGATAGATAGATGATAGATATATAGGGTACAGGCAGAGTACAATGTGTGAAATCCCTTGTTCAGTCAGACAACAGTAAATAAGAGTTGGATGTCTCATTATCTGAACACAAAGCCCTGACAGCTACATTCATCTAAAACGCATTGTATCTAAAGGTTAAGAGTAGTTATGAGAAATGTAATGTATTATTAAAATACCTTTTGGAATGAAGTACCTTCTGATATATTTTCCTTGGTATTGAAAGTAGGGTTCAGTTGAAAAGTAATAATTTGGAGTCTATTTCTTCAAGCTTTTATTCCCCTGCTCCCTCTTCAACAATTTATCCAGGGAAAGTGAAGAGCTCACAGCCAGCGAACAGACAGAAAACATTTTGTTATAGTCAGAACCATCTCTTATTACTGGTTTTTCATTAAAAAAAGAAAGCCTTTCGAAGCATTCAAAGCATTTTTGGCAGATGAAGATGCTTCACAATTTTCTCCCTCTCACCCTCTTTCTCTCCTCACTATACCTGAATCCTTTTTCTTTTTGATGCTGTTAAGGGAGTAATTGAGTGCAGAAAATGGCTTGGCTTATTTGGACTGAGCCTGATCCAGAAATGATTAAAGCTAAAGGGGTTTGAGGTATTCAAAGAGAGAGAATGACAGAAAGAATATGGTTAATGCTTTTTTCTTTTTCCATTTTGTGAGGAGAGAAGGAGACTGGAGGGGTGGACTGGCTGAGCACCGAGCAGCCAGACGGGTTGGTGTTTGAGGGGACTCGATGGGGGGAGGAGGGTGTGAGCGCACAGAATAGCCCCTACTCATACTCCTATTAAAAGCATCAGGGTTGTCAGAGACAGTAAAAAGACAGGAAATCACTGTAAGAAATGAAGCTTCTTTTACCAATTACTGAATACCGAGTGCACACCTTGGAGCTCTTTGTCCTTTGTAGCACCCGTTCCCTGTCTCGCAACCCCTTTTTTCTCTCTTTTTCTTTTCTTTCCGCCTTTCTGTCTCCCTCGCTGGCTTACAGCCTTTGAGTCGGATGCATTAGCACCGAGGCCTAGAGAAGAGGCAGCGTTTTCAAAGCCCAGTTAGACTCACTTCTAGCCTGTCGTTGTGGCTCCTTTTCAGGCTTTTATTCACAGACAGCAGGGGCAGGTCTGAAAGAGACGCCCTCAACCTCTCCACTCAAACATTTATCTCTCCCTTTTTCCCTTCCCACAGCAGAGATGATTAGCAAAAGGAGCCATTTACTGATTCACAGCAGCTTTCCATAAAGCTTGTTTAAAAAAAGGTGCTCATTCAGCATGTCTGATTAAGTCACCCACACAGATGTGCACATTCAAACACGCGAGCAAACAGGCAGCATGCACGGGCACAGTCAAACTGATAAATGGACACAAATCTAGTATCAGTGAACTTGTGCTTTGTGGTTATGGGTAAGAGCAATATTCTTCAGAATAAAGTCTCTTTTATATCATCAATAATAGATATGAGTATGAGCCTTTATTTGAGCATCTGTCAGGCCATTGAGAGTGAATGGATGAGCTCTGCCGTGCCCTCTCACCTCGGCTCAGACTCTTGGGACCCATAAACACCTCGCAGACCAGCTCTCCATTCCACCTATTGACCAAGTCAGTTAATTACTTCCCAGTTAAAACAATACCAGATAAGTAATTCAGTCTTAAGAGACCGTTTAATGGCTTTTGTTGTGTGGGTTTGTAGCCTGTTTATGTGTGTAGTAGTGCAGCCACTCTCCACCATGTTGGTGTGGTTTCACATCATGGATTTTGTGGGGATTGTTGCCGTGGATGCAGTTATGGTGATAGCTGACGGTAATGGTGTCGTTAAAGAAGATATAGCTTCCAAATTAGCTTCACAGAGCATATTTACCATGGATATAGCTGCCTTCAGGATCCATAACACTGTTAGTGAGTTTTCATAGACCTTGCAGACAGATGCTGTCGGCTTGTTCAAGGTTTGCTCTTATCAAGACACATGAGGACATTATTATGTAAGATTACTTATTCTGAAGGGATTTAACTCAGGTTCTGTTCCTATGCAGCCACTCAAAACACCCCACCCTATTTTTTCCACACCAGCCCCTTTACATCACCTCATCTGTCATCCCTGCTAGCAGACAGCAGGAGACACTTTTCAAATCACCCAATGTTTTTGCCACAAGCGCTGTTGTGATGTTAATAAGATTTCCATCCACTCAGAAACACATTACTTCATTTTTGCTCCCTGCATGACTACAGGTACTTTTAATGGTTTGAGAGTTTTGGCTTGGTGTTAATGTCAACCATCAGGACGTTGTTGGTGCTGACAGTCAGAATGTGTGTGGCATGAGCCATTGCTTAGCTCCAGCAGCCATTTGCAAAGTTAATGTTGTAGAAAACAACATCCATCTCTTCATTCCCACCTCTCAAAACAGTTTCATTAGTCCTATAGCCCTTCATTGTATAGTGCCATGTGTGTATATATAACATGCATCATATTATCAGTGAGTGATACGATCTGTAAACTCTCACAGCTACAAAGTTGTCCAGCCAGTGTGCAGATTTTAAAATACAAAGTGCAAAGTCACACACTGATGGAGGAAAGCTAAATTGTAGCTACAGAAGCAAAGCTGCCATACACCGTGCGCCACTGGGCTCTCCGACCAGGTAGAGGGGGCGGAGTGTCTTGATCGAAGAACACAGCTGGGATTGAACTGACAAACCTCTGGTTGTGAGACAAACGCTGTACTGAGCTACTGCCACCCTTGTACCCCTTTGTTTGGTTCCATTTTGGAGCCATTCTGAATAAGATGGACACCTATTCACAGACTAACATTAGCTAAACAAATATTTTTGTTGAATATAAAATTTTTTCCCAATTCTATGTTTTAATGAAATCTTCATGAACTTGACCTTAATCAGTTAAAATGTAATTATTTTTTGAGTAACCTATTTATTTAGTATATGTAACAATGTCCTGCTGGTATTAGTTTTTGTCATAGAAAGTAAGTCAAGTTTATTTATATAACACTTTTATAGGAAAAAACAAAGTCCTTCACAAAACGTCAAAATTCAAATGTGATTAAAATCAATAAATGCATGTGAATAAAGATCAATAAAAGATCATTAAAAACAAAATAAAGATGATTTAAAAGCCAAAGAAAAAAATCACCAAAAGATAGGCAGTTTTATCAAATATAGTCTTTGGGTACTAAAGGAAGTTCAAAGTGGAGGTTCAGCAGACTGGAAGGTGTGATCATAAAAAAAATAATAACTTATCCTTTATTGATCCCCTTGGGGAAATTAATCTCTGCATTTGACCCATCCTCATTGTTTGAGGAGCAAAGGGCTGCCAACTCAGAATGGTGCCTGGGAGGCAGTTGTTGGGGGGTTCAGTATCTTGCCCAAGGATACTTTGACACATGGCCAGGCTGGGATTTGAACCCATGCTCTCTGACATGGGGGGTGATCTCTCTTCCCACTGTGCCACGGTCGCCCCAGTCATCTGGACTTATCTGGTCTTTGGAACTGTTAGAAGATTCTGGTTTGTGGGCCTGAGGGCTCAAGTTGGAGTGTATGACTTTAACAGTCCAGTAACATAAAAGGAGCTTGACCATGTAGGGCCCTGGATGTTTACATTTAACAGGTAGCAAGAGACCTCAAAAGAGGAAAGATGTGATCTTTTCTGTTTGCTCCAGTGAGGAGCCTCACTGCAGAGTTCTGGACCAACTGAAGGCGGTCAGGGGCTTTTTAGTTCACACATGTGAAAAGTACAGTATAAATAATCATATCAAGTTCGATTTGTGGTGAGAAAATCCAAAACATCTGAGGAAGAAACAAGTAGACAAACTCAAAATTTTGGGGTGTTAAATTATCACATTAATTGTAATTAATCCATTACCACCATATTTATTGTGGTATGTTTTTAAATCATGTAAATCAAAATTTAAATCTTTACTTTTACTGTTTCTGCATGTGGGCTTGTGTTGTAGTGGGAAGGGCGAGGAGAGGTGAGGAGTGGTGAGCTGCAGAGACAAGACATGAAAAGGAGCAGCATATAAGAGTTGGCAGTCCTCGCTTCGCCTCCTCGCCTTCTTCTGCTTATCCGGGTCCAGGTCGCAGGGGCAGTATCCCAACCAGGGAGTCCCAGACCCTAATCTCCCCAGCCACCTCCACCAGCTCCTCTGACATGACCCCAAGGCGTTCCCGGGCCAGGTTGATAATGTACTTTCTCCAGTCTGTCCTTCTTTGGGGCCTGCAGCCATCAGGACATGCCCAAAACACCTCCCCAGGGAGGCGACCAGGGGGCATCCTAACAAGATGCCCAAACCACCTCAACTGGCTCCTCTCAATATGGAGGAGCAGCAGTTGTACTCCAAGTCTCTCCCAAATGTCAGAGTTCCTCACCCTATCTCTAAGGCTGAGCCTGGCCACCCTGCAAAGGAAACTCATTTTGGCCGCTTGTTTCTGCAATCTTGTTGTTTTGGTCATTCCCCAAAGCTCATGACCATAGGTGAGGATTGGGAGGTAGATCGACCGGTAAATTGAGAGCCTTTGTCACGAACCTGGCTCGAGTAGGACCCATAATGAGACCCAGACAACAGGGTGTGAAAACAAAAGGAGTCTTTATTAAAAATAAAAGGGAAAAGGGAGGTGGAATGCAGCAGGAAGTCAGTCCAGCTGCTGGGGGAGAAAAACAGGACAAGGAGGTGAGAGGAAGTGATGGGAGATAGGATCTCACCACAACGGGTAGGGAAGTCCGTGATCCAGTGGAGGGGTGGTCAGAGGCGGTCCGGGTCGGAGATGAGCAGGCAGAATCCAGAGGGAGCACGCAGAGACGGTAGTCAGTGACGGAAGGGTAGGTCAAATCCAAAAATATCCAAACGAGAACCGACAAGGAGCAGGCTAGAGGCAGTAGTCAGGGTACGTAAAAACTGTGGTCAGGAACAGGAACAAGAACAAGAACAAGAACAGGACTATGGAGGCTTGAAGGCTGTGAGGTAAACAAAACAGACGATCTCGCACTGAGGAGCTGTAGAACTGTGGTTAAATAGTCAGAGGGACAGGTGGAAACAATTGATGATGATTAGCAGGTGAGGGAGGGGGCAGAGAGCAGGAGCGAGTTTTCATGACACAGGTGAGGGAGGGGGCAGAGAGCAGGAGCGAGTTTTCATGACACAGGTGAGGGAGGGGCAGAGAGCAGGAGCGAGTTTCATGACACAAGTGAGGGAGGGGCAGAGAGCAGGAGCGGGTTTCATGACAGCCTTGCTTCCTGGCTCAGCTCCCTCTTCACCATAACAGACCGGTTCAGCATCCACATCACTGCAGACCCTGCCCCAATCCACTTGTCAATCTCCCTCTCCCTCATTCGTGAACAAGACCCGCAATACTTAAACTCCTCTCGTTGAGGCAGGACATATCTCCTTACCTGGAGTTGGCAAGCCACCCTTTTCTGGTCAAAAACCATGGTCTCAGACTTGGAGATGTTGATCCTCATCCCAGCTGCTTCACACTCGGCTGCTAACCTCCCCAGTAAGAGCTGAAGGTCAGAGCTTGATGAAGCTAGGAGGACCACATCATCTGCAAAAAGCAGAGACGAGATTCTCTTGCCACTAAACTTGACACCCTCCACACCACGGCTGCACCTAGAAGTCCTATCCATAAACGTTATGAACAGAACTGGTGACAAAGGACAGCCCTGGCAGTGTCCAGCCCTCACTGGGAACAAGTCTGACTTACTGCCGGCTATGCGGACCAAACTCACACTCCTCTGGTACAGGGACTGAATGGCCCTTAACAAAAGGCCATCCACCCCGTACTCCTGGAGCATTCCCCACAGGGTGCCCCTGTGGACACAGTCCAAATCCACAAAACACATGTGGATTGATTGGCCAAACTTCCATGACCCCTCCATCACCCTAGCGAGGGTAAAGAGCTGGTCCACAGTTCCACGGTGAAGCAGTTTCTTTGAATGTGAGAGAAAAGATCAGGACACATTTCCAAGTTTAAGGCTGTTTATTAAAGTATTGAACAGAAAGGATGTATACTTGCAATTAGGGATGGGAATTGATAAGATTTTTACGATTCTGATTCCAATTTCGATTCTGTACAACGATTCAATTCTTTATTGATTCTCTTATCAATTCTCATTTGGAAAAAAGAGAACAAACAGATCTATTAGCTTAAAGCTGGTTTATATCTTATCTTTGAGTAAGATACAAGTTTAGAAGTAACATGACCTTATACATCCAACAGTGAGGTCTTAAGAAAACCAGAGCCTAGGGTCACAGGGTGCCCAGAAAAAAAAGTTTCTAAGTATAAAATAATAATAAAATATAATTTTGTAGAAATAACATAACAAAATACAACATAAATTATTCTGTGCAATTCCACAAGAATGTCCAGTAACATTTCAACTCTCTTTTTAAAAAGGATATGAGTTGAACACACAAAATTACGTCAGCCAGCAACAAATACAACTCAAGTCAAGTTCAATGGAACTGTGCATTGTGCAATTTTGCAACCATCAACTATATGGAAAATTAACAATTCTTCTGCAGAAAAATGAGCATATCTGCTTTTTCAGGAAGGATACGTGATCTTTCTGGACTTATTGTGTCTCCAGCTGTGGAGAACACCCTCTCAGACGGGGTGGAGGATGCGTGCAGACACAGAAAGCTTTCAGCCAGTCCTGACAACAGGGGTAGAGTGTCTCTCTTGCTCCACCAAGGTGGTGTTATCCTTGCAGAGGATGGGACCCTGCGGTAAACTGCAGCGAGTGCTGCTAGCATCTGAGCCAGCCACACTGTGCCTGTCTCTCTCATCATCATGGTCATCTAAATGCAATGCACAGTAATAGCAGGTTTTACACATGGGTAAATGACGCTAACATGATAGGCAGTGTTAGTTGATTAGTTACCTGCATTATTAGAGGACGTGCAAATGTTACCACTGCTGCTGGGTTGCAATTCACTAGTGCGGAGGCGGAGCGGATCAAAAACACGACATTCATTTAACGCTATCGTGTGTTTTGTGTTCAAATGCTTTTGCATATTTGTAGTGTTTCCTCCTTTGCCCTGTTGTCATCCTTTCTCGTAAAGTATAACCAAACTTTCGAGCGTTTGTGTCGCTTAGGTGCCATGTTTCCTTCTGGGTAAATAATGTCACGTGCTACGCAACGTGCGTGGTGGCCAGTGCTTTAAGTGGAAAAAAATAAGTGCCGGTACTCTCCTTATTAGTTCGAGATTATATATATATATATATATATATATATATATATATATGTATATATATATATATATATATATATATATATATTGACATATTGACACATTGACCGAATATGGACTTTAAACAGAACTCACCTCGTCTCTTTCAGCACTTGTACCAGACCCCCCCCCAGCCGCGGACCCTCTGCTCCTCTCTGTTCAGCCAAGCGAATATTTTCGTGTATAATACATCACATGATGTTTGGTTCAGAACAGCTTCTACCACTCTTGTGTAATCGCTACTTTGGGAAATTGACTCGCTCGTATTTTAGCCGTAATATATTATAGAATCTGGCCGGTGCGTTTAGCGGCTCGACTCAAAAGCAGGAAGTAAACACAGCTCGAGGCAACGGGGATTGGTCAAAAGTTTTTCAAATGGCGGTGATGGGTCAAAAAAGAAGGTGACGCACGACAAACGCCAAGATGATTGGTCAGATTTGGGAGAAAGTTGGTGAAATTCCAAGGCCGCAAACATTAATAATAGAATCGAATTTTTATATTTTTCAATCGATTGATAATCGTTCCTGTCTGCATCTTGATGCATCGGAAAAACGAGTTTATCTCCCACCCCTACCCTTCAGACCTGTAGACTCCATCACTGGATTCTATTTGTCTAAAAGACAATTCAGGACAAGACACCTCTCTGTCTGTCCTCTCTTCTACACCTGGCCCATAATAAATGTCACAGGAGGTCTAGTGAAGATATTCAGCTCTAGTCTAGTTAACTAGACCGTCAGTTCTGCTCTGCAGACTTTGAGTCTGGCTTACCTCATCATCTCCAACACCTCTACTGTCTTCAGCTCTGCAGCATCATGAGACTGGAACATTTACTAAACACCCTGAGATTTATGCTCTGACATCTATTACAGCCTATAAATCTAAACTTCATCAGGTTATTATGTATAATTAGGGACGCTCCGATCACGTTTTTTGCTGCCGATCACCAATAGCAATCACATCGATTGACTGTAAATTTCACATTGTAGTGATGATGAGGGCTAATGGTTACTTGATCTGTAGAAAATAAATCTCCTTCATTTGGATAAAAACAGGTTTTACTGACTTTTTCTAAGATGAAAAAATACAAAAAACTTGAAAGCACCATGTAGACATCCATCCATCCAGAAATCTATTGTTTATAGATATATATTTACAATACCAATAGAAATCTATTATTTATATATATATTTAAATAATTAAACATATGTTCTTGTGCACAAGATCCCCATTAATTAGTTTGTGGTTGAAATAACATTTTGAGGAAAAATAGTTGTTGTTTTTTTTTTTACTGCTTTTCAGACACAGAAAAGTCAGCATTGTTTGACACTCTGGTCCATTTTGTGCCCCAAAAGAACGAACTTATTACTGACAATGATCTGATCATTACTAAAGAGTCTACCTGCTGCTCTCTCAGCTCCTCCTCCCTCCACCTGTCTGATCCACTGCGCCATGGCGCGCTGCTCCTCTCCACCTGCGTCATGACGCGCAGCTTTCCTCTCCATAAGCGCACGAGCTCTCCGTCATTAATATTTAAATTATTGTCTTTTAATACCAATTTGAAGAATTATCTCAGCCCGAGCTATGAGCCAATCATGGAGCGGTCCGTTCAGGGGACGCGAGTCTCCGCTTTTCCTCTCTCATCCGGTGTTTCACCAAATTCTGTCACCCTCCTGGAGTCACTAAATATGGCTGACAGATGAGTCCTCTCATCCACCTGCGTTTCTCCTGCACCGCCACCGCGCTCGCCCTCCGCACCTCCCGCCATGAGCTGCTCGGCAACTACGGCCACCGGAAAAGCTCAAAATTATATTGACGTAATACCAGAAAAACTCCCGGTACGGACGGAACGCTGGAAATAAGTGCCGGTACGCTGAGGGGTCAAATTTAGAAGTCCCGGTACTGCGTACCGTTCCGTACCGCCCCACTTAAAGCACTGGTGGTGACGTAGTCGTGCCGACTGGAATTGATAAGGGAATCGTTAGCAAAAATGGCAAACAATTCCAAGGGATTGAAACACTGGGAACCAGTTCTCATTAAGAACCGATTTTCGATTCCCATCCCTACTTGCAATCAATTGCAACAACAGAGACTTCTCCTCTCCTCAGCGTCCTGCAAAAGTCTGACGTGTCTGTTCTCCTGCCTGTCTATATCATGGTGATTACAGCAGGGCCTGTTATCAGAGTTCCTCTTTGGTTGATTTATGATGATGCCAGTGTCCTTGAGGACCAGATGCAAGTGGGTGCATAAATTATCCTGTGTTTTGGTTTAGTTCTAAGTTACTGTGACATTGTACCCTAGCCTGGCATTCCAATTTGTGGTTGCTATGGTGACTCTTCATTTGATCAGTTTTAAGGCCTGCTATCTGTGGACACTATACTGTATTATGTGTCATCTCTGAGATTCAGCTATATGTTCTTAATGTGAGCTTAGCTGTCCTAAATTCTGGTTAATCACAACAACGGCCAGGACAAAAACCGCATTGCTCCTCCTCAATCCAAGATTTAACTATCGACCGGACCATCCTCTCCAGTACCCTGGGGTAAACCTTTCCAGGGAGGCTGAGGACTGTGATCCCCTATAGTTGGAACACACCCCCTGGTCTCCTTTCTTAAAATTAGGGACCACAACACTTCTGCCACTCCACAAAAACTGCCCCCGATGACCACGCAATGTTGCAGAGACGTGTCAACCAAGACAGTCCTACAACATCCCTTGAGATACCCAGGACAGATTTCATCCACCCCCAGCGCTCCGCCACTGTTGTTTGACTACCTCAGCTACTTCTACCCCAGAGATTGGACAGTCCATCCCCAGGTCTCCCAGCTTTGGTTCCTCATGGGAATGTGAGTCAGTGGGATTAAGGAGCTCCTCAAAGTATTCCTTCTACCGCCCGACTATAGCCCCAGTTGACATCAGCAGCTCCCCATCCCCACTGTAAACCATGTGAGCAAGTTTGCCAGAACATCTTTAGAGCCAATCGATAGTCTTTCTCCATGGTCTCACAAAACTCTTCCCACGCCCAAGATTATGCCTCAGAAACTGCCACTTCTGCACCCTGCTTGGCTGTCCAGTACCTTTTTGCTGCTTCTGGTGACCCACAAACCAAGCATGCCCTGTAGGCCTCCTTCTTCAACTTAACAGCTCCCCTAAATTCTGGTGTCCACTAGCAGGCACGGGGGTTACCCTGCAGGCAGGCGGGCAGTTATTGTCCCTTAAGGGATATTCGTTTCCACATGCACTGTCAGAGCATATACGTACAAACAACAGATTGCCAACAGTTAAACACACGAGGGCATTCACAGGTGGTAAGAAGGAGGAGCAGGATTAATGTTTTGAGCTGTTAAGAGCAGCAAAGGCAGAAGGGACAAAGCTTTTGTTGAAGCGTGCCCGCTTCCACCTCAGAGTCCTGAACCTGCGGCCTGAGGGCAACAGGCAGAAGTAGCTGTGAAGGGGGTGGTCTGGGTCCCCGCTGACAGTCCGGGCCATGCGTGTGATGCTTTATTGTTTAGCTGGGAGAGGTCTGTGATGGGCAGGCTGATGATTTTTGATGCTATGTTTGTGACCTTAAGGAGTTTATTTCTATTAGTGATGGAGAGCATGTTAAAATAACAGGGGGAGCAGTAAAGGAGGATGGGTTGAATGATGCTGGTGTACAGCAGTAAGAGAAGATTTGGGGTGACAGAAAGGGCACGGAGCTTGTGGAGGATATAGAGTTTCTGCTGTGAACGTTTATGAATATTAGGGTAGGACCCTGATAAACCTCCTAGTTTGGTACTCTGAAGGTCTGATGGTCAACCCAAGAAAGGTCTTCTGAAACACTATTTATCTCACCCTTCACCTAGGACCAATTTGCCATGGGAGAGCCTACCAGGAGCAAAAGGGGCCCCAGACAACATAGCTTCTAGGATCACTATAGGATAGTGGATTCATCACTCAATCTCCTCCGCCTTGGTAAGGTGGTGGTTCAAGGAGGAGTTCGTTTAAAGGTTATTGTAAAATATATTTGTCAAAGAAGCAAAATTATGTTGTTCATGATTGATTTATTAAAGCAATAAAAAGGTAAAACATCCAAAGGGATAATGAAGGCACAGTAATGATTTTGAGAGCTTTTGCCAATAACACTACCATATTGTTCTGTTAAAACTTAAATTCTTTGGGGGAAAAAGGAACAGAACTTTAACTAAATTGATTTGTCTGATAATAAAAGCAATAGCAAGATTTTTGACATGAAAACGTTAAAAATAAATTATGTACTAATATTATCTTAAAATATTAACTTCTGCTGCCTCTATAGCAGCATATTCATCATTTCTGGAAGACCATTTTGCAAATGCTGTGGTTTCCAGTAGGAGGTGAAGAAGATAGTGGAAAGTAGTTTGAATAAACTTAAGAGTCTGACACATTGAGTAATCAGTGTGTAAAATATTCTTGAGCCTGAGCCAACAGAAATGTACAACAAAAGCTTGGATAAATTGCTTCGCTCATTGTGAATTCCATACTCAATTGTCACATTTTCCAGGGTAAATGAGAATGTACATTAAGTCTGAATACGCCTGACTTCAGGGGAGTGATACATTTTATTTTCCCTTTTTTTCTCCACAGATGTGGCTTGTGGAAGCCACAGTATTGCAGTGCTTTCAGTGAAAAGGCCATCTTTAGGACCTCTTGATCAATCTGTGACCTTTAAGTACGTAGCCATCTCGTAAATAGGAGGGTGCGCTTACAGAGACTTCAAAAGCAAGGGGACCCGATAATTTCAAAATGGAGCGGTGTGGAGTGGTGCTGGTGGGGAGTCCATAAAAGCCTGCCTTGTTCTATACACACCTCCTCTTTGCTCCACAACAGCCAGTTAGGGTAATAGCTCAAGGGAGAAAGGGGAAGAGAGAGGAGGAGGAGGAGGGATAGAGGTATGGATAGAGGGAGGGAGAAAAAAACAGGTAATTACTTGTAATCATTGGCTGAGGAAGAGCTGATGACCCCTACAGTATAACAGATTGTACTGTTCCACAATGAAAAAAATGTTGAGGAGACCGGATGTAGTCCTGTCTACAGGTAACGATTTGGAAATTAGTTGGTAACCTTAAACCTTCCCTCTCAATCATGAGAAAATGCTCTTTATCTCTTTTCCTCTCTCATTGAGAGGAGTTGTAAAAATCTCAATGATCCTCTCAATAAGTACTGAATAAGTAGGGAGCACAAGTTCTTTATTATATCACAATATTTTTATTTAGAATGGGCATCAAGTCCAGGAAAATAGATATGGTTCACAAGTAAAACAAACTGGAATTGTTGAAATCAAGTGACAAGCTTGGAGCTGGTTTTCTGTTTTTAAATAAATTCACAACTGTTATATCTGTAAAAACTCCAGTTTGGTTAAACACTTGTATTTTTTAAGCTAAATCATTAAGTCAAATGTAAATTTTATGAAACTTGATATTTAATTTGAAATGTTTTTGAGCCAGACTGTCCAACGGTATTGCCAGCTTTATTCCTACTAAAATCATAAAACACTAATATTAGTAATCTCCCATTATTACTGTCTTTTAGACTTATTTTTCTCACAAGATCTGAGTATTGCAGCACAGCATGTAGCAGGAGAAATTGTGGGGAAAAAACAATTCTGCATAACTGATGTTTTCCTAGGTGTGCTCAAATTATATTTGGTACATTAAGGTGTCAAATTGCTTATAAACAACTTATGCAAAAAAATATCATCAGTGTGACTACACTGTGGAGCAGAGTATCACTTGTATTTAAATGATTTCTTACACTGTGTCACACATTCCCGATGAAGGGCTTTTGGAAACGTGGACTATAGCAGAGCCGGTGACACCGGAAAACTTATTGATTTTGAGCAGTGTCTCTTCTTGGGCTCAGGGCGACCAGACAGTGTCCTCATGACAGTGGGAGTCTTTAGTGGATCAATTGGGACCACTTGTGCCGCTTGTACCTGTTTGTAACTGATAAGACAACACTTCAGACAACTGGTAATGATTAGCAGAGGATAAACACAGCAAATCAACATACTCAGGAGAAGAATATGAATTTGGAAGAAATTATCATTAAACATTGATTTCCTGTATTTCCAAACTGAATAAAACATCATCTGCATTTATGTTTTTCACCATCCTCCTTAGATAGACATGAGCACATTTAGCTTAAAACAACTGCAACAGAAACCAAATGAAATCTTACAATGTCTTGGAATAGCACGAGAGAGTCTACCAACCCTATTGTGCCACGTCACATAAAACTCATAAGATGATTGCAATTTCATCCATTTTCCTTTATTGTAACGCAGGGCGCTCATATTGTAATCCTCATGAGATTGTTCAGTCTTGACCTAAACGCTAAAGAACATATAAAAGTTATTCTAATAGCAACAGCAGAGAACATTTTAAGAAGAGCAGCATTTTGATTAGACAGTAAATAGAAAGTTTAATGAAACAAAGCCATAAAAACATGAATCCAGCCCCACAGTGATGCTTCTTGTATAGACACATGACAACACTAGTTGTTGTCAAGGGAGGTCCATCACTTAAAACAGGTCAGATCAAAATGCGCCGCTGGGAGTTAGGCCCTCCGTCAACACCTCCAAACAATGCCCCAGCAGTGCAATCTAACTCTGTTTGCCATCAGAATTACAGTATTACTAACACATTATCCACACCCATGCGGTATCCTGTGTTTTGAAGGTTGCTTTAGCCAATGCATAGTTTTTGTCATGGTCATTCAAAAGGAATTACCAATAACACAGCTAATAAAAGGCTTGTAATGGATACACAGGGGGAGTTGTTGTCTCGTTACAGTTTAATCTGGCCTGCAGGTATCCCAGTAGAGGAGGACAGGTAATGTGAGACACAAAGATTCGCTGCATTAGTTCTGCTTAGCTAACTGTGAATGCTAATTGCAGGAAGAACAAACTGCAACTCTCCCCTCCTTTTCCTCTGTCCTCCCCCCTTTTGGCCAACCAAGAGAATCTTATGAACTTTGCTGGGAAATGGGACAAAGATAGTTGTACTGCAAGTGAGATTCAATATGTAGCACACTGAACGATGTCCGACTGATATCCAAGACTGGTTTCATGTGACCAAGCATCTTTAAGCTTACAAACAATATGATCATAAAAGTTCACATTCCATGATTAAAGTCCTTTAAAGAATGTTTTGCATCCAACATACCAACATGGGGAAACAAGGAATATAAAAAAGAGGACTAAATATCAGGGATTTACATCCAGTACTTGCACTGATATTGATACTAATCTGTGAGCAAGGTCAAAGACCGTAACACACCAGAGGCTAAAAGGCTCAGAGATGCTGGTCAGCCACCAAACCTGTGATCACACTCTGAGGTCTGACCTGGGCAAATAAGAGGCCACAACCCTATTGGCAACCACTATCTCCTATCAGTCTTCTAACCACACACCTATAGACTACTTGCAGGCCCTCAGGACACAGCTATCATATAGCCACTGTACCAAGCAGTCCTGTCTTTAGCTCACAGTGGAGATTTATTGTAATTAGAAGATTCCTTTACAAAAGCTTGGGATCAGCGTTTCTCCAATGATCTCTGTGCGGTCCCAAGGGGGACACCCTTTGATCCTGACCTTCGAACCCTCAGGGTTAAGCCTTCCCTTTGCAAATGAGTTTGTCATGATGAGCCACTTCCTAATTGGCCAATTGCTCAGTGCCATTCGTGGGGTCTACTAGTATAGCAGGTGTAGATTTACTTTTGCATCCTGCAGTGCCTGACCACATCAGTTAGGAGGCAAACCACAAGAGATATAAGATTATCAGGAATACATAAATTGGTCTCATAACTATTAACATGTATTAATTTAAGGGTGTACGGCTGGAAGTTCCTCTTTTTTTGTGTTCCCTCCCCTTGTGTGATAACGTAGTTAAGCTGAAGGCTACTTGCTGCTCTTCAACCATCAGAGGGACTGAAAGAGGTGGTTTCAGGTCCCACCCTGCAGCATGTGGTTTGCAAGTATCTGGCCCCTCTCCGATTCCATCTTTTTCTTGATCAGATTAGTTTGTCTAATAGTGAGAGGAAAGGTTGTTGCCAGTGGGGCCTGCAGGCTTTTGAAGAACAGGTGGTCGAGTGCTGAAATGGTTTTCCTGAATAATTCTGAAAAATGATTGTAATGAAAGCCAGGGTTCATTGTTATAGCTCACAATATATAGAAGTTGTGTAAGATCATTAACTCCTCAACAATTTAAACTAAAGTTTAGTGAAAATATATTTTAACATTGTAGTCGCACTTGTCTTGTGATGCGTTTTTCAAATCTGTCTACATTTCCAGATGACATCTGCAAGGTTTGTCCACCTGCAGGACCATGGGAATTTCTTTGGCTGTCCTCCTCACTACACACAGAGAGCGTGCCTCACCAGCCGCCTGGCACCGAGATGGATTGTTCCGGGGTAGTTAGGGGGGGAATCCTTGGCCTCGGGCCTTGCTAATTCCTTTCTAATGTGATGACAATTCTTTTGAAGAACTGTTTTCTCACTGACCAAATCTTCTTAAAAGCATCTTGGGGGTGCAAACACGGCTGAGGGGGAGTGTGCTGTGGCAGGCAACACCAGAGCCAGAGGGGGGACTTAAGTTACACCCTGCCTGCCGTGATGCATTGTTGGTGGGACGCCTAGGCTCCAGTGCTCCCCTCTCCTTCCCCCCGAACCACCACCTCTATCCCCCTCCTCCTCCTCTCAGCACCGTCCCTCCAAAAGAGGCTGCCGCAGAGCCTCACGAAACTCTGACACCAGTCCAGAGGATGCACTCTGCACATGAAACCTTACACTCAACTAATGGTTACAAATGTGTTTTCAAAGAAATCCCTGGTTTCTGGAACAAACCAGACTTACACCCCTCAATGTGCATTCGTACACTCTCAGAGCTACAAACACTCTGGCAGAAAAAAAGGAGCATTTGGTCATGTTAATTTCGAGATGCAGGGCTTGAATTTTTGTTTAATGAGAACAAGGCAGAAGAACACAAAACCATAATTATGCACCTTAACAATTCACGTTCATTCACTTTAACAATACATGAATAAGTTGGCTTTAGAAATTGCAGGTGGCTTGTGGCTTTGACTGACACTTCACACGGATTTCAGTGACCTCTTGCTTTCTTCCTCCCATTCCGTCAAAGACAATGTATTCCCTTCCAGGGGAGTGATCCCTAATTAGCTGTCAGGTGATAGTGTGCTGTTCTCATTGTGTTTCCTGCTGCTGCGCTGCAGGCTATGTGGTCAGCAGTCAGTCTCAGACTAAAGTGACAGATCATCTCTCTATACACCATCTATACACCAGACCCCTGCAGCTGAAAGAGACCACTTGGTCCTTACAAAGAGATCCCCGCTCCCTGTATTAAGAAGACCTCAATATCAAATCTCATAACAAACAGATCACTGACCCAGCTAAGACAAAGAAATCACTTGAGAACCTGTTTGTGTTCTCACAAATAAAAACAATAACAAGCGATGTTTATCACCCACCAAAAGATGAATGATGGCTGAATTTAGTTCTGAATTATTTAGCAGCTTTTATGTCAGTTTGCTCAGTCTAGTTGTCTTAATGGAGACATACTTGTCATGCCGTTTTCCAGCAGGCAGCCAATCTGACGAAACGTCTCTGGAAACACACAATCACTCATATTGCAATTGCAAAAAATTAACTGTATTTTCCAATAAAAGCCATATCTACTTACTTGTCAGGATATAGCGGGTCATTTCTGATATAAAGATATGACTTCTTCCTGTCTGTCTGTTAGATCCACTGCAGGTCTCCTCCAGACAGTTCCAGTACACACCCGGGCAGCAGAGGGACCTTGTTTGAAGGTCATGTCAGCACCAGGGTGTAAACGTTAGAGCTTTTTGTGGTCAGGGTAAATGTACAAGGCCGCCCTGCGGGAGCACTCCTTCCCTCTCTTTAATCGGCATGTAACAGGCCCTTGTAGAGCCAAACTGTCTGCGACACATCAGCACTTAGAAATAAAAACCCCTCAGCCAACCCTGCAAACGGCTGCGGTCGGAGAACGGCAGCTGGATCATTTCAGAGGGACAACACAGACGGGTCTGTTGACCGAGGGGAGCCAGGAAAGAGAAAATCTATTCTGAGCCGAAGCTGTGCATTTTTTTAAAAATCTTTTCATTTTAGCTTAAAATATCAAATTGTTATTTGGTTATTTGTCATTATAATAAATGAAGCATTGATCATTTTATTGAGATTGACGATGCCTGTACTGTTTTGACATGTATTTATTTGTATTATTGTTGTTGTTTATCTCAATGATAAATCATATCATTATACTTTGTCTGATTTGATTCTAGTTGTCAGTTCACTGCAAAACAAATGTAATTTTTGCCTTTGACTGTTTAAGCTAAGTCATTTTGTAATCTGACCTTTATGAAGGAGTTTATATTTGTTTTGTTGCATTGATGTTTAATATCAAAACTGTATTTCAACAAATTGTTATTGATGCCACAATATTCTGCTCCCCTATGTGTTATTATAAACTCTCTACACAAAGTTTATGAAATGTGAAGCACAAAATACGTGCATGTCTGTCTGTCTGGGAAGCCAATCATTTGAAGAAGGCAAGAAAGCAAACTTAACAGTTCTAATGCTCCAACCGAGAAACTTAATTTACCAATTTGCAGGAAGACAAGATGGCAGGAAGCAAGCCAATTTGCCACGTGTGCAGCACACAGAAAACCGCAGGCTCGCTCCCCCGGCCTCATGAGAGGTAATTATCCCTAAAAAAGAATGCCATGCTGTATTAAGATGTAGCCGCATCAAAACGAGGGAGACAGCCTCATTACAAGTAATTATGAGGGAATTAGAAACATCATTTAACTAAACGAGCAAATAATGTCCAGGATATTGAAGAAGCTGCCTGCACTTCTGCCGACCACTGCAAGTCCCATTACAAAAATTGTAGGTCTTTAATAGAATAATGACATGCTTTATCTTCCCTGCTTCTCTCTGAGGGTCCAGGAGCAGAGGGAAGGGCTGAGGCAGAGAGGGGAGGATATGAAAACAACTGTTGCAGAGCTCTCTGTCTCGGTGGTCTCACGCTTGAGTGTGTAGCGTTAGGCCTTCAAGATAATCCCCCTATTATCCTCACAAATACAAAATGGAGAGCAGAAAATTGTATGTCACAGCCATTATTGTGTCAAAGGTAATGCTAATGGACTTATCTCTTGAGGAAAAGGGTGAATTTTCTACATATATTCTGTAATAGTCTGATGCACATTGTGCCACGAGTGGCACTTTAAACAGGCGGTTTAAGAAATGGTCTGTAATTTAACAATGGAGCGTAATGCAGTTTGCCAATGATGGCCTGACACACATATTTTGGTTATTTCTTGGCAAATTTAACTTGAAAGCTGAAAGGTTTTCATTCAAATAACAGACCTGTTAAATAATTATGAAGACGCTTCTGAAAACCTCAGGTATTGTAGTCGGTCACATCGTTAGAGGAAGCTGATTTTGCATCTGAATTTATTTAAACCTTGGTTTTTTTTCATTCTAATTTGACTTTATATTTGATTTCTATAATAAATCCATATGTTGAATTTACTTCTGCCTGGAAGCATATTCCTCTCCTGCTGAGGGGAAGGGGCTGTAGAGGGGGAAGAAGGGGGGGGACAAACACAATTTCCCTTCAGCTCCTTCATTTCCAGTTGATATAAAACAGAATCATAAAAAATCACTTCTACTCCAAGCTCTCCTTTTTAACCATTAACCCATAAATACAGAGCTGGTTAAAGCCAGCGGATGACAGGGCCTGCCTCAAAAACCTTGTTACGCTCCTCTCAAATTCATTTAGGGAGCAAACAGGTCTTGAGAGTTGTCTGGCTTAATGCATTGCGATCGCTTTTAAAACTCTTGTCTTGAGGCAGACCCACGACTCTCAATCTGCCTGTGGTGTTACACTTCATATCCATCCATTTTAATGTGATGCCACACATTTTCTTTTTAAATCAAATGGCTGCAAATATGTCAGGAGCTGATTGAAAAGCTCTCATCTAAGTAAATCATGAAAGGATGGAATTTGTAGAAAAAATGGATCTTGAAAGAGGAGAGCTTTAAAGAAGTAGACTTTTTTGGCAACCTGTTTAAAACAGAGTTTTGATTAAATTAGCTTTTATTCATCTGATCTTTTAAGTATTGCTTTAAAATCATAATAAACTCATAAATGTGCTCTAAAAATTACCCTAAGAATCATTTTGGTTGTTGCATTATTGCTTTTCCCTGGCATCAGAGTGTAGCTCACAGTTTCCATTATTCCCATCATAAATTATCAGAGCCAGTGAATTACTTTTGCTTTTCACCTTTCCAGGCTGGTTTGATGAATCCTAAGGCAAAACATATCATCTCAACAAATCTTCATCACCATGCCAATTGCTGTCTCTTTGCAGTTTAAACCACTTCAAATCATTTTCATTGCCTTGCTATTAAAATTTGTAATTCATGCCTGCCATTGAGGTGATACATAGTTACATCAAACACTCTCCTCTGCCTCCCACCTATTCTTCTCTTTCTGTCTTTTGCTCCTTGCAGCTTCTCCACATGTCTATCTTGCTCCCTGTCTTGTAAATCAAATATCCAAGGGTGACAGGTCATGCAGATTTCCCACAAGTCAGTGGGGTGCAAACATCCATCTACAAAAGCGGCACATTGCCGTCACACACAATGACATAATGACCACTTGGAAACTAATAAACAGCTTCATTCAACCAAATCTATTGCTCCTTTTTGTAAGCGTTACTGTCCCCCATCCCTCTCTTCATCTCCCTTTTCTCTTTCTCTCCTATCTGTCACAAATTCATCCTCCTGCACCTCACCTCCTCGCTGTAGCTGGAGTTACCCATAAATCACCGCTGTTGTCTAACGCTATCCATTTTCCCAGAAACACGGGGCGGCTGTTGCAGAAATTGGGTCAGGCATAATCTGCGAGGCAGCAGAGCCTGGCTAGTCATGATTCTGCCAGGTAATGTAGCCATTAGCACAGAGAGAGAGAGAGAGATTGGTGGGATGGATAGAGAGGGTTGGATGGGTGGAAGGGCGCTCCTTTGTACATGATGTGACACCCAAGAAAAGCTGGCAAATGACACAATTTTATCGCTCCCCATCAACAACGGAACATCTGAGAGCTTAAGTGTGGGCCTGGCAGTGACTCAGTTTGTGTGATGATGTCCAGGTGTGTGTTTGATATTTGCATAAATTGAATTGTTTTAAAGTTTTTGAATGTTCTGTCCCTCTTTTGATAGGGAGATGCTTTGTTTGTGCTTAGGTTCTTGAAAACAAGCATCTGAAATATGAAGGCCTACAAAGCGAGACTCATCCAGTAATCCATTACACAAACGGAGAATGGGAGTACAGTTCAATGACAGCCAGAACTTTTACAGTATGCCTCCTTTCTTAGGTGTCCCCTTACAAGGATGCTTAAGAGCCATTGGAGGCAGACTTCAAATAAGAGAAGATCCCGCCCAGAGGCATGATTGGCTAATGATAGTGAGCATCTCCTCACATGGACTTATCCTCTTTAAAATCCAGCTTTTCCTTTAGTGCCCTACTGAATATAAAACTAACATAGCAGATCTTAAGAAAACACCAGTAGTTGCAAAAAAAAACTTTATATTTTATTTTTGTTTTATATTCTTATGAATTAAGCAGTATTTGGGCTACAATAAGAGCCTTGCAGGCTGTATAAATACACATTTTTCCACATAAATATGAATTCAAATCCATCTTTTCAGAATATTATTATTAACACAACTAATTTATGGCAGTGTTGTTAATTTGCTTTATGTGATTAATATTTCCCAAACATTTTATTTTATTAAAGTAATTTTCTTAATATACTATAAGAGATTTTATGGATTCTCTAAAATATATATATTTTTAATTTAAAGATATTTACACAAATTTGTATAGGCTCCTTTATGGAGATAAAATCATAAAAAGTAAATATCTTTATGAGTGATTTAGATAATTGAATTCTAAAAATGCAAAATAAAAAACTATATATGAAGTCAAGAAATTCCAATTGTCACTGAAATAGAAAAATTTATTGAATGTAACCGAGAGTCTAAATTACAATAAAAACAATATTTTCCCTCTTATGGTACTTTTTTTTTCTTGCCCTTTGTTCAAATCATATGACTGATCCGTGACATTTTGTCAAAGTAAACAGGTGTAAAAGCAGCTCTTTAAAATCCAGTTTTCAGTTGTGGTGTGAAATTTTAAATATGTTTCAATCAAAAATAAGAAGGGAAATTTAAAAAGGTACAAATATGTCATTATTAATTATACACATGGTGTATTTATACATATAGGGAAGCTTGGTTGCTTTCTCTTGAGACTTACAGATGCTGCATAAGAATCTTTTTAAACAAATAAAGTGATACAATAATATACATGTGGTTATGTAGACACTTAAAATGCTGTGTTGTTTTACTGCAGTGATGAACATTTACAGAAAAAGTCTATCAGTACTCTATTTTGTTGTACAGGTTGTATAAAGGTAACGCTGGCAGGTTGCTTCCCGGGTAATACAGGGGCGTCGGGAAGGCGATGGACCGGGGAACCGGTACACGCAGCAAGTTATTATCTCTGAAAACCAGCGGCATCCCCACTAGTGTCTGTGCGGAGGCGTGAGCCATGTTGGCCGCCTCCAGTTCAGCGGAGAGCTGCCTTTTCCATTTGTTCCTCCTATTCTGAAACCACGTCTTGACCTGAGTCTCCGTCAGCTGCAGGCTGGAGGCTAAGCAGGCCCGCTCCGAGCTGCTCAGGTAGCGCTTCATGTCGAAGGTGGACTCCAGCTGGTACACCTGACTCCGGGAGAAAACAGTGCGCGTCTTCTTTTTGGCCGAGTTGCCCTGCTTGTCCGCACCATCTGTCTGTCTCTCCTCCGACAGTGGTGACATTTGGTGGCACGGTCTTTCCTGTTCCTTCTTATAATCCTGCAGCAGAGGCTGTGACAGATGCGGCCGCCGCGCGAGCGCGTCATCCCCAGACAGAAGGCTTTTGGCGGAACCTGAACGCAGCAGGAGGAAAACAAATAAGATTATAACAAAACATTAACATTGTTAAAAAGAGACTAGAAAAAATAAGCAATTGTCACTAGACAGTCAGTTTGAGAGCCTGCAGCTGTTAACTTTGACACCAGTGACTTTAAATAAACAATTGGTGCAGCTATTAATTAAATTCCGCCCTATTTAACGCTCGCTTGGCTACGACTAGGGCCCAATGCAGCCATTTTGGAACATGTTTCATCAATTTGCAGGCTCAATTAAATTTGAAATAAGAGGAAAGACGTTGAGCTTGTCGATCTCTCAGTCTCCCAGCCTGCTGACAGGAGTCTGCACAACGACGTGGCTGCATGTGGCTGTTACAGCGCAAATTTAGGACGTGATTCAGAGTGTAAATATAAACAAGAAAGACTAAACAGGACAGAAATTTAAATGTTTGGAGAAATATTTAAATGAACATAATAATAATAATAATAATAATAATAATAATAATAATAATAATAATAATAATAATAATAATAGACGCATTTCTCACCCAGACAGAAGTTGTGCGCCTGGTGCTGTGCGCACGGCTCGCTGTGACCCGTGTCGGAGCAGAAGCAGTCCGCTGAGTCCTCCCCGCCGCTGCACTCCTCCTCGGAGGACACCGACAGTGAGCGCCTCCGCGGCGGCGACGGCCCCTTGGAGAGCTCCTTGGTCCCAGAGCGCGGCTCATCGGACGCCGTGCCCAAAATAGACTGGATGGTAAAGCTGGAAATGGGCCCCGACGAGCACTTGCTCCCGCTGTCGTCTGCGCTACTCATTCTCGCTTCATAACAGTATTGAAGTATTGACTGAATCGGTCTGTCCCGTTGGATTCCGTGATTGCTTTCTACACGACTGGTGCGTAAAAATTACGAAAGCGTCTTTTGTCTGCTTTTCCCCCTCTTTCTTTCTTTCTTTGAAGCCCCAGCCTGTTTAATTGGGCAGTTTTATCATTAAAGGAGTTGGAGGTGTTTTTTCTAGAGCTCGGGAAACATGAGTGTATTCCTGGTCCTCCTCCTAAAGCTCTGGATCAGAGGCAACAAGGTTGCGTTGCTTCATTTGCATGTAGGTAAGCTCCTCCTGGGCCAATCGCCGCTCCAAACTCAAGCCCGGAAATTTCAAACTCCTGTCAGGGTTTGGAGACGGGAATGTGGAGAGGGAGAGAGCCGAAGAAGAGCTGAACACAAGGGAATAATAGAAATGTGTCCTGCAATAGCCTTTATGGGGGTTTTTTCTTCTGCGCAAAATCCATGCGCGAAAATATAGCTTCCAAAAAGAAGTTGAGATCGTTAAAAAATAATTCTCTAATAACTTCCTTTAGGCTTTTCTCTCTCTCTCTCTCTCTCTCTCTCTCTCTCTCTCTCTCTCTCTCTCTCTCTCTCTCTCTCTCTCTCTCTCTCTCTTTGTCAATTTTGCAGCAGGTTTTTTTGTAACATTCATGAATCCTCAGAACTATAAGACAAAAACCTCCCTCATTTTTTCCAGAAAATAATAAAATCATCCCCCTTTTATTATCTACTATTAAGAATTAATTTGATCATTACTGAGCTAATCTGCCTCGCGATGACCGCGCGTTGAGCGGAGGCCGGCTAATTGATTGACTAATTGATTAGAGGAGATGGCACGTGCAAGGTGCTGTCGCGCTCGTGTGCCAGGAGCGTATAGTTGTGCGCCACCCTCTTTGTCTATGATCAAACCGTGTGTGTGTGTGTGTGTGTGTGTGTGTGTGTGTGTGTGTGTGTGTGTGTGTGTGTGTGTGTGTGTGTGTGTGTGTGTGTGTGTGTGTGTGTGTGTGTGTGTTTAAAGATTGGACACAGGGTCCCTGTTGTTAAGGATCCTCTAATAAGACGCAGCGCTTCAGAAACTAGAGAATCTGTGTTAAATGTGACATGACGCTCCTGCTCTTGAAGATGATGATGACATCACTTCTTGTCGTCATCAGTGGCACCTGGAGACGCGCGTAAATATCCTCAACTGGCAGTAATGCTAGCAGCTGCTAAACGATCTTATTGAAGTGCTTTACTATATGGGGAGGGGGAGGGGGGCACACATAAGGCGTGAAATCTGCAATGACAGTTAAATGGGTTTATTTTATATCCCGCTCTTTCCATACAAAGACCCCTCTCCTCCAACACTTTCCTGTGACTTTAACAGAGATACGTTCATCACTGAGGTAGTGGATACAACACGCTGCTGTTGGGTTGAAGAGAATAAATTACAAAAGCTGCTTCTCTGTCAGAGCAAAGGCCGAGTATGGTATGTTAGTATGGAAATGAACACACACACCTTCCATTCCCATGCGTCTAAGGGCCTATATATGAGGCCCGAACCCAGCAAGGAGCGCGCCCAAGTTCGTGCTCTATCACGATGATAGGTGGCGCACGGCCGCCCTACCGCAATAACGGAACAAGATTTTTAGCGGGAGAGAAAGGTCTGAGAAAGACAGATGAAGTTATGAGGCGCTTTGATCTGGGAATCAAGCTTCGATAAATATTAAACAAAGACCCTTTTACGCGCGTGTATTATGATATATGGCGTGTCCGAGTCTAGAATAAGGAAATTACCAGAGAAAATGATATCAATAAATTTTCTAAGTATAAACGTTGATTATGTTTCGATTTTCATTCAAGAAAGCGGGGCCCTGCTCTTTTTTTTTCTAGGAGGCGTTTTTGTGCGTCCGTGCGCACTTTTGTGAGAGCGCGCGCATGTGTGTGTGTGTGTCTGAGTGTGAATGAGAGAGAGAGAGTTGTAAACGCAAGCAGAGCACCCGAGCCCTGGAGGTGTACAATTTATGTAATCTGAGTGTGGAAATGAACTGGGTAATTTATTGGAAAACACAAAGTCAGGAAGATTGGATCAGTACAGCCTATCCAAGGGCTCCTATCCATCAAGTTCCAATTAACAACCTAACCATTGAGTTTTAATGGCTTTCCAATCTACTGCCCTGATAGACTCATCAATTCCTCGGGGAGAAATTAAGAAAATCGACCGCCCCTCGGCGTTTCAGTGTCATTCTTCACAGCAACTATATGTCAAATTAAAAACACAATTAAAATTTAAACTGTTCCAATCAGACGCTGCACCGCAACCTATGTTTCACTTAATAGAACTTTGATGAAAATCTGATGTTCGCATTCAATCAGGAAAGCAAATGGCACGGATTTAAAAACAAGGTTTCCTCTTCAAGAGTTGTCAGATAAACTTGTCCAAACGCGTGGATTTTGACGCGAGGTGATGGCATCCCTTTTATCTGGACGAGGAGAGTTTCTATCCTTTTCTTTTAGTTTTTACTGCCCTGTATAAAGTTAGAATTGTTGAAATGCGTGTTTTTCACATATGTCCCCTCAGTCCCACACATGCAGGCAGCAGCTGCAGAGAAGAGGTTAGCATTATGCAAGGTGTTCAGGCCACTTGTGGGTTTCCAAACAGGCACCGAAGCCCGTGACAGTGGCTGAAAATTACCCATTCAGCTCTCCATGTTAATGTAACACACCGAGCGCCGTTCCCGGTCACGTCCGTTTGTCCCCGTTCGCGCAAATGCGCTTTATCTGATTTTGGCCCCGCTCCCTTCGCTCCTTTTTACATAAAGATGTCGCACAAATGGAAATTATCGAGTGGTAATTTTTTCAATTTATGCGCGCAAATCAAGGTCACGAGCCGAGCTGGCTTTCCATAGAGCCGAGCCGGAGCTGCGTGTGAACGTTGCTCTTACTTGACGCAGCGCGCTGCAGACGTCCACGGATCGATATGTGCCAGAGGAATAATGCCATACTAATCTATTAATTTGCGGTAATGGGGCCGTGTTGAGTGTTCGTGGTAGGTGCGCGTCAATACTCGCGTGATCTGATGATATTTGAATGAACCCTTTGTCTCATGATGAGGTCATCAGAGAGAGTTTATGCTGACTGATTAATTTCCAATATTTGCCTGCAGATGAAGACGGTAAATGGCCTTAAAGGATGTTTTGATCTGAATAATGCGCGTGCCCCACAGCTGGGTTCATCCATCAGTTCATCTGCTCCAGTTCAGTTTTTATCTTTAAAATGTGTTTCGGATGAAGTAAAGACATTTGTTTCGAACAGTTCAGTCATGAAGCCTCCGTGTGCGTCAAACGCCACAAACCTGTTGAGAAAAAGTTTCGTTTTATTTCTAATTCACTCAAAACCTGTGAAGATTTTAATAAAACACAACTTTTCCAACCATTTATTATTAATTATCCCTCAAATTGCACAAATTAGTGTTTTTATTATATAAAAATAATCATTTAAAATATTTTTTGTGCTCAAGGATTGACTGGAACCATCTGCCCTCATACCGCATTGCGTAATTTACAGATACATGCAAATATGAAATAGATCATGGGAAAGTGCTAACAAAATGTAACCATGCGATATAGTTTCGGGTTCTGACTGGGTCTTAATGTCTGTTCCTGTCGAAAAGAATCTGTCAAAACATTGTTTTACTGACTTTATACATTTTATGTTTTTCTCCTTTAAAAAAATCTAAAATAATAAACAAAGCTGGAACGATCCCTCACTTTTTACCTCATGTTGGTCTGTTTTGCAAAAACACATATCTTGGATTTTAAAAAATGAAAGAAAATAAACATGATTATTTAATTCAGCTGCTTACATATTTAAACGTATAATTTTCTCGGTAAAAAAAATCAGTGACACCTGTGGGACTTTAAGTGCCAATTTAATAAATCATCATCCAGGGCGATTGGATGCAGATTGTATAAATCCGTTTATTTTTACTATTTTTAATTTAGGATAAGAAATTATTTCAAAATCTAAGAAAAGAAATGCAAAAATTAGAGAAAAACGGGTGAATTCCAAGAAGAAGTAAAAAGCCATTGAGAAATGTTCTTGCATGCATCACATCCTGTCAGACACAAGAGAAAAACATTAAAACACGGCAGATCGGAACAATTTCCTCATTTGAATACATTATCCTTAATTTAGGAAAGATGGTGCCAATTACGCACGTAACTGACCGAGACTCTATGTAAAATAAGCCTTTAAAGTGCGCAGCAATCAGATAATTAGAAACCCTCCTCCTGTTGCTCCAAGTGTGCGAGGGCACGAGGTGCTCAACTGATAGCCCCCCCCCCCCCCCCCCCCAAAAAAAAACATCTAATATTTAAATTTCACGTTTATGTAATTATTTACTTTTAAATTGACACAAAATAATTAAAAATGTCCATTAGGAATATTCTCGATTTATTTCACAACAAGATTCAGCAATACAATATCAAAACGTTGTTTTACTGTACAAATGAGAAGTAAGGAATCTTCTCCCTCCTGTTTCATTAAATATATACATTTACATCTTTGTACACCAGTGTAGCCATTAGTTTTAATTGTTTGTTTTGTTGTTGTTGTTTTTATTCCTCCAGTTCAAAAACACAACGTAGAGATTTGTGCTTGAAAACACCTGTCCGTGTGAAGGGAGCGCTCAAAAGAATTCATCATAAAGCTACATGAGTATTTTACAGCTAGAGTGTCTTGATTGTCCCCGGTCAAGCGTTTGGAAAATAAAACTGCAGAGCTGCACCAAAGCCTCGTCATTAACATGGAGAGATGGCAAAACGCGCTTCCCGTTGAGAGGATTCAGTCATTATTCACAGCACACAGTGGGTGTATTGCACATCATCGTGTCATCACTTCGGGAAATGTAAATAAAATCAAATGAGTTCAATGAAAAGCAGGAGGAGTTTTTAGCTCGCTTTTCTGTAAACAAGGTTAAAAAAAACTGTAAATGACACAGAGCAAGTCCGTTAAATATAAAAAAATTTAAAAAGACACTCAAAGAATGCAAAATCCTGAGATGATACCCACATAATAATAATAATAATAATAATAATAATAATAATAATAATAAGTGTAAACGGCATCCTTATGAAAAAATGACAAATGAAGTCCGTGTTTACTGAAGAGAGACAGTCTCTTCTCTCTTTTTAATGTCTTACGTCTCACAGTTGTTTATAAAAATATTGTCATTTTAATCTGATGATAATCTGAGAGACAAACCACCTCATGTTCAAACCGGTCTGAGCAGCGGCACAGATGTGACGATGGGATGGGAGTAGTAGACGCCGGGGTGCGGGAACGTGAGCAGCGGCTGGCTCACGGGCACGCTGGCAGCGGCGCCCCCGCCCTCCGAGGCCGAGTTCTCGTGGTAGAGGATGGGCACCCGGACTATCCTCTGCGCCGCAGCGTGGCTGAGGTTGGCGGCCTCCAGCTCGGCGGCCAGCTGCCGTTTCCACTTGTTCCTCCGGTTCTGAAACCAGATCTTCACCTGCGTCTCCGTCAGGTGGAGGGACGCGGCCAGGCCGGCCCGCTCCGAGCTGCTCAGGTAGCGCTTCATGTCGAAGGTGGACTCCAGCTGGAACACCTGGCTCCGAGAGAAAACCGTGCGCGTCTTCTTCTTGCGGCACGGCTTCTTGTCCTCCTCCCTCTTCTTCCACTCGTCCAGCTCGTCTTTTTTGGCGTCCTCCGTGTCGCTCTCCTCCAGGATGATCTCGTCACCGCTTTTGTTGTTGTTGTGTTCGTCTTCCTCGTCGTCATCTTTGGCGTCTGGTTCGGATTTAAGCACCAGGTCCGGGGAGTCTCTGTCCGTCCCGGATGTCGGAGAGGAATCTCTGGCTGCAGGTTTCTCGATGACTGGAATAAGGACACATAGAGACTTGATCACACACACACACACACACACACTCACACACGACTGGACAGTGGGGAGACTTTGGGGAACTTTAAATGACAGCGTAATAAAATAGTGCCAACAAATGGTCTGCGTCAAAACATAAACCAATTAATTATCATCAAATTTACTTTGATCATCCAATAAAAATATAATTTCAGTAGATTCAACATTTTTAATATCTGTTTATTAAAACAAACCAATTGTCAATTCACATATGAAGAAACTTTTTTTCCTTTTCGAATGAACGTTTTAGTATGATGTCCATTCATATCAGGGTCCCATGAATAAATCAGGGAGGCAAAGAGGCTGTCAGTGACCGAGCCTCAGGGGTAAGATGCGCACCATAAGCGCCAACAGACAAATCAAAAGCACGCTGCGCACCGTCACCCTCATCCAATCATGTCTACATCATTTTATGCACAGCGTGTGACTTTATTGATCTATTATCTCACGTCGTGGCATAACAAAGCAGGCCTTCGTGGAGGACAAGGTGTTAAATCATCACAGCTGCGAGGCGCTGTTAATTTCCTCCACGAAAACGCGCTGAATGTCTCCAATTAGGAAGTTCAACAACTTGAGATGTGGTTTTTATTTTAAGGGATTCATTTTTCTTTTTAAATGAAATCATTTATTTTTGTATTTGCGTGGCTTACCTTCGCTTCTGTGCAGATGCGCAGCTGAACTGAGGGCGTAGGGGTACCACCACGCCGAGGTGCGCTCCAGATAGTGAGCCGGAAGGCTGAACCTCTGAGCGGGCACGTCGAAGCGCGGAAAGTTGAAATCTCCGACCTGAGAAAGGGAAAATCCTCCCTCTAAGGCCGCCTTGGAGGCACTCAGCGCGGGTTTGGGTCTGGATGGTTTGTTATCACAGTTCAGCAGGTTCTTGATGAAGAAAGGAGAATCCTTGGCCGGAGCGCACGTCTCTGGCGTCGTCTCTGGCATCGCTGTGGTCTGAACACGGAGGTCCTCGAAAGCAAGAAATTTAAAAATAAAAAAAAAGTGATAAGACTGGATATCCCAGCTGTGGGGAGCTCCTGTTTTTTAACTCGATTTCACACCCAGAGCGCGTCAACGCACGCTTTCCTCTGAGTTTAGTAAAATAAAGTGTTCCAAGGTTACAATAAAGACACGCACGAGCATGTCACATCCCGAAGTCTTCCGTCAAAACCTGTGTCCACAGTGTCAGTCAGTCTGGCGTCTGATGCTAATGATGAAATAAAAATGTCATCCAAGTTAAATGCGGAAAGTATAGGCGATTGGGCATGTACAATGGCAAATGGGATTAAGGGAGAGACGGCGAGGGGAGGGAGAAAAAGAGGGAGAGTCCGTCCTCCCCTCCCTGTGCGCTCTGGCTGCAGGCTGCGTGCTCTCCCCTGTTATTGGTCTCATCCAGTCCAATTAGCAGCAAACGAACACAGAGCTGTTACCGCCAAAAAGGACGGTTTGGACCGACAGGTCGAGTGACCCATCACACAGATAACAGCAGCGAGAGATCCACGGGTTTTCCTTTTATCTTCATTCTTTATTAAACATTTTATTTATCAGCATTTTTTAAAAATATTCTCCCTCTGGATGATTGTTTTTAGTTAAATTAGAAAACTCAGTGAGGAGTGAGGTCATAAATGTAAATAGATTATTAAAATGTGCTTTCATAACGGTCCTTTTTGTAATAGATATTTATCATAATTTGGTATTTGTAAAATATTTGCTAATAAATGCAACATAAAAAATACAAATAAACAGAATAAGACATGTGAATAAATTATAGCTATATAAAGGCCTTCAACCTGTATTATTTGTAAACTTATTAAACTATAATACATTTTAAAATAAGATCACATCAAAGTCTCAAAATCAATTTATGGTCCCTATTTGTGCAGAATTTAAAATATTCTAACCATCACAGATGAAAATTAAATTCCACTATTTTACAGCAATTTAAGTGTTAAATGCTCCCCAATTTTTTTGCTTGTCCCACCCCGAGCCGTGCTATGAAAAAGGTCTGTGATCAGGCTGCAGCTCCTCGACGTGTCACCAATGGGCGATTAGATTCATATTTCTAATTCATTGATCTCCAGCGAGGGCCACTTCCACAATGTCTGCGGGTCGCACACTCATTTATTTTTTATCCCTAATCGATTTTGTTAATTCATCCTTCAGATTGCACTCTTTGTAAATGTGCTATGTATATTCACTCATTGATATTAATTGACTTGTTAAGCAGCACCAATGGCTGGGAGCTGCAGCGACGGGAACAGCGGGGGGACAGCGCCCTCTGTGGGCCGCTAGAGGCTACAGGCACAGGAGGAGGCATCATCACATACTGACACCTCACCTTTATTCTGATCATTCCTCTAAGGCAAAACACAAAAAATACAATTTTAGTCAGAATTATTAGATTAAAAACAATAAGAACAGAATTATTTACCCCTTATAGATTTCTCCTCTTGTAGCTTTTTCACACTTAAGTATTTAATAAGCAACTAAATTGTAATATCAGACAAAAAATGACACAAATAAATACAAAATGCAAATTTCAAATGAGGATTTTATTTATTAAGTGGAAAAAATTACCCAAACCAACCTGGCTCTATGAAAACGTAATTAAACCTTAAAGAAACCGTGCATATGATAACATGAGTCTCTTGTTGTAAAAATATGTTTTTCAAGATTGTTTTAATTCACCATCATTTGAGATGGTTCCAACATGATGAGCATGTTTTAGGTCAAAGGTCAGACATTACCCTGCATGATTTTCTGGTAGACAGCAGAACACCGTCAGTCAGCTGCGTCCTGAAGACCAGCACACCAGTCAGCTGGTCCTGAAGACCAGCACACCAGTCAGCTGGTCCTGAAGACCATCACACCAGTCAGCTGGTCCTGAAGACCATCACACCAGTCAGCTGGTCCTGAAGACCAGCACACCATTCAGCTGGTCCTGAAGACCAGCACACCAGTCAGCTGGTCCTGAAGACCAGCACACCAGTCAGCACACCAGTCAGCTGGTCCTGAAGACCAGCACACCAGTCAGCTGGTCCTGAAGACCATCACACCAGTCAGCTGGTTCTGAAGACCATCACACCAGTCAGCTGGTCCTGAAGACCATCACACCAGTCAGCTGGTCCTGAAGACCAGCACACCAGTCAGCTGGTCCTGAAGACATCACACCAGTCAGCTGGTCCTGAAGACCAGCACACCAGTCAGCTGGTCCTGAAGACCATCACACCAGTCAGCTGGTCCTGAAGACCATCACACCAGTCAGCTGGTCCTGAAGACCATCACACCAGTCAGCTGGTCCTGAAGACCATCACACCAGTCAGCTGGTCCTGAAGACCATCACACCAGTCAGCTGGTCCTGAAGACCAGCACACCACCTCCATGGCTGATGCTTTTCTGAATTTTACTCCAGATGTAATAGGATGCAAATCTTTTTTAAAAATGCACTTTTGTCTCATCAATCAACAGAATATTTTCCCAAAAGTCTTTGGAATCATCCAGACTTTGTGAAACATGAGAATGGTCTTTGTGGTTTTTATGTCAGCAGATGCTTTGGCTTTAGAACTTTGATGCCATCACTTTCTTAAAACTCCTCTGACTCACTTCTTTCTTGTGTGTTGAATGATGACCTCAGGCCTCTATCTCAACCAAATGAAACCTGCAGGGCTCTAGATGTTATTCTGGATTATTTGGGGTTTTTTTTATTTATTTGGAACAGGACATGATGTGTTGCTTTTTGAAATCTTTGTCAGGCAGGTTCAATTAAAGTGATTTCTAAATTCCACAGGTCTAGCAGTAATCAGGCCTGAGTATAGGGAATCCAAAAATTAGCATTCACAATCACAATAAATTCATGAATTTAAAAGGAGGTGTTACTTTTTCACAGGTTGGTTAGGTTTTTTCTTGATAAATTGTCATTTGAAAACTGCATATGCGTCCCTTTCTGATATTGATTTTTGTTTGTCAATCTGAAACCTAGAGATATGACAAAACAAAACAAAAAAACAAAAATATATTTCTATCTGAGGGCGCAGATACTTTATCCACATCACAGTTTGACAGTTTAATATGCAATAGTGCACGCAGGAGATGCTAATCTGAACACTGAGATCCTGAAGTCTTCTTTAAAAAGTTCTTATTATGCATTGATTACAAGTATGTAGACATTACCCAGAGGCCATGGGGTCTCTGAATGTTCCATAGGTCTATTTCTGTTGCTCCTTGGGTAGGTTACTATGGCCTTTATATTATTTATTTCAAAGCGCCCAGATATTGATTATTTCACAAGGAAAAATGACAAATGGCAGGAGGGAATGACACGGTCAGCAGGTTCTATTAGAGAAATGATAGTGTTGCTCGTGGTTTGTTAAAAGGTCCAGTTTAGATACTTTATAGGTTTACATCCATCATCTTCTAATGACCTATTTGATGAAAAACACGCGCTCTGGTGACAACAGCCCTGTGCAGCCAACTTTGCTTTGTAATTGCTCCCATATTAAATATAGATTTTTGTTTTGATATCTTGTGAGAATTCCTTTCTGTGGGTCAGAATTGTGATAAAAGACAATAGCAAAAGCTCAGAGAGAGAAAACTGGAAAGAGAATTGGGAAGAATGGGTAACTAAGAGATGTTGACAGTGAAACTGTGAGTTTGTTATGGTGAGTTTGAGAATCGTTGGAGGGAGGATTCCAGTCCTTTACTTGAGTAAAAGTGGCCGTGCTGCAATATAAAAACCCACAATTAAAGTAAATTTTTAATTTTTGTTTGTGAAGAGCCACAGCATTTTCACTTTAAACAACTGTGTTAATCAGTTTTGTTTGTTTTATTGTTTCATTCATTTTGCACATCTAACTAAACTAGCACAGATTTTTGGTTTACAATTATTTAAAGGTGGTCACTTGGAATGCCAATTATTAGTTATAAAGAAATCAATATGATTTATAGGAGTACAATAAAAATATTATTAGCTAAACATATAATATTGTTTGCAAATCAGCTGGAGCACTGGCCTAAATATTAAAATGTAAACAGAATCAAAATACAAATATGAAAAACTATATATACATTTATTTGCAAATATTGCAAAAATGCAACGTAATACTGAAATATTCATCAATTTAAACCTGCAAAGACTGCATGAATTTCATCATTTACAGTACATAAAAGCATTAGAGGATTCAGATCATCTGCAGGAGCTTCTGTGCACGAGTGAGACGATTGAAAATCAATACTGATGTAGCATAGCTCTGTGGTAAAGGTCTGGATGATGAACTGTCCTACTTACAGTCCAGACCTGCTTCTGGCTCAAAACATTTTGTGCATTATGAAACAAAACTGAACAGTGGTGGAAAAAACTGTAAATGTTAAAAACTATCTGCTCCTCTAGGTTTGAAACTCTTGATGATACAAGACAAAGCACTGTCCCATAATGAAACATTTTTGAGGGGGAAATGTTATTCTTGTCTTTTTACATTTTTCTCAATCAAATGACAAACATAGGACATGTTTTCAATCATGCTTTTAAAAACATTCCAACTTTTATGAAGACGCTGTTGTAAAACTCATTTTATTGGAGGTGGTCATGTTTAAAATAATTGTATTTTACCTGAAAGTAATGCTTATTATTCCATGAAAACATAGTGATGACATTATTTAACTGTAAAACCATGTTCTTGAATATGATCAAATATGACCAAAATTGTCAAAAATCATAGAACTATTGATCAGACATCCACCCAAACAGCAGCTTTTATCCCTAAAACTCCTGTGTCCCTTCCTGCACTCTTAACTGTCCATTCTGTCTGAAACAAGCCATTAAACAATGAAGGCCACACTGAGATTGCTTGGATTTAAGTATTGCATTTAAAGGAATTAGTGGCCATCCATTGACCCGGTAAGCTTTAATTGGGATTGTGCAGGTATTGATTGTAAGTGCTGTGTGAATCTTGAATTACAGCCTGATTAACTTTTACTCGGCCCCTTGCACCGACCAGTCGTAGAAGCTCAATGTCATTCAACTGATCTCAACAGAGGAATCTGGTTACCTTCTGCATAAACAGGAAGTGTTTTAAGATGAAGATAATAGCTATTATCACAAATTGTGGCCTCCTATTTTTGGGGGGAATAATCAGAAAACCTTTGTTTCGCATGAAGCTGACATAGAATGTGTTTCTTATCTCACCTGCTCCCGTTTAATCCACATTTTATCACCTTTTCTCTTTCTTTATTGTTTCTCAGCAGAGATAATGACCTCTGTAAGGTTTGGATGGAAACAGTCATGGGACTGATGTAGCTCTTTTTCTCCATTATGAGCAGTTTTATCAGACCCTTCCAGGCATACAGCCTCAATGTCCATCTCCTGTTCCTCCAAAAACTCTTCCCTGGATTGTTAGCTTTTACCTAGCCTGCCTGTATGTGTCATTACAAGTCAGTAATCTGGAGAGGGTATAGCAGAAAAGTTCTCATCAGTGTCAGCCTGAGATATAGATATGGCCTGGGTAACAAATGGCCAAATGCAACGGCAGCAGAGCACACCATCAATAAAGCAATTTCTTGTGTCATAACAGCCACGCTTTTCCTAAAGCCAACCTTTCAAAAACTTTTCCCTCTGCAAATCGCTGCAGCCCCACCATTAGAGTCCTGCCTTGTGAATTTAATGGATTCCGTACAAATAATATTCCACTATAATGGAAAAGGTTGAAGTCACTGAAGACAGATGAAGTCATAAACATGTATAATTGAGAATCAAAGACCGATAAATTTTAAACTGCTATCCATTTTCTCCTTTTAGATGATGATATATGTCAGCGTGGCTGCATGAAAATGGAAGAGATTATGGGGGAAAATTATAACAATAAATTTTCTAAACATACACCTTGATTATGCTTCGATTTTTTGAAAAGGGTTGAGAGTGAGGGAGGGGGTTATAGAAGGAAAGCTGGGATTGCTGAAAGCTTGCTGGCTAAATGGCACCATAAAATAGGTTCCCTGCTCTTTTGCCTGCAGAGCGTAGGCATGCCTGGAGGTGCGATTCCCTCCCCACTCTCTAAATGGAGGAAATGAATTGTGTAATTTATTGCAAACGTGCACACAGTGAGATTAGATCAGCATATCCCATCAAAGGAACAACAATCAATCAGCCTCTAGTTAACAGCTTGAAACACATAAACCAGGGCACCTAATGGCTTTCCAATTTAACAGATTGATAGACTTATCCGGTCCTAAGGGATGAATTAAGAAAACCAGGTAGTTTCATACAGGCACTGGCACTTTTGACAGGACCTTTGGACCACCTCAAGCTTACTTACTATCTTTCCTTCACAATTTGAAGCCAAAATCAACCTTTAAATAAAAAGAAAGTCAGTTTCCTCTCTTCTTTTTTCCCCTTTCTATTTGAGAAAGCATGCCGCGGCTTATTTGTTATTCAGATGAGGCGTGAGTGGAAGTGTGTCAGATGTGGAGAATGGGCTCATTTTAATGACCTGATTATCGCTGGTCATTTGGAACTGTGAAATCGGGGGAGCTATTCAAAGCCACTTAACAATATCTAAATGTGACCCGGGTGATCCATTCAAGCAAGGATGTAGTTTAGAAAAATTGAGCTTGTATGTTTCATATCTTATTAATCACATAATTAATTGAAGCTAACTCAGTCACGTGCAATATTAAAGGGTTAGGCTGATATTTTGGAAAATATTTGGCTTTAAATAACAAGATGCAGCCTTTTAGGTTATGACTTACATGGTGCAAGAGCTGAAAACAAAAAAATATAACAAAGAATAAAATGGCCTCTCTGATAAAAAACACAAAATAACTCATCAGAGTTTATTTACTTTATTTTCAAGAAAGTAAACAAAAGCTAATATTTTTACAGGTATGGTTGATTCTACACTTGGACTGATAGGTAATTTAGAATCAGAGCACTCTCACATCATTATCAGAAAAACTCTGGAGGTTATAAACTCCAGTTCTCAAATTTCCAGCAAGATTTAGATGTGTCCTGCTCCAACCCCTGATTCAAATCATTTAATTGCCCTGCAGGCTTGTTAAGTCCTGCAGAAGCCTGTTAATCACTCATTCATTTAAATCAGGTACGTTGGGGTGGAGAAATACGTATCTAAAAAAATAGTATAGTATACATATTGAGGACCAGAGACACCTGCCCTATATTGACATTTTTTTAATATACATTTCTGGGTTGATTATTTATTGACAAAACATGTTCTCAGGGCCAGAAACAGGTCATTGTCCTGAAATAAAAAGAAAACAACTAAATGAATCAACAATAACAACTACTGAGATAAATAATATTACAGAATACTGATGACTTTTCTGAGGTCACTAATTGGAAAAAATGTAAGAATGAAGACGCCAGTTTTATAACTTTGCTTGATTAATATTTTGGTCATTGGAGCCTCACTTGAGATCAGTAAACAGACGTCTAGGCCAACAAACCTGCTGGTGGCTGAATTAATGTCTTCTTTCTGATGATGGTGGGAAAGTCTTTCAAAAAGACTTCAAAATGGTAAATGGCTTGTATTTATAGAGCGCTTTCTACAGTGCAGAACACCCCAAAGCGCTGTACAACACAAACAGTCACTCACCCATTCACACTCACACTCACACACTGGTGGTGATAAACTACGTTGTAGTCTCAGCTGCCCTCGGACACTCTGACAGAGGCGGGGGCTGCCATGCACCGGCGCCCTCCAAGACCCTCTGACCACCACCAGTAGGCAAGTTGGGTGAAGTGTCTTGCCCAAGGACACAACGACAATCTAACCCAGCCGGAGCTGGGGATTGAACCGGTGACCCTCCGGTTGCCAGACCGGCCACTCTACCAACTGAGCTAATGCCGCCCCAAATCAAGCCACAAATCACAAAGCAATTCATAGAAAATCTGTTAAATTACATGAAAATTTACAAAGAGCACTACAGAAATATAAACCATTAAACACTGATATAAGGTGAGAACTCAACGTTGCAACATGATAGATAAGTCAGAAAACATGGAAAACCATGACATGGGCACTTTAACAGAATGTGCTGGTAAATTGTGTTAAAGGTCCCATGACATCGGTTTTCATGTT
This sequence comes from Callopanchax toddi, assembly GCA_006937965.1. Taxonomy (NCBI): domain Eukaryota; kingdom Metazoa; phylum Chordata; class Actinopteri; order Cyprinodontiformes; family Nothobranchiidae; genus Callopanchax; species Callopanchax toddi. Next base: position 1,200,825 of record SSNR01000096.1, on the reverse strand, counting down.
TTCTGACTTTTCTATCATGTTACAACGTTGAGTTCTCACCTTAAACCTGCCAGAAAGAGCAAAAAACGGCGTCCATCTGTCTCCTAGTCCAGCCAGTGAGAAGCTCTTCCAGATTTCAGACCCAGGTTTCAAACAGTTTTTTTCACTCCAGCCCGCTATGAGGTCATAGTGATCCGGACTTGCTTATATAGTCTATTCTCCTCCCACATGCACGTTCACGACTACTGGAGCGAGGCAGTGCCGCCACCATTGCTCATAGACCGTGTAGTGTTTAGTTTCAGTTTCATTTCTCTTTCACGCTACGGCACTGCCCCCTGCTGCAGCAGAAGTGTCAGCCTGCCAAATAAGGAGAAACCCAGCAGAACCGGAAGGCGGCGCTTTCTTTTGATCTCTGAGTTGCTCGTTAGGAAATAATTACAGCGTATTTTGAGTTATAATGGTGCAACGCTAATCTAGAGGCATCAAAGATTACACCTGTTTAATATAAAGTGATTTAAATATGGAGTCACAGGCACTTTAAAGCCAAGCAGTAGCACTCTGCTTGTTTTTCCCAAAAGAAAAAATGATAAGTTAAATTTAGTTTGACCTGATATGAATGATACCTTTAATATGTATTTATTTACATGCATACAGGTTTTACTACAGCAGTCTTCAACATGAACGGATATCCAAAACATTGAAAAGAGTTGTAAAAATGATAATCATTTAATATTTTACCTCTATTAAATACCATTAAAAGTTGTTCTCTGGATGTGTCATCATCTTGATAATCAATTAATATTTCAATATTTAGTTATTGTTTATAGCCGCTAAATCAGGAAATGTGTTTGGTGTTGCTAAAATGAGCAAAAAGTTCCATTTAAAGTTCCATATATCTGGATTTTTTATTTTATTTTGCAGAATCCGTTAGAATACAATCCCTTTAAATGTCTTTGTTGAAAGTCGTTTTTCACTTGACTCATCAAAGATTTTGCATTTCTAATAAAGAACTAGAAGATAGACAATTCCTTTATTAAATCTATTGACCTCAATGGGTTAAAATTTCCAGATAACTTTACAAATAAGTGAATGGTTTTCTCTGATTATGCACAAATGTACAGTAGAAGAACTTAGAGAATGAGTTAAAGTTAAGGATTAATCTAGTTTCCTCCTTGGACCCTCAAACAAATAAAAAACTTACAAATACCTCATCCACAAAACTATGTTTTCCTTGAAGCCATGATTGGAATAAATGACCTCATCTTCAAATACACTATAAAAAAAATGTAATTTTTACAGTAAAAAACTGGCAGCTGTGGTTGCCAGAATAATTCTGTAAAAAATACTGTGCACATGTAAAAAATACTGTGCACATGTAAAAAATGTTACTGAACAAATCATAATTAGATGAAATAATACAGATGAAAAGCCAAAGGAGACAGAGCCTTTTCATCTGTAACTCCAAGGCATCTGTTTTACTGTGGTAAACATGGTTTGTTCAGTAAAAATGTTTACGGTCCACAGTATTTTTTACAGAATTTTTCTGGCAACCACAGCTGCCAGTTTTTTTACTGTAAAAATTACTTTTTTTTTTACAGTGAAATATAAGCTGGATAAAAGTGGGTTGAAACATATTATATTCTAAAAGTAATCTGGTTATTTCTGGTAAACCAGACTATATATGACGGTCTAGTTCACTAGGCTATTATTTCCAATAATAAATGTATTTTAAGGACATGTTACTTTGTTTTGAAGGAAAACAACCCAAGACCATGGAGTCAGTAAATGTCTTTTATTATTTCTCTGTGGTTTGTTTTAGATTCTCCTTGAATTAATGTTGGGATTTTTGTGACTGGCTGTGGAAAGAGGTGAGCAGATGTTAATCACACTTAAAACTCATCCAAAATAAAATGAGAAAAACATGCAAGGTGTCTTTCAAACTCTGAAAGAGTTTTTTAACCGATATTAAATCAGCTGGTATCCCAATGACATTAAGAATCTTACTTCCAAAGGGAGACCTGAGGGCAGTTATGGGTTCAGTGTCTTGCCCAAGGACACTTTTACAGGTGGGTTGGGGTTTGAACCCTGGTCTCCCAATCGGACAGCCTCTCTTCCCCTGATCTTTTTTTAACAGGTCAAATCAAGATGCTGAATTAGTAGTTGTGGATGATATTTTTGGTGCATTTGAGGAGAATAGACCGTGTTCATGTTTACATTCAGTGCAGGATTCTTCAGTTGCTTATTGTTTATTGCAAAACTTATAGCACCTATATGGAAAACAAAGAGTTCAGACAGAGTGAGGAGGTGTGATCAGAACATCATAAAGTCTTAAGGCTGTACTGCCTTTTTCAATGAGCCACTAACCAAGAACCTTGACCCAGAAAACTTATGTAATGTACACTCAGTATTATCTTGTCCTCATCCTCAGAGACAGCTGATCTTTCTGTGCCACTGCATAATTGAGAAGCTGCTGGTATCAAGGATGTGATCCTGACAGGGATGAGAAAGTGTTATCCTAGACCACCCAGAACCTGATCAGACCTGAATGAGTCCAGGACAAGGTGGAGACACAGGAGCAGGGATGGCTTCTGCAATTCCAGTCTGTCACATGGTTTTAATGCTGGTGGTCCATATGCACATAACAGACATGTACATTCAGTGTGATGTGCCAGACCTCTACCTTTAGTTGGTAATAGTATTTATAAAGCAGTTGCGTCAGAGTCTGCAGAAAATAGATTGCGATTTAGCTCATGGGTTGGGAATGAGCCATGATTGATTATTGATGGATCAATAAATTGGATAATGAATAAGAGCCCATTACTAACCAATCTAAACTAATAGTACTTTAAGTGCCTCTTTTCTGTCAGCTGAGATGGAAACCTGCAGCAAACATCCAACACGCCAGGATCAATGGTCTAAACCTGAAGAGGACAACAGAGGAGAAGTAAACGGAAAACAGGAACAAGATCCTTAAACTCTGCAATTATTTCATTTTCCAGGTCAGAGACCAACAAAAGGGTTTCCCTGCTCGACTCTAAAATCCTCCCTGTTGACACAACTTTTCTGACCCTCTTGTTGTGTTGTCGAGTGGAGGAAGGAAGCCCAAACATAGTTACCCCCGCCCCTCTCTTATCATGACGGACAGTAATGAGTGTTTGTTTTGACTCTTACCTCCCTCTCTTGTGTCAGGAGCTGGTAAAGAGTGCCATTACTGTCAGCTGCTTAGCATGGCTCATCTGCTTCTTCCAGCAGATGTCAAAGCTGCTGAAAAACAGGCAGAGACTGAATGTGTGAAAAAATTCATACATATGAAGACACTATGCCACTTCCTCTGACGCTGAGGGTGATAAAAACACAAATCTGCTGCCATATTCTACCTACTTTTGAAAAGACTAAACACACATGTTTTTTGACTGAAATGATGTTCAACATCAACTGTAATGTTCATTTTGTCATGATTTGAGGTAGAAGCAGAACAAAGCTGCTGAACTCAATATTTATTTCAGGTAATAAGCACAAAAATCACAGGGAGGACTACAATTAGACAACAGAAGGAATTGACAGGGAGTGAACAGACAAGGGAGCTTAAATGAGGGAAGGTGATCAGGGGAACAAGGAACAGCTATGAGTAAATGAATGAATGTGACACACATGTGGAGGATCAGTGAAGAGAGACAGGAGGAGGAACACAGGAAAACACATCGGGAGAGGGAAGCAAAAACTAAACTAACAGAACACAAAGGGGGAAGGACATAAGTGCTCAGAGAGGATGTTTCTTATAATATAAGTGTATTTCCAACTTATGGCACCTTTTGTAAAATGCTTTAATTTTCACAAAGTGTGAAGCTAGTTATTAGAAAACCTACAGCTCTGTACCCATAAATGAACAATTTTATAACTTTGGTGTGAATTCCAGATTAAGGGTCAGTGATTCTTAAGAGGCAGATGCGTTAAAGCCATACTATGCAGTTTTGGTTTGTTATTTAACACCCCCTAGTGTCCATTTTAAATCACTGCATATCGGCTAGCCACATTGGGTTATCCTAACCCTCGCCAGATACATGTGAGACTTCAGGGCACCAAACCAGAGACTCAGAAGTTGCAAACGTTTTATTCTGGACACAAGCAGCAGATGGGGCTGAGTGACTTTTCATGAACCCTGTCATATTAGCACATACTGGCTCAAGGAAAAGATGTAAAAATATGAAAAAGTTACTTAGTGTTCCTTTACAATAAAAAGACTGAGACACACACACACGCACGCACACACACACACACACACACACACACACATATATATATATAAAAGAGTGACAAACATTTTAACAGTAGTTTTATAATAGTTCAATACTTTTTGTATTTGTTCTTTTTGGGGGGAAAGGAAATTGAATATTTGCTCCCTCAGAAATTATAAGTGGCAGTAATTTATCCACCAAAAGAGAACAAATGTGTAATTTCAGATGAAACCTTTGTAAGATAAGTTTGGAAACATTTTAAGAAAGAAGTTAAAGAAAAGTAGAACTAAAGTTCATCCTTGACTGATTCTGTGTTTTTCATCAGCTGGGATCACATAGAATTAAAAACAGAGTTTAAAGTTTAAAAATGAATTTTTATGACATTTTCTCAAGATAAATTTTTATCTCAAAGGTTATTTTGTAGTAATAACTGTAAAAAGAATTTGATATAACAAAAGTGCTTTTTTTTTTTTAGTTAATGGATTAATGTAGATTTAATTATTTCAACCTGAAAAAGATTTATCTGTTTTCTTGGAATAACTATTTTAAAAAGAATAAACAATAGCATTTTATTTTGTCTAGTTTTTAATCCATGTAAACTTAAACGTAAACATAAAAAATAAGTTTATCTTAAAAATTTATTTATACCAAAAAGTTCTCAAACACAAACTAGAATAATTGTTTTTATGCCATCTTTTCCTTTCATGTTAAATAAAAATGGGACCCATCAGGGAGCAGCATCAATCCCTAATGGACCTCTTAAAATTGCACTTTTAATACATCAAGTATTCACACTATACCCCGTGACAACTCTATCTTCCTCACATCTTATACACCAAAGTCCTCAGGGCACCAGAGAAAATTAACCATTTAATAGCAATAAATAACAGAGTCTGACTCAAGGGGACTTCAAATCACTTTGCCTCTCGGACACTCACACACAAAATAAGGAGCAGCCACACGGCAGCTTAACAACAAACAGTCCAGGCTGGCACATCATATCTGACGAGGACTGTCTCTGCATCCAGCACCAAACTGAAGGAAATGATTGGTTCATACACTCAAAAAAAAAACTAAAGGTTGCAGATTTTAACGTTTTTTAGTCATTGTTCAGGAGAAAATTCCTAAAGAAAAAAATATATATATATATATTAAGTCAAAAATATTAAACATATGGACTAGTTTCACTAATTACCATGTTTGGCCTTAAAGCAACCAGATGGAGTATTAGGATTAGTACTTTCATCAAAAACTTGCCATATCTAGTCCTCTAGTCTACTACCCTCTGGTGGAGGATCTACAGGTGGAAAAAGCACATTTTATTTATAACTGTTATATCATTATATAATTACATAATTTAAAAAACTGAACAATATTGTTTTGTTAATAATAGTCAATAAATTGTTCAATTTAAAAACTAGACATTTAAATGATTATTCTTTCATAATTCAAGCTTTAAAGGGTTAAATAAAAACCAAAGACAGCTGATAAAAATGAGGTCATAATATTTTGTTTATGAATGCTGTTGTGTTTTGTTTTGGAGACAGTGAACTCAGGAGGATGTGTGGCTGAAAGTCCAAAAAATCATGGTTTTCTGTACAACATCAAATAACATAACTAAATTCAGTGTATTAAAAAATAAAAATGTTACTATACAGTAGTACAGTAAGAACATCATGAATCATCAACAGCCCACACCTGGAAAAAAAGATCTGAGCTGTATTTTTAATTTTTCGTCAGTACAGTGTCCCATCACTGCCATTAAGGGGGAGATAGTATTTCAATAACTAAAATGCCTTTTAAGCAAGTATTAACACTTGTTTAAAGATTAAATGAAATTGGGACTCAGTAAGATTGTTATCTATTTAAAAAGTAACATTTAAAAGCATAATAATAAAAATGACTCATCACATCATATAGCAAAACTCCCAGAGGAAATGTTCTCCTCGTTATTGCAATGTTTTAACCTGATCAAGGGTTTTGTCTTAGTCACACACTGACAGGCATTAGGGAGCAACAAGGAAGAATGAATCAAAATGTTCCAATATATTTTTTTCCTTTTATTTTGTCTAATTTTAGATATATATATAAAACAGGTTTAGCATTAAAACAGTACACCATAGCATCCCATAATAGACTTTATGAAGACAGGCAGTAGTTGTGAAGGATCAGGTGCATTTTCCACAGTATTAGAACTAAACTGAGTGTGTTCTATTTTGGGCTTTTGGTCAGGCATTCTTGCATTTGTCTTTGAAGCCACTGACATTTCCATTAATGGCCTTGTTTTCTCTCTTTTTTCACACCTACAGTCACAGGTGTGTTAGTCAAAATGGATCATTGATTATTTGTAAAAACATAAGTGCAAATCAAAACAATACTGTGTACAGAAAAGAGCTGCCTACCTGCGCGCGCGCACACACACACACACACACACACACACACACACACACACACACACACACACACACACACACACACACACACACAGGGGGTTGGGTGGTAATTGACCAATTGATTTGATGTGAAGGAGGGGCATCGGTTTTTCCCCACCGTGGAAAGACCTTGACTGTAAGGTGAGCAATCACTCCACCATCTTACCTCCAACTACAACTGCCTCTAATACCCAACTGTGTCCTCAATCTCCACTCCAATGGACCCAAGTATGCAACTTTTCCGTCAGCGGCATTATGTATTTGGCTTTCTATTTCACTTTAATAGGGAAGAAATTGCCAACATATTCTTTTACAGCCCCCTGGTACCATTAGAAAGCCGCCTGTCATTTGGATTATTTATGAAAAACTATTTCATGCTTACTTACATTTGCTGCTTATTTTCCCCCAGTGTGACCTGCAGGAGATTTAGTTCCATTTTGAAAGCCTTAAAGCCAATTCTTTATGTCTGCAGGTCAGCCTTCTCAATTGAGCTGAGATTGAAATACCAGCATGTAGTGGGGAAAGAATGGCAAGAGGAAGCCAATAGTCTTTTACTGTGTTTGGGCCTGTAGTAAAAAGAGAACAGAAGGAGTATAGAGGAACTGGTGAAACAACAGAGGGGTGAAAGCTTGGGGAAAGAAGGTGATTTCAGGTGGATATGAGCGTGAAGAGAGGGCATCTGCAGAAATACGAGGTGATGCAAATGCAGCAGTAAAAGCTGAAGAATGAACAGAGCGCAAACATCCAGCTGCTGCTGCTGAGCTACAAAGACCAAAGAAAAACTGAGTCAGCAAGTTGAAAGTAAAACTGAGATGACATGAAGAAAAAGTGGCATTAAATCTACAGGCTTTTATGTTTAATCCAAAAACATGTCAAAAAACTTCCCCAGTACAATGTTTCACAAGGAAAACTGACAAAACTGGTTTTTAGTTTGTTGTTTTTCTCATTCTTGGATGCTCAAAAAAGGAAATCATTGTCTTTTAGACTATCAGCTGAATCAAATAATGTGTTTTAGTGAAGAGCCTTCACGTCAAAAGCAAACTCCTCTTGAAACATGCATCTATACTCATCATCTCATATGAGAATGGGCCTATCACACCCCAGTGAGCACACACACACACTGAGATACAGACTTTTGATCTGGGCTTGGCCTAGGTTTTATACAGTGACCTTAATAAACTGCGGCGTGGCTGTGCAGGTTTGTCACTGTCACAGGTAAATGATGTAATTAATGAGGGTGTAGTGGAGTGGATGGGAGCCGGGGTGTTAGCTTTTAAACACCTCTCCAGCTGACTGGGTTTGGGTAGGCCCAGCTGGACACAGCCAACGGATCGATGTGGGGTCAAAGGTCAGTCAACCCTCCCATTATGACCGAGGTAGCTCCCATCATCATCTGGCTAATGATGCCTGCAGGAGGGCCGACGAGGGAGCCACTGCAGGGACAGGATGCTGATTTCAGAGCTGGGGTTTGATGATGATGATCCTTCTGAAGATTTAAAGTTCTGAATGGAAGTTTGTATTTTTACAGACCAATAAACCTGAACCTCTACTCCTATAGAACACACTGAAATGAATCGAGTTAAAATAACACAAAATACAAACCATGCTCTGTTATATTGTTCCCATAACTCTCAGTTTGAAAATATTCCTGACTGTGAAGTTTGGAAAACCAACAACTTTCTGGGGGATTTTTTAATGCATGTCGAGATCATTTCAGAACAAAAGCTAGCAGTACACTCTGACGAGCCAAACACCATCTGTTAATCTATCTTAGGCACCATAATTCATTTATAAACAATCATCAAACTGAAAAAACTTGAATGGATGATTTTTTAAGTGAATTGAAAGTCTTGAAACCTCAGCTGGATTTTTTTTAAAAAGCTGCAGAATCTGCGTGTTTCTGAATTCTTATATTTTAAAAGTCCCCTCTAAGTTGAACCATGATCTATTTCTGATCACTATTAAGAAAAAAACAAACAGATATTGATCTATATAAATGTACTTGATTTTTTTTTTTTTTTTTTGTCCTTTGCTTTTTGACACTCTTGGCATAAATAATTGACCTTTTCTAAAGCTAATACTTGAGACTATGAATCTGTTTATAACTTTTCTTTGATTTAAAGTGGGTTTTATTTTTAAGATTTTAAACAATAAATAAATGAACTAACCTATGATCCTTTTTAGGAGAAATCCAGGAGTGTAGAACTTGATAGTCTGAAAGTAAATAAATGTTATTCAGGCTGTTGTTTTGATACTAGTTTATTAAATAGATCCTGAAAAAATGTACTTGCAGAATATGGATAAAGCATTCTCTAAAGGTCTGGACTGAAACAAAAAAGATGCTGAAAGACATAGGATCAATTTCCTGGGCTATGCCAATAGTGGACAACATATACCCCCCCCCCCCCCCCCCCCATATGGGATAGGGGGTTTAGAAAATGGATAGATGGGGGTCTCATGATTCTCAATCAATTTTTTGGAGATACAGGTTTGAAATCTTTCTCACAGATTAGGGAGCAGTTTGATCTCCCAGCAAGTGATATGTATAAATATCTTCAAATCAGACACTACATTATGAACCATAAGGAAAATAATGATTAAAGAACCAAATGCCAAATGCAATCGAACAATACTTTATTAATATTATAGAAAAGAAGTCACCTACACAAGGACATATTTCAAACTTATATGGGAGGCTTCTATCTGGTGACACCCAGAATACCTGGTACATAAAAGAGAAATTGGAATTGAAGTTAAATGTGATAATAGAAGATAATCTGTGGGACAATTTGCTCACAGAGTGTCATAAAGGTATTAGCAGCCAATTATGGAGAGAATTTGACTGGAAATTAAAAGTTAGATTTTTTTTTCTCCCCTTGTTATTTCTAAATTTGTAAATGATAACTCGACAGCACTCTGTTGTGGGAAAATAGGCGCCCAAACACACATATTTTGGGACTGTCCAGTCATTGAGACCTACTGGAGTAGCATCAGAGGGGAGCTTGAGAAGATCTTAGGGATGGAGGTTCCATCAAGCTCTATGTTTTATTTATTGGGGGTGATACCATGACGTTTTCAGTGTACACCAAAGATACATTATACACATCCTGCTGCTCATTGCAAAGAAAACGATAACTGTAAAATGGAAAGATAAAGAGTCTCCAAAAGTAAATGAATGGAAACAGAGAGTCAAACAAATATATATAATGGAACAAATGACTTCTATTCTACAAATGAAAACTGATATTTTTAACCAAAGGTGGAACTGTGTTAAAGTGTATTTAGCAATCTGATATAATGATTTGTTTTGGTAGAAAATGGGGAAAAGATTAGGATAAGGTGCCTTACTGACCTTCGTTGTTTTATTTATTTAGGATCATCTCTGTTTTAATTATTTGTTGCTGTTTTTTTGTTTGTTTGTTTGTTTGTTTTTTGTATGGAATAGGTGTGTTGTTTTTGTAATTACATGTTGGGGGATGATTTGTGAACTTAAAATAAAAAGTAAAAAAAGAAAGAAATGGAAGCAGGACATTTAGAATGCCATTCACATTTCTTAGAGATTTGGTTTTATTTTTATTATGTAAATGTTCCGAGCAATGTTAGCTATGTTCACTATGTTGATACATTATTAAAATTACAACAGAGGATCTTGGGAAATCAGTCCCAAAAGGACGGCATTAGATCAATAACTCAAAGAGCAGAGACCTCATTAATCTAAAACTTCCCTCACATTAGCAGTTTGTTCAGTGCAGACTGTTACATTACATCAACACACAACTATAAGATTCTGCAGTTTTTTAACGTTTGTATTTACTTAATAATCCAACTTTTATTGTTTAAACACCTTAAATTTCTAAATATTTTTGTGAAAACATTTGATTACCTTTGGATGGCTCATGTTCTCCAAAACAAACAAAGTATTTTGTGCTTTTTTAAAACTAATCTTGATTTCTTTCAAGCCAATGCACGTTCATTTATTCAGTAAAAACAGCTTTAAGTCAAATCTTACATTTTATAATAAAATCATACATAAACTAACTGCTTGCTCTAAGTGCTTATAGCTAATACCTGAATCCTTTTTGAGCTGTAATAATGATCGCTTGTTGATTGGAGCTGTAGACATTGTGAGAGTTGATGCTCTGCATGTGATCCAGGATGTCCCAGTGAATGCACTATATTATCTTCCTATGGACAGGCTAATCCATTTCCAGCCTTCTCACAGCACAAGTGTAATGCTCGTATTAGGGCAACTGTGCGTTCAGAGGCATCATTCAGGACAATGAGCTATAGCCAGAGAGTGACAAGGCAGAAAAATGCTCCCACTTTTCAAGCTGTACAAATGACATTTGGCCACGATAACTCACAACTGGACACTTCATTTCAAGTTGGGAGCTAGCCGGCCAGTCACAAGCTATTATACCATCTTCTTTATTTGTGGCCCATGGTTTTGGTAGTGGGACCATCAAATAAATTCTGCTAAAATGCCACTTCAGTCAAAAATATTGGCCAATTCTTTCTCAGCCGGTGACTTGGTCCGGATGGCAACCTGTTTCTGACAGTATAAACCTTTAAGAGGCAGGTGGTCGAGCAGCCGGCATTCATCACATCAGAAAAATACCACGACTTAGTGCTGGATGCAAGTGAATCCTGCTGATTGCTTGCAGCCATGCTAAAAGAATAATAGCCAAATGAATTGATTGCCAATAAATCACAGGGGAGTTGCTTGCTTAGAGGAATAATAAGTCATTGATAAAGATGAAATGGCTATGAATAGATTTCAAGGATGACCATCTTTGAGTAGTAATAGTATAATTTGTCACTTGTGACAGTTGATTTGATTGTTCCTGATATTTCATCCTGCTGGGAATGTTAGAATCATGTCAGTTTGAGGAAGCCAGTCTGTCTGTGTGTGTGTGTGTGTGTGTGTGTGTGTGTGTGTGTGTGTGTGTGTGTGTGTGTGTGTGTGTGTGTGTGTGTGTGTGTGTGTGTGTGTGTGTGTGTGTGTGTGTGTGTGTGTGTGTGTGTGTGTGTGTGTGTGTGTGTGTGTGTGTGTGTGTGTGTGTGTGTCTGCATGTGTGTGTGCGTGTGTGTGTGTGTGTGTGTGTGTGTGTGTGTCTGCATGTGTGTGTGTGTGCGTGCGTGCGAATTTGTTGAATGGTGTTTCGATATAAGGCAGTCAGAAGAACACACTCAGACTTTTTAAGGTGACAGCAGCTTTATTGTGCATCGCTTCATAAAGTCCCATCATATCTGTTCGCCTCTGTTATGAAGCGGGTGTTTAGTGTGTCTGTGTGTGTGTGTGGGGGGGGGGTTTAAAGACAGACAAAGAAGATGTGTGAATATACCCTTATTTATATATAAAGCATAAAACTAGGAAAAATCTGCATTAAAAGTGAGTTAGGGCAGAACAATACTGAAAGATCACTAAGAAATAAACGTAAGAGTCGAGAAACATATAAACCTATTCTGAAGTATTTTTCTTCTTTTCTCTCCTGGCAGCTGTGGTCAAACTTTGCTCAATAAAATGTCTGAATGTCCATTGAATTTAATCAAATGATTAAAGTTTGTCTTTAAATTAAAGATAGAATTCAGAGAGGAAAGAGTGTAACCTTTCTTTGAGGCACGCAGGAAATTAATCAAGGAAATGGGGTTTTGGTGTACCTATATCACATCTAATCTATCCTTTGTCCACATGTAGCCGCCTCCAAGCCTCACCAATCAAGAGCGACACGCTGGTTTTTATGAAAAGCCACTTGTTCCCTGCATAATTGGGGGGTCTGACTGCTGAGTTAAATGGGAGCTGGAGGTGGAGGGAGGGTCCGTCTTGTTTGTCCATGTAAAGTGTGATCCAGATAATAGCATTCTCATCAAAGGCGGCAATTACATTCATTACAACAGTGCAAGCCGCGCCTGCAAGGAAATTAAGTGGTGAGAGGAAAGAAAAGCTTAATATATACCTCCTTTATCTTCTCCCCCCTCCTCTCGGTTCTTTTTCAAACGCTCCACGTGGAACGGGAGACCTCAAGAAAGAAACAGTCTCAGTCAAAGAAGAATAAATCTCCTCCAAGTTTCCCCTTCAGCCGTCTGCTTCCAAGAGGCTCCCGTCTGCTGTTACTATGGCTGCACTTGTCCAGGATTAAAAAGCTTTTCCAGAAGGGTGATCTCTAATGCTGCTTTTACACAAGCATAACAAATGACACCAACTCCAACAAAACAGGCTAAGGACCTTCTTTAAATTAAATTCCTATTTCTTTCAGGAAAGGAGGAGCAAATTAATTGTCTTGTGGCGCGTTACGCCACAAAAGGCCTGTAAATCAAGCGATTAAAAGGAGAAGGAAATCTTTTCACTCAGGCCCTTTAAATGTGAATCAGAGCAAGTGGAGAACAGAGCAAAACGTCACAGAGACAGGTGTTGTCCCTGGGCCTGTGCTTCATTTCACAGCAATTATAATACACTCATATCATTTGGATGAGTCTTTTAAAGCTTTGCAGACCTTTTGAGATGTTGATTAATTAGGTAACTGAATCAAAATATATGCATTTTTCAGACTGGCAAGCTTAATTTAAAATCTTTTGAAAATAAACATGAATATTATTCCTGTCAAAAGTTTGAAGACAATTTTTTACTAAATTTAACCGACATGTGCTGCAGAGAGTCACATTGGCTGCAGTAGTACGACCTGATGCCAGTCTCATTATCAGAGCAGCTGCCCTTTAGCGGAACAGCTTAATGTCTCTGGAAGTGAACACGTCATGAATGGAAAATTAAGCTTGACCCAATCTTCCCCTTCAGTATTTTTAGGCTTAATAAATCATTTCTTTACTCCATAAGGCTGCACTGTTTTGAAGAAAGTCTTAGTTGTAAATACAAGATAAGATTAGTGGTTCAATAATTCATACGGTTGGAATTAAAAGCAAAACTATTGAAACAAATTAGAGCTCTGGGAAGTGCACACTTTGTCTTTTGGCATCCACAAATCATCATAGCTGAGTGTGAATAATTAAACAGGTTCAGGCCTCAGCAGAAACCTGAGCATAATTAAAATGCAATAAAATAACATTAGCATGGACAGGCTCTGTGATGGTGATGTAACTGCTGCTGCGCTGGTTCAGAGGATCAGGTCGACGTCGAGTCTGTCAGGTTCCCTTCCAGATTCACTGGGTCTGTTCACACTGACAGCTCTGATTAGTGTCATCTTGACCAATAGGCAGCACATTATCCTGTAAGTGCTTATTTCACCACTGATCTATAGGCGCCATCTAGTGTCCAGATTCTTCAACTGCATGTGGGAGACTATTTTCACCAGTCAAAAAAATTTAATAATAATGAAATTAATCATTTCTTTAAATTATATGCAAATTATATTCAAGCTATCCTCGGGAATATAGTGCAGATAGGTAGCTAAACTCTAAAGTCAACCCTAATTGAGCAACTCGTGTTACAAAGTAAAGAAACCTGCAGTTTTACATTACGGCTGTAATATTCTGAGTCTGACAGTAGCAGTTGTTGAGGAGTAAAAGGATACAGTGGGCTCCTTCTAACTGATCATTTATCATCTCCTCTTCAGTGATTTTCCTACAAGTTTGACACAAATGGGGCAACATGATCTGCACCATGCACTTCCGTGTAAATTATTGATTGTGATCAAATTTGAATGAATGCATCAATAGCTTCTGAAAGTATGGCTGTTGTTGTGCTTCATTTGCCACTTGAGCATAATTACAAGCTGTACATCTGAAAGTGTGTCATGTCACAAACATGAACGACAGGCTATCAGTTAATTTCATTAGCTGGTGCAGGAGAGGTGTTTTCTTTTATCTGTGGAAAATGACACTGGGGGTAATAAAGTTATAATAGTTAGGGGGAAATATCATTAAGTTTATCCGGCCAAGTTGTTAGAGATTCTGAATAAATGCCATTCAAAGTAATGGTAAATTAATATAAATTGTGTTTGTTATGAGGAATTTAAACCTATGTGTTGTATGATTTTTCATATGGAACTTTGCAAACTCACTGGGATCCTGATTACCTTTACAGACAAGTCCTGTTTGTTTGGTGCTTTTTAAGTTATAATATCTTGCATTTTACATTTAGAATGCTAACTGAGCCCTGTAGAGTCTGACAAGCAGCAACATATAGAAAACAGTTTGGAGTGTTTTCAAGTGATAAAAAATTTATTTTTTGTATCTTATTTTATTTACAAAATAGATTAAAATATAATAAAATTTTCAAGACTATAAAAATTATTTGTCTATAATAATTACAGATTTTTAAAAGAATCTTTTAGACATTATTTTATTATATAAATATTAATGCTCAATTTAAGAAAACTGCCAATACATCTGCCTTTGTAGAGTTGATCTCACTTACTGAGATCAACTAATGATGTGCATTTATGTAGCAATTTATAGCAATTATTGTACATTGTGCCCACATATCTTTAATATTCCTGTTTTTCTGGTCAGAAAAGCATTGACCAATCACCATTTAACCTAACATACAAAGATTAATTTTGCCATACCTCTGCAGTTTACCTCACTAGGATGACGAGACAACCTTTAAATGTGTTTTAATGAATAAAATAAATTACATTGATTGGAAGAGTATCATGGGCTGCATGGTGGCGCAGCTGGTTAGCACTGTTGCCTCGCAGCAAGGAGGTCGTGGGTTCGCGTCCCGGCTCTGCGGCCTCTCTGCGTGGAGTTTGCATGTTCTCCCCGTGCATGCGTGGGTTTCCTCCGGGTACTCCGGTTTCCTCCCACAGTCCAAAGACATGACTGTCAGGCTAATTGGGATGGTAAATTGTCCTTAGGTGTGAGTGGGTGTGTGGTTGTTTGTCTCGTTCGTCTCTGTGTGGCCCTGCGATGGACTGGCGACCCGTCCAGGGTGTCCCCCGCCTCTCGCCCCTTGACCGCTGGAGATAGGCACCAGCTGCCCTGCGACCCTCTGTGGAGGAATAAGCGGCTACAGAAAATGGATGGATGGAAGAGTATCATTTCATGTTAAAACTATCCAGTAGGTCTCTCGAGGTATAACATAAAAATAAACAAAATAATATTTTATTTTATTTTATTTTATTTTATTTTATTTTATTATTTAAGCGGTAGGAACCTTCGTCACGATCAGTTGTCGTGGGACGTCTTTCACCGGCGCGCACAGAGTGAACTTTAACCCTATTTACTGCTTAATTGTTTTGATGTAGCAGACTTTTTCTTCTCTCGTACAAATTAGCGTGAACGTTGAAAATAGGTCACAAATATTTAGTTGTCGCAGCACATCTGTATGTTTTCTCAAACGTCAACAATGACTAATCGGTCAACATTCGGCGTTGTCGCTGATAAAGATGCTTTTTCCTGAGGGAGCTAACGTTAGCTGCCTGCTGGCTAACGTAGCTTACGTTCCTTTGGCAACAAACATGACGATGATGAGGAGCTGCGTGTAGGAGCCACCGACCAGACATTGGATCACGCCGATTTCCTGCTTGTCAATCATTGTTTTTGCGGGGTTATCCTGTCTTTGTGTCTGGCTTACAACCTAAAGGCATTTCAAACCAATCAAAACTGGTTTTATTTTTTTATCTTAGAGGTTGGTACGAAGCTTTGAACATAAGTTAATTGTTCAGGATATTCTTTATCAGTTTGGTTAATAATTGTTTTAGGCATTTTGTTTAAGAGAAGCAACCGATGCAAAAGTACATATTTTAAAAACAAATGTGCCTTACTAGCTCTGTTTACCAAACTAAAACGTTTTGTTTTATTTTTTAGTGTGCAGTATTTGGACCACTGTTACTTTCTTCCAATGGGGGAGGAAAAGCCAGACACACTGGACTTTGTGAAGGATTTCCAGGAGTATCTAAGCCAGCAGACTCAACATGTCAACATGATTTCTGGCTCAGTTAGCGGCGTAAAGGAGGTGGACGAGCTGCCAGCAGGTTTGTCATTTGCTGCTTTAAAATATACGTGTTTGGTGTCATGTAATTCATTTAATGGATCCACCTTTACAGTTTCAGCAGCTTCAGGTGTGTTCTCAGTGAGAATAGGGGTGATCATCCTTATCAGTATGTTTATAATTGTTAAATGAATAGCAGTGTTTATTTATAGAGGGCACCAAATGAGATTACATTTGTTTTAAACGTTTAAATCTTGTTTTAATCAGCAAATTACTTTTCTACTTGTCCCAAAAAGATATATATTTTCAGGTTAAATTCAATGGAAAGTGAAGTGTAGTTTACAAAAACATTTTATAAGTATTTATGTTATAAAATGTATATAAAAGTATGACACATTTGTGTGAAACCAGGCCACTGAAAATGGAACTGATTAATAAGTGTGTGTGTGTGTGTGTGTGTGTGTGTGTGTGTGTGTGTGTGTGTGTGTGTGTGTGTGTGTAAACTCATTACAACAATCTTTGTGACCATTGTTTACTTGTAGCTATAGTCTTTTTTCTTTCTCATTTTTTTGGGAATCATTGTTTTGAATCAGGTGAAGTGCTCTGCTGCACAAACAATCTAAAATCAGCCGTAATATCCTTAAGTTCAACACATCACTGCTTTATGACATGAATTTGTATCCTGTTGTTGCTGTTCAATAAATTCTGTCCAGACTGCAGCCAGAATGGACTGGATCATCCCTCAGTAGACATGTCATTGGAGGACAGCTCAGGGATCTTGGTGGATGGTTTTGAGAGGACCTATGATGGGAAGCTCAAGTGCCGTTACTGCAACTATGCCACCAGAGGCACAGCAAGGCTCATTGAACACATCCGAATTCACACAGGTAAATGCTTATTGTTGACCTGCAGAGGATAATTCTGCAATGTAGATTTATAATTCCACAGGAAAAACTGACATAATGTTCATATTTGACCTGCTTTTCTCTATCAAACAGGGGAGAAACCTCATCGCTGTCACCTGTGTCCATTCGCCTCAGCCTATGAGCGCCACCTGGAGGCTCACATGCGCTCACACACAGGTGAGAAGCCTTACAAATGTGAGCTGTGCTCCTTCCGTTGTAGCGATCGCAGCAACTTGTCGCACCATCGACGTAGACGTCACAAACTTCTGCCAATGAAAGGTGCTCGGTCACTTTCCCATAAGAAGATGCTGAGTGTTTTGCAGAAGAAAGCCAGCTCACTAGGCTATGGCCGACGGCTCCTTATCAACTTCAGCCCCCCCTCTATGGTGGTGCACAAGGCTGATAACGTAAATGACTTCTCACACGAGCTGCCACACTTACGTCAGGAAACCTACGATAACCAGAGTAGAGCTGTTGAGGATGGACTTTCTGCAAATCACCATCACCATGAGATGGTTATGGATAACCCCCTGAACCAACTGTCTACCCTCGCAGGCCAGTTGGCCAGCCTCCCATCAGATTCCCAGGTCCAGTCTCAAACTCCCATGTCCCCAGGAGCAGAGTCTGTTGTGGATGAAAAGCCCTTCCTCATCCAGCAGCCACACCCTGCCACAGCTCCTGTGGCTGTCACAGCCAGCATGGCACATGCTTCTTCTTCTTCCCCGATCACCCCAGAACCCCGGGCACCTCCCCACAGTAACTGCAGTCCTGGTGGTGGACCGTGCAGCGAGCACAGCGGGCGCATCAGCACTCCCAGTATATCTAACAGCCAACCCAGCACACCAGTCCCAGGCCAGTCTGCCCCACTTCAGGACACCCACACGCTATACCGCTGCCAACACTGTGACATCTATTTTCCCGACAACATCCTCTACACCATCCACATGGGGTGCCATGGCTACGAGAACCCATTCCAGTGCAACATCTGTGGCCACAAGTGCAAGAGCAAATATGACTTTGCCTGTCACTTTGCACGTGGCCAACACAAGTAAATGAAAACAAGGAAAACTGAAAGAACACTTAAAATGACAGCTATGTTTTATTACATATTCATTTTATTTATTGGTCTTTCAGGCCTTTATGTAGCCTAGACTTTCAAACTTGTACTTGCACAGGAAAATGTTAACATTCAGAGGGTTATATTTTGTATAACTAAAGGTGCCCATTCCAGTGTATTGTTCAGAGATAATCAGTGTTTAGGGTTTTTTTTTGACAGGTTGAGAATTTATGTATGGTGCTGTCATAAATCCTGATTGTCACTTCCCAGCATAGGTAAACAAAACTAATTAGTTTTGCCTCCTGCAAAGTTTGAACTCACAGGCAACATATTTAGAGTTGCTAAATATGATATTTTCATTGTTTTAAATGCATTCTTACATCACGGAGAAGGCGTGTACAACATAGCGACACTTGCCAAAGTTACCATGGGTTGGACTAATTTGGATATCAACACTGTGTACCTTTAGAACATTTCCCAGTATTTTGTTTTTGCGAGTAAGAGGCACCAAATAAATTCACAACATTTCTGAATCTTAGTTCTCAGTTATTAACAGAGTGACGTCTCGGGTTATCCTAATTAAACATTGTTGAGTTATTTCAGTACTGGGTACATTAGTACTATTTCTTTGCAGTGCCTGACATTGTCACTTTCTTGTGTGTTCAAGTTTGAGGATGACTGTTATTTTAAATGATCACAATATTTTTTTTTCTTACTACAACAGCTAGATCTGGAGTTCTAGGAAAACCATTTGGGTGTCCCTGTTTTATGTTTACTTAAAAATTTATTGGCCAAATTTCTGCTCCATAAATGCTGCTAAGAAACTCGAGTCAGTGCCAGCTCTCCTGTAAAAATGGCATCAGCAGTTAAACCTGGCCAAACTGTGTCTGTATGTTTTTTTGCCGACTAGCTACTGCTGTTCTGCAGTTCCTTTAAGCAGTGCACTACCAATATAAAACTCTGAATATTCACTATGTTTAAAGGCTTTTATCTTTTTGACTGCCTCATGTCATATTCAGATCTTGTATGAAGTCATTTTATTATCCAGTATCTATGTGTTTAGGACAGAATCACTAAGTCTTGTGTCTCATGTGAAGACTTCTAAATGATTGCCACGTAGCACCAAGGTTGCCATGTTTTAGCCTTTGTAACAGCTCACACTGAGATTTTTAATGATTATATGGATCCCAGTGCATTTTTTCAATATTTACTGAGTATTGTATTCTGAATGGTTTTCTAAATGTTAAGTGTCAAAAACGTAAAATTGTGTTGCAGTAAGACTGCTAGTGAGGTTGTCTGATGTCTTTGGGTTCTGTTGTCTGTTGCTTAGCAACATTTGTAGAGAACATTACTGTTTTAGGAGTACCTCCAGTTCTTACCAGTAACAGGACATTCAGTAAAGGCTGCCTTATGTTTTCAGTGTGTCGTAGAGTCATAGGTCAAGGTGAATGTTCAAGCCTTCTGGCGATCACCATCTCTCTGAGCTGAGATAAGAAATCATTTTATTGTGAGATAGATTACTAATTTATAATTAAAGTGTTTTCTAACCAAGCTTCACTTTGTCTTTTGTTGTTTTGTTTGTTTGGTTGTTTTTTTTTGTGTGTGGATTCAATAAATCACATTGCCAGTAAGTTGTGAGTTTGCCATAATGAGGTGCACAGACACAGGTTGTTTTTTTATGATGCATTTAATCAGATCAGTCAGAGATGAAAGAAATGTGATTATATTTCAGACAGAAAGTTAATTGGAAGGTTATTGCAGCATCAAGTTAAGCCTTGTTCTGCTCTTCAGGATCTTCTTTATCTTTCTCAGAGTCTGCAGAAAGAAAAATGTTTGTGTTTTCTTGGCATCATTATGTTTATTTCTTTCAGCTTACAAAACTTGTGCACACTGACCTTTGAGTTTAATGGGACCCACAACCAGTGTTTGGCTCTCGTGCTCTGACTGCAGCTCTCTAGCCACTCGGCTGCTGCAGCCACGGCGGCAGCGGGAGTTGCTGTCCGAGGCTGAGCATATCAGGACGTCGCACTGGATGTACACTGAATCTGTGGCTCGCAGGAACTGGAAGGCTCTAAATGTGAACTGAGCCACAGGTTGGGTGCCAGTACTGATTGGGCGGTAGGTGTTATCTACCGGACAGCTGAAGATCAACACTTTTAGTTAACAACACATTTAAGAAGTCTTTCAAATGATTAAAAAGGCATATTGTGATCTTACCCATTGCGGACCAAATAGTACGATCTGGTATGGAAATCAAAAGGTGATGGGGAGGCCACACAGGTGTCCAGGAAGAGGACCAGACTGCTGTCACGCCGTCTAAGATCCACTTGCACATACAAGTTTTGGTTGAGTGATACCTCGTATGGTATTTGAGTCACCTGTGAGTGAAATAAAATATCTGCAATGTGTTTTCCAGGAATTTCCTCCACTCAGCTTTCAACTAACCAAACGTACCTTATTGTAGAAGCTGCTGGATGTGTAGAAAGCCATGCTGGTGTTATAGCTGCCTGAACCAGTGATGCTGCTGTTACCCATATGATCAACAACAAACATAATCTGGGACATTGAATCTGGCTCCATCAGGCAGGTGACGTTCATCTTGAGGTGAGATTGGCGTGTGATCTCTCCTTGTGAGGAGGCATAGGCGCGGAGGTTGTTGGTGTATGAAATTCTGCCGTTCAAAACCTGTTGGATGTAAAAGATGTTAGTAATAAGAATCTGCACACATTTCTTGAACTGTGAGAAATACCACATCTTGGGTTTTCTACCTGTCTGATGTTGCCACAGGTGTTTAGAGGGAAACTGAATACCACCTGGTATGTGGAAACCTGTGGTCTGCAGTATGGATCATTCAGGTACAAACTGTGGCCGTCATAACCCAGAGAGTTCAGGTAAGACCTGTCGATCACAATGTTCATATTGTCCGAGGAGCAGTCCACTCGACCTGACAGGATGGAGGAATTAGGGCACAAAGACACACAATCACAACATTTTGAGTCTTTAAATGTGGCTTAAGTTCAGATCAATCTGTGTCTTTATGATTTCATTTATCACACATACAGTACAATTCTAAAATATCTAAAAAACCAAAAATAGCTATTTTACCTGAGCTGGGTTTTAAAGAGCTCATAAACTCTGCATTGAACCCTCGACCCACCACAGAACCATCCGTCCGGAAAAGTACAGTCATGTAGTTGGAAGAAGAGTAGAACGTGCTCGTACTGTTGTTGCACACTTTCCCCAAAAGTCTTGAACTAACAGACGGGCCGTCATAGACTGCAATGTAGTCACAGGAGCAGCAGTTCTCCAGTCTGTTCATTAAAAAGACAAAACGAGCCAATGAATGATGTAAAACGACAAGCTGAGAAATGAGTAGTAAGGAAGTTTATTTT
This sequence comes from Callopanchax toddi, assembly GCA_006937965.1. Taxonomy (NCBI): domain Eukaryota; kingdom Metazoa; phylum Chordata; class Actinopteri; order Cyprinodontiformes; family Nothobranchiidae; genus Callopanchax; species Callopanchax toddi. The sequence goes on along the minus strand of SSNR01000096.1, from coordinate 1,178,936 downwards.
ACTCACTGTAGGTATGTAAATGCCAAGAAGAGTCTTTGGTCGTATGCAGCTCTGAGCTGCCAAACACAGTAGGCGTTGTCGTAGTAGTAGTTAGGATGGTTAGGGCTTGAAAAAGTACCTGAACCAAACAGAGTGTCTCCACATGACCCTGGTTAAGGAGATGGGACGTTATTGAAGCAAACTGACTGTGTTGTGATCAATTTGTACAATAAAATCCTACCTGGTGATGTTGTGGCTGCACAGTAAGCTGTTAAAATAAAACAATAGAGTTCTCAGAGTGATTCCTTCAGAACAAATCATAATGTAGAGAAAACAACACTTACAGTAATAATCAGGACAGCAGTTTCCATTGTACTGACAGGAGCTTGAGCAGGAGCAGCTTCCCATGTGATAACCACAGTTGTGACGACATGATGGCTGAGCTGCAACACACGAGAGCCTTAAAATATTGTAGTGAATCCTTTTTTTTTTTAACATGCTGAGGTTACAAACCTGTGACGGGATTGTCAGTAGCCCAGTTACAGTATGCTGCATGATGGAGGAAAAAGGATAAAGGTTATTTTTCTTTTACTTCCCCATGCTGCTGATGAGGTTGATTTAGCACTTACAGTAGTAGTCATGGCAACAGTTGCCATAGTATTGACAGGAGTATTCGCAAGAGCAGCTTCCCAAGTGATAACCACAGCTGTAATAACATGATGGCTGATCTGGAAAAATACAGGATCATGGTGTTTTTACAGTGTTCAAAAATGATGGACTTGAAAAAGCTGGTAATTTATGAATCAGACAGTAATAAAAATATTAGACCTGTACTTAGGGAGATGGGAGGTTCTCTCGTTGTGTTTAGACAAACCTCTGAAAGAAAGAAAAAACGTTAAGATTTAATTGTGGTGAGCTAGTGAGATGCTGAAGTCTGAAAATCCGGTTTATGTGTAAGCAGACTATTTTGTTTTCTAGAAATATGGGTCTTACCTCGATAGTCTGAACAGCAGTTTCCTCTGTATTCACAGCCTGAAGAGCACAAGCACTGACCGACCTGGAAGCCACAGTTGTACTTACACAAGCCTTGAGCTTTAGAGAGGGCACACGAGAATTCTTATTGATAAAGGAGGGATACTTCACATTCTGTAAAATTATCCAAACTACAGTGACCTACACACAACTCTGTAGTTTGCACGAAATCCTTGGTGGGTGACGCTGCCATCACTCAAGAAGCGCACAGTTAAATAAGAGCCAGTAGAATGGAAGGTGAGGCTGTTTGTGTTACAAATACGTCCCAGTAACCTGCTTCCAGTATGGGAGCCATCGTAGACGTAAACATAATCAAAATTACACTCAGTGCTGTGACGTGCAAAAAGAAAAGAAAAGCAATTTATCATAAATACATAACAAATGCAGCAAAACTAATTACACAGTCTAAGTAGGAAAAGCATTTACTGACTTCACATAGTAGAAATCCAGCTGAATAATCTGGCGGCCTGGTCTAATGTACCATACACAGTCTGCGTTGTTTGGGTAGCTGTTTGGATAGTTGGGACTGTTGAACGAGCCGATGCTGTTATCCAGGTACCCACCACAGTTGGAAACTGTAAGACAGGACGAATAAAAGCAGCAAAATGTCAAACAATTTAAATAAACAGGTTAAATAAACCCATGATATTTCAGATTTTAGTGGTTTCAGTTATTTTGTACCTTCATCTATTGCTGTTGTTTCCATTTCCCAAGTTGGATCAGCTGGTCGATTAAAAGAAAACACCACAGGTCAGTTATCAAGCTACATGGATTAGATTTATTTAAAAACACAAAACATTTTAATAATTTCAGCTGCTTAGTTCAAGTTATTGTTGCAGAATAGTGTGTTTGTACTGTTTTCTGGTTTGGTTTCCGTTCCCACATCTGTCCAAACTGGTGGATTAAAAGAAAACATCACAACAAGTCAGTTCACCAGCTGCATCGATCTGAATTTCTGTCACTGGGATTAGATTCATTTCTTGAAACAAAAAACTTTTGAATCTTTTCAGCTGCTAAATGCATTTAATGTTGCAGAATAATGCGTTTGTACCGTAGTCTGGTGTGGTTCTCACCCAACGAGTCTGAGCTGGTGGGTTAAAAGAAAACAAAACAAGTCAGTTCACAAACTACAGCAATGCTGCCAGTCTGAAAACCTGTCACTGGGATTAGATACAAAATATTTGAATCTCAAAGTTTGTTTCAGATTAATCTTCTAACAAACTGGAAAAAACTGCTGCTTTGAATAATGAAAAGAGGTGAAATTACAGCAAAACAATGAGAACATGGTGAACAGTACCTTGCTCGCCATGTGTGATGAGGACGCTGCTGAGAAACACTAGAGCCCACATGATGGATGTGTTCACCTTCCAGTCAGTTTCAGGTGCTGAACGTTGCAGCTTATATGCTCAACCGTGGACTTGTTACGCTCATAAAGTTCCTGATGTCACCAAATGTCAGAGTGAATTATTGCTCTGCAAATTACTGTGCATGAGAAGCAGACAGATGATTAAATATAATAAATTGGGATTATTGACCTCGAGCTCTAGGGTGTGTTTTTAGGTTTTTGCTTGTGTTGAATGTTCTGGGAAATTAGAAGATGATAAAGCTGAGTAAAAACTGACCTGAATAGTGGTTTTTATACTGTCACACAGTTAGGTTTTGTTTTTTAACAAATGGCTCACTATACGTACATCACTATTTAAATCTAATGTGCTAAATGAAATATTATAAACAAAGCTTTCTACTGTGGTTTATTCTGCTTCTGCTCAGATCTCAGCTGAACATGATGGTTAATGTTCCTGGTGCTTCATGTTTCATTTAGTTAGATGTTTGTGTCTCAGGTGTTTTAGAAGTTTATTATTCAGAAAATAATATTTCACAATATCAGATGAAATAAATGTCAGCATAAGTTCCACACACTTGTTAATCTATTATTATTATTATTATTATTATTATTATTATTATTATTATTATTATTATTATTATTGGTGTTTTAGTAAACGTCTAGTTTTTGTTGTTGTTTTTACCACATAAACATCACATATTTTTATTATTTTATATAAATATATATATATATATATATATTGCTTTAAATATAAAGCAATTCTCCATTTATTTGTATCTTCAAACATCTTTTAACCATGAAATAAAGGATCTGGCTAAAACAGCAGTGACACAATCATCGTACAGCAGAGAATTCAGAAAAAAGACGTGTTGAGTTTTAACTCAAAACTTTGAGGAAAAAAGTCAAAATTTTGAGAAAGCAGTTGAAATGTTGATATAGTATTTCAAGTGATGATAATAATAATCGATTAGATTTTTATAGTGCTTTTCTATCAGAGGAAACTCAAAGCGCCTAACAGATTCCATTATTCACGTACTCTGTTGATGGTGAACTACATCAGTAGCCACAGCTGCCCTGGGTCAGTCAGAGGAGAAGCGGCCATTTTGCACCATCAGCCCCTCTGACCACCACCAGCATTCACACGCAGATGGGTAAAGTGTCCCAAAGACACAACAACAAATGGACCTGGGATCAAACCAGTGGCCCTTTGATTACCGGGCGACCCGCTCTACCGCCCGGACCACTGATGCCCCATAATGCTATAGTTCATATTATTGTAATTTTCATTTATCTCATGTTATTGTTGTTATGTTTCTTTATGCGTAATATATTTTTTCATGTTGTGCCTTTGTTCAGCACTTTGATTTCTTGTGTTTGAAAAGTAACACCTCACCTGTGATAGTAAATCTGTAAAAGGCTTGTTTTGGGCATTTAGACATCAATTCTGATTGCTATACTGCTGCAGGAAACAGAAATAAAAGTGCTCGGCATGTAGCTCACTTGGTAGAGTGGCCTTGTAACCGGAGGGTTGCCGGTTCAATCCCAGCTCCAACTGGGTTAGATTGTCGTTGTGTCCTTGGGCAAGAAGACACTTCACCCACCTTGTCTACTGGTGGTGGTCGGAGGGACTTGGAGGGCGCCGGTGCATGACAACCCCGCCTACGTCAGTGTGCCCCAGGGCAGCTGAGACTACATTGTAGTTCATCACCATCAGTGTGTGCATGGGTGAATGACTGTTGTGTTTTTGTACAGTGCTTTGGGGAGTGTACAACATTCTAAAAAATGCTATATAAATACAGGCCATTTATCTAATTGAATTAAAGTCAAAATTTCAAGAAAAACCAAAAGAAAGGTATTATATTTCATGAGTTCCTCTATGGACACAGAGGTTCCAAAATAAATCAACTTATATCAGTAAAGCTCTTTGTTTGTTAATAGTTTACTTGGTAGACACACTCAGCTTTAGCAGCACAGTGGGGGGTGTTTCATCAGGCTATTTTCAAATCTTTTGACTTTTTCTGGAAATCTTATTTCAGCTACTTTTTGTCATTTCTACATTAATCTCAACACTACATCCTCGTTCTATTGTTTTTCTTTGCTATAGCACTAACGCTCCTTGGTCAAATCAGAATGCTTATAATATTTTTTTAAAGCTCACATTTAAATTTCTAAACAACTTATACAAATAGAAACAATTCAAGAAAAACAACTGACTGTCTGCCTTAACATCTTCCTGGTTAAAATAAAAAGATATAGATCATGTTCAAGCATCTCCTAAAAATAGAATGCATAAAAATCATTTGTTTTCTATACTTTTTACTTTATTGGCTGCTGTTACCAGTAACAGTAAAAATGTCTATAAAACAATAAACCAGCTCACATGGCGACATTTCTCCTGCTGGTGGGAAAATATACCATACACTCCCCTGTTGAATCAGGTGTGCTCTTTTCATATTCAATCACGGATGTAGCCTTTAATGATACATACTTTTTTTTATATTTGTTGATGAAGCTCAGGTTGGACATATGAATAGTGTTAGCTTTCATCCCAGGGCCTTGGCTGACCTCTTAAACTCAACCAGAAGATTCTTGTTCAGAACAGAAACTAGTATTAAGTCTGATGTTTGCTGATTTTAGTTTAAGGCTCTCAGAGCAGAGACTGATAAGGTACACTGAGACATGTCTGCCCATTTATACCAGCACATGTGACTCTACTGATGCCACTGGGTGGTCAATCTGAACTGTGATAAATGATAAATAAAGGGAATTAAAAGCCTGGTGAACTTTTGACTGAGTGTAACATCTTCCTAAACATTGAAATAGAAAATAAAATTGACAGTGAACAAAGTAAACAAGGACAGATCTCATTTAATGAACTTTGACTCAACAACAAGTTTGTGTTGACTGTTTATATTGAACTGGATCTGATCTTGTTTCAGCACATCTTCATCCCCTGAGACGAGTTTCAATGTCCAGTAACTTTAACATCCTGATTTCAGTCATCCTGCCTTGTTTGGGAACTCTAAGCAGGAAGTGATGGACTCTTTAGAGCTTAAGCACTGAAACATCAGCACTGAGTGTCCTGATCTGCAGTTTAGCTACAAGTGATGATGGACTGAAACACCAGACTCTTCTCTCTGTAGAAGTCAGGGAAGCTGTAAAACTAACTGAAGACCAGAACAGAAAATACCAACGAGACGTTTTTTCCACAGTTGATTTAAGCCTTGTTTGAATTTTCTTGAAGTTTAAAACTCTTTGAATTTTACTCATCAGTTATAACAGGAGCTATAGGTCTTGTGTTTAAAAGTGCAAGAAACACACTGAAGGCTTTATTTTTGTTAAAAAGAAGTTGTCACTACTCCTCCCATTTGACAAAATAATCTTTCATTTGTTGTTAAACTGATTATTACTTTTATTACTTTTAGTCATGTCCACAGACATTTGACTGCACCAATATAAGAGGAGAAGCAGCTTTGAAATGTCTGCACCTGAAAAACTAGACTTCAAGAAAAACCTTTGCTGTGGTTTTATTTGGTTTTAATATTTAAATGTTTTCATCTCTTTTTTTTTTTTTTTTGCATTTGGTTTACAGATACTTTGATTTTTAAGGACAAAATAGTTCTCTATATATAATTGCTGTTTGTTTTTTGCTAAATGCATTCTGGGAAACGTTGCCGTCCCACATCCAGTCGTCACTCCTCACTCGTTGCTTGTGACTGATGAGGTTTTATAAACGTCACAGGAAAATAACAATTTCTGGTGTAAAAAAGGAAGAAACATAGTCCTAATCTGTGACCTGGGGTTGTGTTTGTTCCTGTTGCATTTTGGGAAATGTCATAATGTTTGTGAGTCCACTTTAGCTCGACTTGTTTATGAGATGCTTGCATGACCACCTACTGTAGGATGAGGAAAACTACAAAGAACATGCGTAATAATCTAGATCACTACCGGTTCCCTCCGTCTGCAAATAAACACAACATGGAGACTTTAGAGTGAAACTGAATTTTAAAAACAAGCCTGGTTCTACCCTCTACTATGGCGTCCAAGACAAGCTGAACTTCTCATTAATTTCATTCATTCTTTTATCTTTAATTAACTCTTATCTACTAATCTTTGGCTGTAGTTCATCATCAGTAGAAAACAAACTGTGAGTCATGACAGCAGAGCCCCTGACTCAGAGCTTCTGGGTTAATCTGTAACCAGAAAACGAGCTCAGCTGCTGGATTTAAGTAAAGGAGCAAAGAACCGAGGACCTCACTCTGAAACAGCTGCAGACTACAAGGTAGGAGCAAACCTTTACCTCACATTTTAAGACTTACAGTATGATGATCATGTCAGATTATATTCAAACCAAAACATTGGAAATGTTGTTTTCCAAAACTCTTTTTTATTGTTATAAATTTTTTTTTGGAGATTGTGTCATTAATTTTCAAAATTTTTTTCTTCAAAAACTTGACTGAAATATTACTACTAATAAAGAATTTTTAAAATTGTATGTAGTTTAGTTGTGTATATGAACAGTTATTGATCAGGGACCAAGGCCACTTCCTGTTTCCAAACATAGGAAAATGTTGTATTTGCTCGTCTCATACAGGAGTCCATCAGTCCACTTATCTCCACGTTCAAGTCAAAGGATAAAGTCCTTATTTTGAATTAGAGAGTGCTCAATATACATCAATCCTTAAAGATTTAAGAGACAAACAACTGCAGCTAAAATGCATCAAAGATCTGATTGGACTGGTTACTAAGAGCTGACTTAAACATGTAACTTTAATTTGTCTTTTCGTGTGTTTGACTCTGTCTGGAGGCTGTTTTAGCAGGTTCAGGGTAAATATCATCCAGATGCTTTCAGTAGCTCAAACACACACATACACACAACCTAATGACACACATGGATGTGTGTTTATTGCCTCTGTTGTAAAGGGTAATGTCTGCTCTCCTTCACTGAGAAAAACAAACAAGCAACCAGTCACTGACATCTAGTGCTCTGCCCAGTTTTCTGTCTAAGACCCAAAACCAGATTCAGCCAGATTTGTGACCAACGCTTCGTAACATTCAGAGACCATTTCAAACTCAGAATGTTATGATCAGATAAAATACAAATAAAAAAATACATGTTTTCACCCACAGAGAAAAAATCACCAACTTAAGCTAAAATGCAGAAACTACCAGTCAGCCTTCTGGTCCTCCTGCTGTCCTCCTGCCTCTCTGGAAGCCGAGCCAACCGCGTCTACGTTCACCCCTTCTACCTTTTTGCTGGTGAGAATGTCAGCTGTGAGACTTTGCAGAGCCCAGCTGTTAAGCCTTTGGAGACACTTCCTGTGGATCCTCTTGATGTTGAAGTCTTGGCACCAGACACAAGAGACCCATCAAAGCTAAATGCACAAAGGCAGAACATCACAGAGAGGACAGCGTTCCTGGCTGGTCTGTTGAACCCTTTGGGTCTGAGGATGTACCAGGCTCTCAGCAGGACACACAACAACACCCTTCTCTCTCCGGTCAACACTTTTGGATCACTTGTCACCCTCTACCTGGGAACCTCTAAGAAGACAGCGAGATCTTTCCAGGTGCAGAATTGTTTGTTGGGCATAACTTGCTAAACCTGCTTTTATGAATGGTCATCTGATTGTCAATTCACTGCTTTTCTCCCAGGTACTCCTTGGCCTGAGTAGTGACACCGACAGAGAGGACTGTGTGTCCTTGGTGGACGGACACAAGGTTCTCAGCACCCTACAGGGCATCAGCTCTCTGGTGGACGATGAGTCTCAAGACATAATTGCCACCCAGATCTGGGCCTTCACTAGCAAAGGTGCTCAGCTGTCTGAGGACTTTATTCAAGGCACACAGGACTTCTCAGACAGGTCCTTCATCCGAGGCATGGACTTTTCAAAACCTCAGGAGGCAGAGACGCTGGTGAACAGTTTTGTGGAGAAGACTTCAGATGGGAAGGTGAAGAACATCTTCAAAGATCTGAACCCAAGCAGCAACCTTCTATTCATCTCCTCATTTAGCTTTAAAGGTCTGTCTCATTTGTTATTTTTATATATTATTCAATATTTTAATGTAATAACCTAAATGTTTTTTTATTCAGGCAATTGGATGACAGCTTTTCAACCAGATAAGACCTCCATGCAGGAGTTTCATGTGGATGAAACAACAACAAAAATGACTTCAACGATGACCCGAACAGGTCACTACCACTACCTGAATGACAAGGTAAGTCTCCTCTAATGAGCTTAACGTGTGTTTGTTCTACTGATGCTGCAGTAAAACAGAGATGAGCAGAATAATGAGTCATCTGTGAACCTTGCTTTTGTTTTGAAGGTGAACAGATGCATTGTTGTGAAGCTGTCGCTGAATAAGCAGTCCTACATGCTACTGGTCCTGCCTCATGAAGGGGTCAACCTCAGTCTAATAGAGTCAAAGCTGCTCATAAACCTCATGGCTGGATGGCACCACAACCTCCAGGAGGGGTCAGTAAGGATTACTGATTTTTTTCTGTTTTTACTATTAGTTTTGTGTTTAAAATTTTTAAAGTTTAAGGACTTTTTTGTCATCTTAAACTTTAAAACATTTTCATATTGTACAGGTTCATGACTTCAGCTTAATAAATCAGTTTCTGATCCTCAATCAGCCATTAATCAGATGTTCCTGCTATCAAACCTCCTCTTTTCCCAGTCTGTTGGAGCTGTCTCTCCCCAAGTTCTCCATGTCTTCTGTGAACGACCTGCGTGACCTGCTGACCAACATGAACCCTGAACTCGAGGCCATGCTGTTGGGCTCCCAGGCTGAGTTCAACCAGCTCAGTGATGTCAAACCTTTCACCGTAGATAAGGTTAGCTAAATGAACCTGTTTTTATATAAAAACACTCACCGTCTATGTTGTTAATAGTTGGTTCTGTTTCCTCTCAGGCCATCAACAACGTGCTGTTTGAGATGTCGGCGGAAGGAGCAGAGGCTGAGGACAAAGAGCAGGAAGCAGGAATCCCTCTGAAACTGTCCTTCAACAGGCCGTTCTTCTTCTCTGTTATAGAGGGAAATTATAAATCCATCCTCCTGCTGGGCAAGATCACCAACCCTACAGTCTAAATACTTCAAATGAACAAAAACCTTTAATATATAAAATATTTCAACATACATGACCATAAATTTGCTCGTTTAGGGTTAGATTAAAGTAATTACCAAATATTATGTTACAATCTCACAATACTCAGTAGTTTATTTTAACAAACTAGCTAATGTCACTACCACGTCAGTATTTATAAAAGTATGTTACGTTCTGCTTTGTCAGCTAGTTAAACATTTAATTATCTTTTCTTTCTTCTAGTTTATTGAGGCAAATGTCTGTGCTGTATTTTTTTAGAAGTACAGTAACCAATGTTGTCTATTTTGAATGACAAACTTTGTATTTTGTAACAAAAGTCTATTTTTGCTTTGTAATTGCCTAAATAAAATGTCAGAACTATTTCATGAGTGATTATTTAAATGTTTTAATGAGACTTTAATCCAAGAGTCATCGTCTAAAACGAGTCAAAACAGGGACATAAACATTTAAATGAGAGAAAAATGCTGAGTAGCTTAAGACTTCCAGCATTAACAATAAAAATTTTATCTGAAAATTAGAAAAAATCATACATTTACACATTTTAATTATACATATAGATAATCTATTATTTATAAAGTAAAAATTTAAATAATTGTGTCTATTAATCTAAAGCCAGCTAAACCTTTTATATAATCCTAAACCTCGACTCATTAAACGTTCAGATTTTATTACTCTTTCTAGCTCAGCAAATCTGTAATAAGTTTAACAATATAGCTCTTGTTTAATAGCAAAATATACAGTTACATCCTAAGAATATTTTAAAAGAAACCAAGAAGGTTTCAAATGAAGCCAGCTGGACTTCTTTGGTAAATGAGAAGTCCAGCTGGCTTCATTTGAACCCCTTATGGTCTACCATGGCCTGGATGACTGAAAACTATCATCAGCATATTTAAAAAGAGAGCATTGATTTAACTGATGAAGTGCAAAATGATGTGAACATATAAACATCTGTATCTAATATATTTGTCATCCACCTGATCGTTTAAGGAGACATTTCAGCTTTCATGACACAGTTGGAAATTTCTGAATGAAGTTGTGGAAATTCAACTCTCTCATCAACACTGAAGGAAAAACTAATAAATCACTACAAGACCTTTGAATTCAAACACCCATTTAAATTATACCCAAAGCCCTTTAGTTTATTCCCATATTAATCATATTAATTTATCAGTTTACTACAACTTTAATCAGAACATATCACATCAAGATTATTATAATTTATCTGAGATTAAACAGAGATCAGACAAATAATCTCAGGCTGATTTTTCCCTTTATGAATAAAATTTGTAGCTCTTCCTAGACAACATTCAGACCCATCTGATGACCAGTACAGTAGTTTGTACAGAGCAGTGCACATCACTACACAGTAGTGTTTTAATGCCACAGTAACACACAGTCCCTGGTATTCTCTTAGAAACATTTGTGTAGCACTGAGGTTTGTAGAGACTTCAGGATCCTGGATCTTTTCCTTCATCATCTCATCACTGCTACAAACGTCTGCCTCACAAGTCTCCAGAAAATGTAGAGGCACACATCACATTCAAAGGTTAAAGTCGCTCTAGAGTCAGTTCTCTACTGGTTTTGTTCTGCGAGTTCTCGAGCCTCTGTCACGAGATCCATCAGGGCGGAGAACATGGTGATGTCATTTGGTTGAAGGCCCATTTTCTGGATCTGGAACACACAGCAGCATAGTTATGACAGTAGTTTACATCTCAAACTCATCACAGCGTTTCTGTTTGTGCTCTGAAAGGACACATACCTGATCACCTAAATATTCCACATCCAGCGCCAGCTGAAGACGAATCTTGCTGTCGTCTGACGGTCCACCATTCGCTCCTGTGGTGGTGGCTGCTGCTGCACCCTTTCTGGCTTGCTTTAAACGCTTCAGACTCTCCTCCATCTTTCTCACGGAGCTCAAAACCTCTGAGATGGTCTCGTAGTATCTGAACACAAGATGGAGAGCAAACGTTTTTATGGGCGTCACCGAGTTTGTGACTAAATATTTTAATGGACACAATTTAGGCGTACTTATGTGTGCAGTCAGAAAGTGCCACTCTCAGCCATTCTTGTGCCGTTTGGGGGGTGACCAACCCCGTGGAGTCAGTCAGCACCTGATGTAGCGGCTGTAAGGCATTGTCCATGTAAGCTGATGCACGCACCGGCAGGTCCTTCACATGGAGGAAATCACACGTTAAAAACAGGATTCATTTCTATATTTATTTCTAAATTAAACTTTTAAAAATGTGTATTTATATTGAAAAACTAACACAGGATATTGAATGAACTGATAAAACTTTATCAATCTCAATTGAATGACTTCCTCCAAGCCCAAATAGACTTTTCTCTATCAAACAAAGAGTCCAGAACATGTGGGAGAATATTTGATGATAAGTCACAGGAGAAACCCACCAACTTACTTTATTAGTTCTGCGGTAGAGCCGTGGGACCTCAGAGGCACTTTTCAGGAAGCGGCAGCAGCGTTCAGTCAGATGCTGCGTCATCCTGGTGTTCAGTGAAGGAACGCTGCTCGACAGACAAGCTTTAGAATCTGCTAGAGCATCTGAGACAAAATGAGTGTTTGTAAATATATTTAATTATATGCAATTTGAGTACTTTAATATAACGATCAGGAAGCAAGAGCAAAAAATAGGAAATACCTTACAACCATGTGGTATTTTATAGTAATTGCCACAAGGATATTTAAAAATGACAACCTGACATCCAAAAACACAAAACCAGGACATGTAATGCTGCCACTTTTTATCATTTACAGTAAATCATTTTGCTGGATAAGAGCAGGAAAACACAGCAAAAGAAAGGAAAAGCCAGTGTCCCCACTACGTCCTCTGTATGAACAGCTTACCTTCTACAGCAGCAAAGTTTTTGAATCCAATGGCTTCTAGTCGCTTCCTGATCACATCTGACAGCGCTGGGATCTGAGAGAAAGACAACTGTCAGTGTGGAAACACTGAGAAGGAAAGCAGGAAACACTTAAAGATATCACAACAGACTTTAATCCAAAGAAACTTACAACTGGAGAGAAGATTTGTTTTGCAATGAACAAATTTTAAAAAGCATTAGTACCGGTAATAGAGTTTAAACACATTTTTTTTTGGAGCAATCATAAGTAAAAGCCCAGAGGTCAGAACCAATCAGTAGAAAAAACGATTCATCCATTATTCCATGTTTAATCATGCATAAAACATGTCATACATGTGCACAAATGATGTATTAGTGATATGTGTTATTTGTGAGCTGCATGTTGAAACTTGACAGAACAATGAAGCGTGTCAGTGCATGAGCTGCTGCAGACATGCTGTTATTCACTCTTGTAGATGATGAAACTCTCTGATCAATCAGCAGTCTGCTGTGTTTTAATATCACTTTATCGTTTCATCTTTAATTTGCATGCAATCCTGTAGGTGCTGCACCCAAAAAGTATCAGTATCAGCTACACAGTTCGTGTGTGTGTACCTGCTCCTGCAGCTTCTGGATGTCAGCAGCGATGTAAACCAGCTGTTTGGTGGACAAAGAGGCAGGACCTCCGCTCTCACTGCCCCCCTCATCCACTGACGTTCGACTGGATGTGGAGGAGGCGGAGCTTGGCAGAGGCCTGATCAGCTCCTTCGGCACCTCTGGGGGCGGAGTCTTAGTCAACACCTGTGCAGATCAACAGAAGAAATGAGAGCAAATCATCAGCTGGTATTTTATTTGTCTATTAGTTTAAATCAGCTCTTTTTTAAGCTCAAGTTTACCTCAACTAAAAACTTGGCGTATCGTGAGTACAGCTGTAGTGTCAGTTTCCAGAAGCGATGGGCCAGAGGTGACAGATACACGTTGTCAGACCAACACCTCACTAGGCAGGACCACAACACCTCAGACACCTGCAAGTGGTATGAGCTAGCAGCTGGAAAGAACCAGACTCATCAAGTTATAAATAACTTCTTCAGTAAATACCGAAATGTGTAAAGGAGCATAAATTCCTACCTGGTGCTGCAACTAATCCATCACTTAGGGTGTTCTCTAAGCATCCAGCTATTTCCTTGTACCTGAAAAACAAGGCCAGTCATGCATTACAATTAATCAGCCACAAAAGCACTGATACAAACATGATCATTGACATTTTTACCCTTCCAGAAAATCTGAACTGCAGAGGTTTACGTTGTGAAATGGGAACACAAAACCTAATCTTTGCTTTGACGTGCAATGACGAATCTGCATGTTGTGTACTTTACAGTGTGTGTGTGTCTCTGTGGGGGCAGGAGGAGGTTGACAAACACAGATCAATGGCCACTCTGCCCAGATCTAGAGTCACATTTAATAGTTATGTTTAGCAAGACACTGACACAAAACCATAATTTTCCTTTGGGTCATCATCCTTCATAAAACTAAACTAAAGCAATTTCACAGATTCCAGTTAAAGTTGGGCTTCGTTTCAGTCGTGAGATTCTGCCAAGTTGCCTTTATCTACAGAAAATGCTGACAGGCTGTTATTTTAACCTAAGCTCGTCTCTGGAGGCTAAACAAAAATGAGTCGATTCTACAATAAGAACAAAAAAAAAAATATATATATATATATATATATATATATATATATCTGAGGATATGTGGAGCATTGTACTATGTATCAAAGTTTTTAAATTTTTAAATGATAGTTCTGTTCTAAACTATGATCTACGGGTAGGGGTCCACAACATCTGTTAGTCTTCTGAAGACCCTCCTTCCTCCCATAGACCCCTTTAATTCACACTGACCGGCAAACTTTTTCAGCCAATAGAATTCAAATTTCCACATCGTCAGCTGTCAGTCAACGTGCATGCACTTCAGGCAAACCTGTAGAGGCGGGGGCCACACGCTCCCAGGACCCTCCATGTATTCCTGTTTACAGTCTCAGCCGGTCATGGAGCAGTCGGAGCTCATTTCTACTACAAAGTTATCCATTCCCCGGCTACTGAGGGATTTATTTTTAAACATTTCTCCTCACAGAATGGCAAGGCTTGCCAAGGATACATGTTTATTTTGGTCAAGAATTCCATTCTGAACCGAGTGTCTCCTCATTTCCGGGTTCTGCTACTTGCAGCTCCCTGTTGTGTGACGAGCGTGTTGAGCGACGTGTTTCATAAACACAGTGTAACAGTCAGGACTCAGAGCATCTACAGAGGGAGAACATGATTTGTGAGCAGTGAATGATTGAACCCTTCGATACAGTTTGAGCCAGGAAGAAGCACAGTTTATGCCCAGCTTAAAGTGACGCGCTGTGTGCATGCGCATGTCGAGGTGGGGCTATAGAACACGGAAGGGCGGGGGGGAATGGATGTTTTGGGAGGGGCCGTGGTATGTTGGATTTAAAAAATGCTCTCTTGCTGAACTACTTCACATTGCTGCTTTAACTATATTTATTAAATGCTAAAAACTTTTAAATGTATTGCTGTATCAAAAATAGTACAATATAAATAGTAATAATAATAATACTGTATAGTACACACCAAACATCTAGACATTTTCCCAATAATAAGTGATTTTAGATTAATTTGGGATTTGATCTTAAATATTCTGAGCTGATACTTGAGAAATGAATTCAGCTCTGTTTCTAGCATCTTATACTAATATGTATATTATACTAATACTTTACTAATACTAATACTTTAATACTATACTTATACTAATCCTAAATTTAGGCTGATCATATTTGACTGGGCTTTTTTAAAAGCTGTAAATACTTTTTTATCAGGACTCACCACAGCTTGAAGTGACAATATGAACATGATGTTTGGGTTGTGAGCAGTGTATTTATTAATCAATCGACTCTAGTGTGAAAATTACCGTAGCTGAAAGTAGACAGGCAGGTTCCACTTGTTGTTGAAGCTGGTATATGAGGGGTGAACTCTCAGTCTCTTTACGCTGGCCTGTGAGCTGCACTGTCGCTCAAACCGCAAAGTAAACTCCATACTGACGCTGTAACGCTAAGAGATTAAAGAAAACACACAAGCCTGGCTGAAACTGCATGATAAACTGCAAATATCTATGTAGAACTTTTTCAAGAAAACCTCTGCACACACACAAACACTGAGTGTACCTCATAGAATATATCAGGGTTTCCAGGGTTGAAGATGTAGGCCAGCCGTTCCTCTATTCCTTTGACCATCTCAGGCCACACAGAGTTCACCAGAAAATCATAACCTGGAACTGTGTCAGCTTTATCACTGAGGAAAAAGGCAAAATTAAAGAAAAAGTTAAAAAAAAAAAAAAACATGTTATAGATTTTTCCACCGTCTCGTTTTATGAAAAGTTTGAGCTGTAATTATTTTTGAAAAAACAACACTATTTAGGGAAAAAAGCTGTCATTAAATGATGCATAGTACTTTTATTAATGAATATTTTGGGGGCAAAATAAATATAAAATCATTATCACACAACCTGGTCAGTACATCAATATAAGTGTGCAACCTGTGAACCCAATTAACATTTTCTAGCACTAGAAAGAAAATTTAAATCCCCAAAATGTTTAACTTGAATTTGCTGCTTCCATGAAAACATTAATACCTGGATATGGCTCCTCCAGTCACCTCTCTAAGCAGTCTACAGTGGTGAGGAACAAACTCCAGCAGTCTGGAGTACATCATCTGGAGACCACTTGGACTGGACTTCACCACTTCTTCAACTATTACCTGAAAAGTAAAAGAAGTCGAGAGGGCTTTTATCAAACTATTAAGACAGGAAATTCAATATTTTCACCAAATTACTGTTATAAAATTCAATTTTTACACAAAGGGCTGTCACACGCGATCATTTTGATAGTCGACTAATCGCCGATTACTTTTACGATTAGTCGACTAATCGGATCATGCGTACATTGGAATGAATGTACAGTTTATTGCACAGCAGCATGCAGCTGCTCTTATGTATGAAGTGTTTAGGGTATCTGCCAATGTAAAAAAAGACAAGATCATAGTTAAACTTTTAATTGCTGCTTGTAGCAATCTTTAACTGTAGCATAAAGTGCAACATTATTTCTGAAAGTGTTGAAACTGCCGTTTACCTCACGGAGCTGCTGCACAGAGTTTAGCTCTGCAGGACTTGCAGCTCAGAGCTCTTCGGCTCAGAGCTCCGTGTATACAACTAGTACTAGAATAAATAAGGTATTCCTGGTAAAACGGCTTGCCATGCCCCGTGATACGCGGAGCACTGCAGCTTGGACCACCGCCACTCATCAGCTCAATGCAATCAATCGCGGCTTGAAGACGCACAGCTCCGCAAACCACAGCTCGGGCTTGGAGCAACGCAGCTCTGAGGTCCGCAGTTCTGAAAACCGTGGCTTGGAGCAAAGCATGAGCTCCGAAGCTCTGAGCAATGGCACAGAGCTCTGCAGCAGGAGATTTGCAGGACGAAGCTCTGCCGTGCTGCAGCAGCTGCGGTCCGAACGACAGAAAAGGCAGTGAAAAATGGCTTTAAAAAATTAATGACGCGTCGACTACTAAACTCGTCAATGACGATTTTAATAGTCGACGTAATCGTGACTAATCGACTAATCGTGGCAGCCCAAGCAACCATATCAAAGTCATTAACATATAATTAAATAAATATACTTTCTAGTATTTTCTCATTTAAAAAAATAATTCATCTAAATGCTGTGAACAGATGTGTGGCATGTTTACCTGGTCCATGTACGGTTTGACGAGCACCTGTCCCACCAGACCTTCAGCGTCTCGGGTTTTGTCAATGGTGGCATACGTCCTCAGACAGTGACGCACCATGTCCACATTGGATGTCTGCAGGCCCTCAATCAACAGGCCCTCCAGAGACTGCTGCAGCATGGAGGTGATCCCTGCAATACGCTGTCAGAGCAAAAAAACTGTCACGTGTTTAGGAAATTCCCAGAGTTAATCGTCTTTTAATTTAACTTCAGCTCACACTATAAAAAGTTTGAAACCATTACAGACCAAAAAGCAAGTAGTTATTTGACTGGCTGAGTGGCTCCTTATTTAGTAGTTGTCTCCCTGTCAGACGCTTTAACACTTACAGGTCTGACTTTGTCCAGTAGGGGCATGCCTTTGCTTTGTACTGCATGGAACTGAAGCTGGTTGAATTCTGTAGCAATCCTCTCCAGGATCTGACCTGCCAACAAGGGACTGTACACAGACACAGATGTGCTCAGTCATACAGACATGAAGGAAGATGAAAAGGGGCATAGGACACAAAACACCTGTGAATAAACTGTTTCTCTCTGCTGATAGACACTATACTGAGCAAATAAAATATGCCACATTTGTTCACATTATATCCTAAATCTACTGAAACAATAAATTATTATTGGTTTCTCACCTGCTGATTTCCAGAGAATTTGAGTCCTTTGAGTTCTGTGAATGAAGGATTTTCTCAATCTTCTCCACTGAGCGCACCACCTGAATCAACCTCAGTACACACACCTGATGAATAAAGGTAGAGAAATTAGTTCTCCACATTCTCCTAAATTAAAACATGGAAAAGTAGTATTAATATTAAAAATGAAAAGGTACATTGTTTTGTTTTTTACTATGATACTTTATGGCAACATCTGAGTATGTACACCAGCTTTGTTTTGTACTGTTAATTTTATTTTGAAAATAAATGAAAATGTGTTATACAAAAAATGAAAAGTATATATCCAAAATATGCCTTTTGGCTGGATTATGCAATCTTTCATCCTATACATGATAGTAACAGAAAGTAAAATAAATGTTATGACTAATACAAAATACAGGATAAAGATGACGAAGTCAAACAAAACGAGGACTCTAACCTTCTTTTTCTGCAGGTCTTCCTGTTTAGACAGCTGGTTATCAATAGCTTGTATCACTTCATTTACACAGGACCGCAGACTCTGAAATGAAAAACAGAAACATGCTTGAACACAATGTGTCAGGACGAGATAAAAGTTTACATTATGTTCTATTTATTAAAAAACATACCATAACCTCCTCTCGTAACTGTCCCAGTGGCACTGAAAGTTGATTCAAAGCTTTGTCCATCCCCACCTGTGATGAAGAAATAAAGATCAGATTAGAAGTTTTAAAAAGTATCTGATCAGCAGTCAAAAATTAACACGCTTAACTTCAGTCGAACAGCAAAAAAGATCAAAATTTACATTTGTTAGAACTGCAAATAATGCCAATTTGCACTAGTGATATTGTGCAGATGGATGATCTTTTCCATAAAATAAATTAAACGCAACACCTACTTAACTAAGAAATAAAATATTGCAAAGGCAGATGTGACCAAATATTAGAAATAATTTAAAAATGCAAATAAAAGACATTGTCAGCAACACAAACAGCTAAATTTGGTTTAATTTATTAGGAACATTTTCTATATATCCCTTTCCTCATCTTATTTGGTACAAACCTATTACTTTTCTAATTCCTAATTTTTCAACAAAACTGACACTCCTTCTCAGCTATCTAAATCCAAAGGTAAAAAGCTGGACAGCTAGTAATAATCACTTACCAAGTTGGTGGATAGGTTGACAAAATCTGCATAGTCCTTGTTGATGAGCTCCACCATGGCTGTTTTAAGCAGCTTGTAGTACAACTCCAGGTCCTCTCTCATCTCCTCTAGCTGGACCTGCTTTCGACACTCTGACACAAACTGGTCAACATCGAAATCTTCCTGCAAGGAGAGAAACAACAGCAAACATACAACAACATATTTGGTACATATAAAGAAATAAAAAACAGATCCAGAGAACATGTAGATGTGGGACAAACCCAGTATTGAAAATTATAAGCCAATGGCCCTAGCTAGCACACTTTCTAATGTGTTTGAACAAATAATTCTGAATAGACTTCAATATTACATGGTGACAAATAATAATTAGTTCTGTTTTAAAAGTTAAAATTGTACTGATGTATACATATTTGCCTTGAAAATAAGTACAAAAGAAATACTGTACAATTGCAATTATTTTATTCTTTAAATGTTTAATTATGTGTTTAAAATAAATGCTAATAGATAGATATGCTTTTTATTGTCTAATAGGGCTCATCTTTTATTTCACACGTCACTTCATGTTTCAAGCTTTACGCGTATCACAAAAAGTGCAGCATCCAAAACATGCATTAGATCAGTGGTTCCCAAACTTTTTCTTCTGGGCCCCCCTTAATTTTACACAATTTTTCCCG
>SSNR01000096.1:1046050-1159308 GCA_006937965.1 Callopanchax toddi | reverse complement strand
TTTCAAACTCCATTACAGGTTATTTCACATCAAACCTTAGAGATTTGAACAAGTTAAAAGTAACTGCATTTAACTACATGTTAAAATAAACTTCAACCTTTTCTTTAAAACAACAAACTAACCACTTTTACAGCTCAGTACAAACTTTAAAAAATGCCTCAGTGCAAAATGGGTTTTAAAAATGACAAATTCCCTGAGAAAATGAAAATAAAAATGTAAAGGTTTATTTTTACTTTAAAAAATTGTTCTCTCATCTTCAGTGACTGGTGTGAGCGGCTTGTTGCTGCAGATCTCCTTTGTGTTGAGTTGTCCTCCAAACAGTGTCCTGTGTGCCATTTGAGAATAAAATAGATGGGGGGATCTGTAGGTGGGGTGTGTGTGTGTCGGGGAGGGGGGGTGTCTGTGGAGGTTCGGATCCGGCACTGCGCGTTCAAGGTCGCGCGCGCTCGTTACTGAATCGTCCAGACTCGTGCGCTCCGTCAGTGCGCACGAGGTGCCCAAACGCGTCTTTGCGCATGGGGAGCTTTGCGGTCCGATCACAGCCCGTTATCAGATGCTGATTTTAACTACACTTCCTGTTGTGGTGGCTCTGAAGCTCTCATAAGCGTTCAGGCTATGAAGACTGGCTGACACGCACAAGCTACGCCAGCAGGCAAACAGAGAGCTATCCAAACCCATTCACCTCCCTGCGAGGAGTTGCACATCAGCGCCAGGTTCTCCCCTGAGTGTCTCAATAAAAAAAATGATGTGCACCCCTCATTTCTCTCTCTTTTTCTCATGATCTCATAATAATGAATGTTAATATTATAACCGGTGTTCCGCTCTGTGCACGGCGCTGCACTGCAACCTGGTCACGCCCACCTGCTCTCTGCAGCTCTGAGCGCGCTGCAGTGAATCGGACACACTCAGACCATCTCCCCAGAGGGGAGAGATTAGGGGGGACAACAAAGCAGAGGCAAGGTAAATCTCTCCCATCCCCCAGATAACCCTGCCTAGCACTCAAAAAAAAAAATTTTTTATTTAAAAAAAAATTTTTTTTAATTAATAAATAAATAAATCATCCCGCGCCCCCCAGTTTGGGAACCACTGCATTAGATAATCAACAATTCCCTCATGATGAAGTTTAAAACGTCAGCTGTCAGAATAAAACGAGCCAATTCACTGATTTAACATGTCTGCGCAGCGTACCAAGCTAAAGACTGGAAAGGAGACATGGCATTTGCTGTTGCACCAAGCCCCTAGAACTCTGTCCCCCTGAGCCTGAGATCATATCAGTGGACTCACTAGTCTCTTAAAAAGCAGCTCAAAACACATCTCTTCAAACTGGCTTTTACGTGAACTCCTGTGAGAATCCCTTACTTACTCTGTAGTTATTTTTTCTGCGTGTATTTCTATTGCAAGTTCTCTGTGTATTTCTGTTTCACTTGTTGCAATTGTAAAGCACATTGTAATTTAAATCTTGAAAGGCACTATAAACCTTACTTGTCACGACAGACAAGACTAATCATACAAGCTAACGTTAGCTTCTTAAAATAATGAAACGTTAACAAGTTCTCACCTTCATAAACACATCCTTGTCGAAGCACAGAGAATCTGGTCCCTTTGGTAGATTCATTTTATATTATTAAAAAGAAGAAGCTACAATATTCACAGATTAAAGTGACTAACTTTGAGTTATAGCTAGCTACTAACAAAGCTTCCGCAAACATGGCATTGGAACCAACGAAGAAGAACTTAGGTCTGTCGCGAGTATACGTTTAGGCAAGCCAATCTATCATGTAATGGTTTGATTCGTTCATCCCAAATAGCTCTCCAAAATGTCAAGTAATTTTAGCCAAATTTTACTGTTAAGCTATCTAGACATGCTGTGCTTTGCGATAATAAATTAATTTACTAATCATGCTTATAAAGGCACTTTAAATTCTGGATATCAACAAATACAGCCTCTAGGAATGAAAACGTTGAAGATTGAACACAATCTCAGTTGTGACAAGTACTTTTTACTGGTAGCGACGTTTTTTTAATACTTTTCACCGGTGCTTAAGCTCTGACTGGTGACATAAATGAAGTGTGTCAATGAATGGGAATGTTATCTGATTATATGTAACAACGGCTTTTCAAACTACTTGCTTCCTCCATGCTAGCATAGCACCGACGAAATCCACTTGCGTAGCTGTTTGGAGAGTTTTCAAAAATATTAAAATTCAGCATGTTTTGTTCACTTTGTAATGACATTTGTATTTCTGTTATGTCTCTACGTCCGCTTGAACATATATAAAACATAAATGTCGCGTTTGCTACTGAGACGTACGTCTTCGTGTCCGCCATATTGGTTAGGTCATCCATTTAAGCACAGAATCAGATTAGATCAGCTCTTTTGTTTACTTATTCGTTTTGGAAAATGCCGGTGTCTTGTGCAGCTTTTGGCTGTAAAAACAGACGGACCAGTCTTAGCAAACATCAAGGGATAACTTTTCACCAGTAAGTTGCTAACTGTTACATCTTAATGTTCTTCAATTTTTAAATGAGCTTCTGACTATCATAAAAGTGATCAGGCATCCTGTGAATGTAGATACCAAACTAAAATCATATTTATGTTATTAACTTTATGCGCTGGCTGCACTATGTAGAGTTAAATCTAACTATTTTCTTCTTAAAGGTTTCCTAAAGATCCTGGACTTAGGAAAGCTTGGATCTTTGCTGTTAGGCGGAGGGACTTCAAACCTTCTTATAAAACAGTTCTCTGCAGCAGTCATTTCAACGACAAGGATTTTGACAGAACTGGACAAACTGTTCGACTGAGAGAAGGTGTGATCCCTTCCATTTTTCCATCCTTTCCAGAGCATTTGAAGAAGGTTAGCGTGCACACAAAATATTTCTTAAGACACAGGAATGAACACTGCAATTGTAAATATACTTTAAAAACATTTTTCAATGTTGATTTCTTAATGAATTTTAAGGTTCCCATAAAAGTCAGGTCAACTAGGACATCACAACGTGCTAGTGAGCCGGTTAATGATCCTGTACCCGTTTCTAAACCTGAACCTCAGAAGCCTTCAGTCTCAGTAAGTACATCAAAACAGTTTTATACATAGCACTTTTATAGCATGGAGTTTTGTTGTATACATATTTAACAAGTCTTGCATTTCATAGGATCATCACTATGCTCTTGACCCTAGTCAAATTAAAATTAAACTATCAGAGGCTCAAGCAAGAGTGGAGGACCTGGAGCGGCAACTGAGAAACGCCAAGGATCGAGAACGAAGGCAAAAACAAACTTTGAGGTCGCTTCTAGAAGAATTAAAAACTAAAGGGATGATTTCAGAGGAACTACATCTAAGACTGCTCCAAGATAATGGTATGTTTTCTTATGTTTACTTAGGTTTTTATATGCTGTAACGGTCTGCCCCTGTCAGGAATTAAGGCTACATCAGTAACTATAAAAACTGTGTGTAAATATTGTTCTAATTTCATTGGATGACAGAGTTTACACAATTTTAAGTGGCAAACCATAATGCTGGGATCTCATTTAAAGAGATTTGTTAAAACTTGTCATACCACCCCTCGCTCAATGATGTTTAAGATGGACGGATCAGAGGCTGTTCTAAGACATCTTGAACCACGTTCCTGGTGCATGCCATCTAAGTTTTGTTGTTCCACTTGTTCTGGGTGTTAGCCCAATTGTTATTGTTGTTCATTTATTGCTTGTCCTATGAGCATTAAATATTCTTGCAGGCAAATAAAATTTTAGATATTGATTAGTGTTTACTTTTTATTTCTGACAGCTATGTTTGAATATAAAATAAATACATAACTGGTTGCAGCTTTCTGATCTTCATTTACCAATCAAAATTTACAAATACCGGTAATTTGTGAATTTATGAGCATTATTAAAGGCAAGGATTGTGTAGTGTGCAACAGGAACGGCAATAATAAATATTGAATGAATTGAAAATGAATAAAAACACACATTAGGAATGCACTTTTTGATGCTGGTGAAGTTGTGTAAGTCAGGTCACTAAGATGCAGATTTTTCATTTTGGTCAGTTTTAAACTACGGTACGTATTTGAAATCAGAATTCAGGATTTGTAAATAATGTTCATTTTTCTTTAACAGTAATGAATGTTGTCTTTTTCAGGTGAAGAACAGATGTGGACATCATGAAGTCAGGTTTAGAATCTTTGTTTCACCTTTGGAGTCACACAGATGGACAATGCATTCATGTTTGCTCTGCTGGCATCACTCTACACACTCCACATTTATTTTCATTAATATTATTATTTGTTCACTATTCTTATTCTGTTACATTGATGCTTTTTTAAGTATTCAGAACTCAAAACAACAGTAAAGGTTATCCTATTAAATTCTGACAACAGTGACAGTTCATTTTTGTTCTAAAATTCTAAATTTTGTTAATAAATAGTTGTACCAACCTGTTGTAATACAATTATTGTTTCCTGCTTTCAATGGAAATTTTGCAACATATTGTGGAACAGAGTTTGGGTCAAGATTATTCATCGTTATCAGAACACTCAGCAGCAACCAATGGATCATCAATGAAAGTGAACAAAATGAGTCATTTTTTAAAATTATACTTTCTCTATTTACATGGTTACATTTTGAGATAGATCTAACAAAATTAACCAAAAAGTATAATTTCCAATGTGCCACATTTTTACCAAAAGCATTTGATCAAATATGTTTCAGAATTTAGAAACATGACATTTTAGTTTACATTAATCTTACATTAATTATTAGTTTGTTACATACAGTGAACTATAACAGTGTTGAAAAGGAAAACAGCAATAGTTTTAACCCATCCCAAGTCACTGACAATATTCCAGTGCCAAATTATTATCTGAGGAACCAAATTGTAGTGGAGGCATCCATCATCTCCAGAACTGCAAACCTTTGGGGCTATTTTTAGTCTGCAGATATCAAGAGGTTTGGGAATGTTTGGAAGAACAATGAGATTGAGTTGTTGACTCAAAATTCATTGGATCTCAATCCAGTCAACCATCTTTGGAATGGAGTCACATCTTGCAACTTACAGAACTCATACAATATAACTCAGTGGTTGAAAACGCATTAAGAAATATAACAATATATTTTATTTAGTGGAAAAATGGGTCTATGACTGAGTGTATGACATCATATCATCAGTGCCTAAAATATATATTAATTAAAATTACATGTATTTAATAAAATATGTTTCTCAACTATTCTCTATACAGATTCTGCAAAATTTTAGGGACTGTCCCATGTTGTGTTTGTCTCTTTCCTGTCCTCTCAGACCCCAGCAGCTGAGACAGAATTCTAATTTAAAAGTTAAAAATGTTAAATTTAAAAAAGTGCACCTATTTAATTTTTACACACACACACACATATATGTATATATATATAAAATGCAAATGTTCTAAAAAAGAAAACTAAAAATATATTTAAAAATTTAAAAACAACTGAAACTTCAAAGTCAAAAATCACAAATATTTAAAAACATTAAATAACTAAATAAAAAATGTATAAATTAAAAACAAATTTAAAAGAATAAAGTAAAAACATTTACAAAAAAATAAATAAAATACAATTTCAAATAACTAAAACCAGAAATTTAAAAGTTATAAAGTACAAACCTTTAAAGGGTATATCTGAAAATGTAAACTAAAGAAATAAATTGATGGTTGAAGCTTTGGATTTCCAAGTATTTCAGTGAGTGCCCTTTAAAGGGTAATGGTTAATAAAAACAACACAATCAGGTAATTTTTACTATTTATTATTTTTCTGGGGTTTGTTGATTTTTAGGGTTTTTTAAAGGTTTTTTTTTTTTTTTTTTTTTTTTTTTTTTTTGCACTCTTGTGACTCCATACCTTCCTTTTGGTTTGGGCTTTAAGGTGCCATCTTATTGGCTGGTGGGGGTCTTCTTCGGTGAGTACCAGCTACTACTCCTTTATTTATGTGTGTGGAGGTCGCTGCTCTCCCAACCCGGATGCTGTGTCCTGCCTGGTGCGCAGCGCTGTCGGCACAGCGAGGGGGCGGAATTATTTCCGGACCCTTGATGCTCAGCTTCTCCTGGCTCCATATGAGCGCCGGGTTCCGCATCTGAGCCAGGAGGAGTCCTGGTGGTGGTCCACATTTTAAAGCTAACTCGGGTTTGGGAGGGTCTAGGTGCCACGATCGAGGCACACACACTCACACATCGGTTCCTGCAGGATCGTGACTACCTGCACGCCAGTGGAGACGTAGTGACAGACGGAGACAGAAGGAGGAAGCAGCGGAGGAGAGGAGCATCAGAGCTGAGAGAGATGGCGGAATGCGGGCGGAAGGCGCTGTCTCTCCTGGAAGCGGCCCGCTCCCGGTACGAGAGCCTGCAGATATCCGACGACGTGTTCGGCGAGTCCGGGGACGACAGCAGCGACAACCCGTTCTACAGCACCTCCGGGGACTCCGACTCCGATAACTACATAGCCGAGGCAGGCGAGGAGGAGCAGCCGCAGCACCACCATCACCTAAAGCGGAGCGCCAGGGATTGCGGGCACAGCGGGGGAGCTGGTGGGGGCACCAGCGGAGCGGGTCCCCCGGGTTCTCTGTCCCGTAGCCAGGCGGAGGAGGAGGGCTGGTCGGAGGCGCTGCAAGATGTCACGGTGCCGCCGTACAAAGACACGCACGGTGAGACGTGACCGGATAAATAAGGTCATTTGGGCTGTGGGGTGATTGGACAGGACAGGAGTGGTTCGGTATTTGTAGGTCAGGCAGGCCATTTCTGTGGCTCCTTGTGCAGCTCCATGCGTAATGATGGAGAGGAGCATGACACTGCATCTTTAAAAGAGTAAACTCTAAACGCCTAGCCTTTGATAATTCTCCGCTTGGTGCTGTGGTTCACATGCTGTCGTGTGTTTGTGAGTGCAGTGCAAACAAGCATCATGGTGTGTAATTCAGAAATTCAGCTTCCCTTTACCGTGAGTCGTGTTTTCTCTCATCATTATTATGTTGGTTTGCATGAACAGGAGACTTTTTACAAAATCACCAGTTTGTTTCATAATTTTCATGAAATCCAAAATAAAGTTTTATATTTGGAAGCAGCTATAGCCTCTGGCTGTGGACGAAAGAACCAAGTCCTGCGCCTCTCTTCTGCAGCCTATTAAAACTCACTTATGAAAATGAAAAATAGCACAAATAGACTAGATAAAGTGCCAGGAAGCCACTGCAGTGTCAGGAAAATGTACTGAATGTGTGCACAGAAGATTTGTTTGGCCAGCTGTCAGCAAAAATATGCCACTGGATGATAAGAAGTAAAAGAACACACGAGAGAACCGCTTGGATTTTCCAAGCTCAGTTACCCAGCTAACTCTAGTAATCCTGCTTTGTTAATATAATTGATTGATCCTTTTCCAAAATGATCTGTTGCCATCAGGAGATGGAAAGTTAAAGGATGCTCCCACGCCCGAATCATCCTGTTCTGTGTCTGTTTCTATTGACTTAATCTAAGGTGACAGCAGGTGTGTCTGTCTGCTCTGTATATTCTGTCTGTATTCATTAAAAAGCCAGTTAGTGTCTGTTTGCACAAACACAGCCTGTTGGCCTGACTTTATTTCAGATTGAAGCTGATTAGAAGCAGTCAAAGAGCTTCGGATAGCAACAGTTTGCAGATTTTATCATTTGGAACTATCAATACTGAACATCAGTGTGTTTCAATTACATAAACGTGCATTTCCACCAAGTTTAAGTGTATGGGAAGCCCCTTTAGCTGGTTTATGCTGTGTCATATTTTAGAATATTGTTACGTATCTTCTACATTGCATGTCTGCAGCACCTGTCTGGCTGCAGTTTTGTCACTTTGCTGTCTTCCTCCCTGCCCATTTCCCTGTCAGTCATGCAGACACAGTTTGGGTTTGACAACTTCCCCTCTTTGGATTCTGTGCACCATGTTCATCATCAGCGACTGCCAGAACGCATCATTTCAACCACATGCAAACAGGTGCAGAGCTGGGAGAACCAAGCTTGGGTTTAGGAAAGATTCATCTCATGGTGGGATGTTTTTTATGGATTATAAAACATTTATCCAAATCTTAGATTATATAATCATCTCATCATGATGTTGGATGGAATTAACTCAGCTTAGTTTTTCTGTTAGATTATTTCTATTCACCATATGTCAGGATTTCTGTTTGACCCCGTTCTTCTGCTTTATCTTGTCCTCATATTGCATTAAATTGAAAATAATTTAATGAACTTTTACAAATATGAAAATGTTTTTTTGATATAATGCATTGCATTAAAACATTACACATAATTCCACGTGTAATAACATCAGAAAGACCTCTTAGCTGTGCCTACTTTTGAATTTCCACTAAAAACGGAGCCAGTTCAGTTTACTGCGGTTATGTGGAGGGGTTATCCACAGCAGATATACAGTAATCTCTGGATCTTTTTGTAAATCTCTGATTATAAAAAGCTGTCATGCAGAGGTTTGTCTCTCAAAAACAGAAAAAACATAGCAGATGATCTGGACTGTATTTTTTGTCGATGTTAACTTGGGAAATTAATATCAGACAATGTTAGTTACTAAATAATTGTAGAAGTTATGATTAAACAAAAATCTATGGAGGAAAAATGCATTTTTACAGCACCAGATGCAAATATAGAAGAGTCTGTCCTTGGCTTAAATTTTTGGCTTCGATCTGACATGAATCATTTCAGCTTTAAGACTGAAAGTCAGTGAGTTTGTTGCCTGAAAGTCAAGCTGAATGTTACATTCAGCTTAACAGCATGTAAATGCATAGATTTCTGAGCCATATTGCAGCTTCTCTTGTCTGTCTTGGCTGCAAGCATGTGCTGTGTGGGTGTGCTTGGAGTCAACTGTCTTTTTTTCCTCACTTCTTGTCCTCCTTCACACTTAATAGAGAGACACTCATGTGCATGTTATATTTAATTCAACAATTAAGAGTCTGAAACAAGAGTCATTAATTATTCTAGCTGCAGTGAACCACTCAGACCCAGAGCAGCAGTTTGTGGAGAAAATGAAAATGTTGCTCTTTGATGTTTGTGGATAATGAGACCACTCTGCTCAACTGAGCTTGAAATTGTTCTACTCAATATCTGGCGAACAACAAACCCAGATAAAATCACAGATTGAGTAAAAAAAATCCAGTCACAGCCTTGTGTCGACTGGACGATGATCTCCACATATTGATTATAATATCAGTTAGAGACAGGTGGATTTCAGGGAAGCTGACTAAGAATGTCAAAGAGCGCCAACAGATGACCCAGAACCTTTTGACCCTACCTGGACCGTAGTTCTTTAACCTGATTTGTTGCGTCTCCAAAAGGGTCATAGCTACAGGGTAGACTGGGCAAATTAAATTATTGATGTGATGTTTTGTCATTTGTCAGACAGCAGGCATCAGCTTCAGTTCTTATCTACATTTCTAGTTGATCATTGGAAATGTTGGGGATACCCAACCAGTCAGAAGCATTGAGTGTTCCTCCGCACCCCCAATGGTTCCAGGTAGGGATGCCTACCTGGGATGTATCAGGCCAATACCGATACAGATACCGATACCAGGTACTTGTACTTGTCAAAGACACCAATGCAATTGCTTTGACTGCGGTCAGAAGGTAGTTTCACTGACTTGTCAGTTCTGTTGTAGTTTTTGAGATTGGTGGCTAGGGGGAGCTGTTGAGCTAAAGAGGAACAGTGTGGTTAGGAGTGGAAAACTACAATAATTTCACAGAAAATGTTTGTTTTTCTCATAGGTTTAGTGATAATTTTTATTAATATTTCATTCATTATCTAATTCACCCTCATTTGGTGTAACAAGTTAGCCTAGTAAACTAGACCGTCAGTTCTGCTCTGCAGACACGCTCATTGGAACCTCCGCAGCCCACTGATTGGTCCGGTCAGTCTCGTACCGGGCCAGTCACAACGCTCTAATGGTTTGGTGGGCAGGTTTAGCCGATGACGGCCGAGCTTCGATACTGAAAGTAAACAACATGGCGGACTCTCAGGAGCCACGTTTGTTTGAAACGGCTCATTAACTTTGGACGATTTAGATTTGGACTTTTCTTTAAGACGTGAACAGATAGAGGCACTTAAGTCTTTTATTTTGACAAAGGATGTATTGGCCACTTTGCCGACGGGATACGGTAAAAGTTTCATTTATCAGCTGGCTCCGGGTGTTGCTAATCCAATAGCATGTGAAGACAGTTTGATTGACAACCATTGATCCCACCCCTATAAATGAGTCATTTTAATGGCACGTGGCCAGACTATATATCCACATAGTATGGCTTGCCAGGCTAGTAACAAGCAGAGAAGAAAATAAAACCTGTCTTCCATTTCATTGCATTTTTATGTGCGGTAGAAGTATTGGTATCGGTACTTGGTATCGGCAAGTACTCAGGTCCAAGTATCGGTATCGTATCAGTTAAAAAAAAGTGATATCACTGCATCCCTAATTCCAGGTCATTTCTAGTACCTCCCTACCAGTGACATTTTCTAGGGTTAAACTCTGCCCTGCTAACCTGTTATAGCCCAGGTTCCAGTTGTGAGAACCTATAGGAGTAAAGAAGGGGACCAAAAACCTAGTCTGGTTCCCAGAGAAGGTTCCTGTAGTCATGGAATGCATTAATGGAGGATCCAAGCAGTGCAGAAGTGAGGCGCTTCAGCGAGACAGACAGCCGGATTGTCCAATAGTTGCTTTTGGTTCTGAAATGTATGATTGGCTGAGGTTTTTAGAGAACTGCGAGACAACCACTTTATTAACTTCTTTCAGGTTTTTTTAATCGCCTCAATATATTACAGGTATGTTAGAACATGTTAGAACATGTTAAGAGGCATGAAAAAAAATTTTTAAGATCATTTGTTTTTCAAATTACACAGAGCAATTATAATTATCATTCAAATGTGCACAACCTGTCAAATGCGTTTTCTGTGTGTTCGATGTTGGGATAGTATAAGGTGATAAATGCATCAGCTTTGCAAATAAGCACAGTGCAATCACAGCATGTATGCTCATTTTGGGACAAAGACGCTCTATGTCTGTCTTTTGTCACTTCAGTGAGATGAAGCTTCTGGCTGTTGTAGGTCCTTTAATGGTCCAGCTGAGGATGGTGTTCAAGGGAGGTGTTGAATTGTGAGAAAAGTTCTGTATATGATTGAAACAATGCTATAGTTGTTTCAACAGATGAAGTTCCATTGGGGTAAAGATTCCTGTGAGGGAAAGATTCCCATGAGTGCCCCATGAAGTCCAAAAAGAGGAGTGAGGTGATTTTGAGGTGGTGGGAAAGGAATTTATGTCCATCTAAAGTCAGCTTTATATAACGTCTCACATGTTTATTTCTAATGATGAACACGGTAGGTTTATGAAAGTAAAATAAAACACACTAAAAAGACTTATAGAAAATAATCCCTGTTTAATTTGTGGGTTCAGATGACTTGTGTGAATAAAGTCATGAAATCTCAGACCAATCAGACCACAAAAAAAATTTTTAGAGCAAAAACTTCTAAATGAGTCAAATTTGACTTTAATATAAGTGAGAAGGTTTCAATCTTTGTTTAGTACTTCAAACTAGGAATGTCCCATTCTGATATTGATATCGGAATTAGGTCCGATATCGGCCCAAATACCCTGTATCGGATTACATTGGACTGCATCAAAAATCTCTGATATAAGCAGTCTGGCTTATAAGCAGGAATGGTAGTCATCCTTTTAGTTAACTATTATTTGTTTACTGCTCGTTATTGGAGTTACTATTTTTTGTGGACACTAAGAGCAACAATCTCATTCTTTTGGGCAGTTTGTGACATTGAAACTTTGGACAGTCAACTTGTAGCAGTTGGTCAATGAACAATATTAAGTTTTTTTTTTTTTCTCATGTCCCTTATTTGCTTAAAATATTTTTCATGGTCTTTTAATTTATTATTTATTCATTTGTCATAAATTATGTTTAAGGTTCACATTTATGCAACCAATGGTTAATAAAAAATTGGTTGTTTTTTTCATACTTAAAGTTTCTGGCTTTTGTTCTCTGTTTGAGTAATATCACTTGATAAGCCTTTCATACATCCCACACTATGAAATAAGTAAAAGCATGTATGATTTGTGCTGATTTCGTATCGGATTGATATCGGTATCGGTCAATACTGAAGGCTGCAATATCGGTATCATATCAGAAGTGAAAAAAATTGTATCAGGACATCCCTACCTCAAACTAACCATTTAACAGTTTATCCACTAACATAATAGTTTCTAGTCATTTACCACACCTACAGGGTTGTTCCTCTTTAGTAAACCAAAGAGTACACAGGTTTGTTTGCTCTGTCTCTTTGACAGTCCTCTTTGCTAAAGCTGTTCTATTCTTTAGATAAAACTCTAGATGCTGCTGTCTAAGCAATGCCATCTTTTACTAGCTGAAGCTTCATTAACGGATTTCAGACTGTCATGTTTCCGTCCTGATTCAACTGCATGGAAGATGATTCTGATTCATTTCTTACCATAACAGTAAGTCAACAAGACACTGAAACCTTCTGAAAGCAGATAAATGCCACATTGTGACAAGTATCAGTGCAGCTGCTGTCAAGTCATGTAAACTTTCCAGCTGCTGCCCTGGGCTTCTGACATTCATACTGAATGCTGCTGTGGTTGATTCATGAAATAGGCCAAGTGGTTGTTATGATGCTGTGTCTCTCCTGCCTTGTAAGCGTCTTATTCTGCCTTGACAGTGACAGCTCAACAAAAATGAATTTTTTCTTGTCTTAAGTGTCAAAAGAGAATGCTTTTATTCAACAAGGTCAGCTACACCGAATGTCTTTAACCAACAACTGAGAACCAATCTAAAGGGATGTTTCAGTTATCTAAGGATCACACCCACCGTCATCAATTAAAGCAAGCAGAGTCTCTAAAAACAGGGAGTAGTCCTCTGATTGGAGCAGTAGCTAGATTGGGAGAGACCCTGCTGCAAATCGGTAACAAATAATCGTGTAATTTCTAATATTAGAATCAACTCGTGCTTGAAAAAGTCATATTGTTCTGTTAGTAAACCTGTACAATTTAGCATGAGATTAATTGTTTAGTTTATGGCATTTAGCAGCACGTACAGTAGCATATAATTCATACGTTGTTTGGTTAAAACGAACTAAACAAACCTCGTGCAAAATTGCACAGGTTTATAAACAGGTAACACAGCACCGATATTACTTTTTCGAGCAAGAGTTGTTTTAAATACCTGGAAATCAGCAGGTAGTTTGTTCAGCAGCAGTGTCTCTCCTGATCTGACTACTGCTCCGGTCAGAGGACTACTTCCTGTTTCTAGAGACGCCAATCACTTTCAGTGATGTCACCAGTAGGTATTGTCTGCACTGTAGATAAATGCCTGATAGAATGCCACTTCAGAATGACCCAAACATCCCTTTAAATGTGTTAGCTCGTATGAAGTCGATCAGTCCTGTTCATTTATTTTATCCCTTTATGTGTCTGATCCAGGCCCCACTCAGAAGATGCCAGACACAGCCACTGCCTTGGACTTCTTCCAGCTCTTTGTTCCAGACAACTGCATCCAAAACATGGTCACCCAGACTAACATGTACGCCAAGAAGTTTCAGGAGCGCTTCGGTTCAGAGGAAGGCTGGTGTCCTGTTACAGCCCACGAGATGAAGGCGTTCTTAGGCTATGTCATCTCGACCAGCGTGCACCGCTGCGAGTCGGTGCTCAGCATCTGGAGCTCAGGCTTCTTCAGCAACAGGAGCATCGCTTTGAAGATGAGCCAGTCCCGGTTTGAGAAGATCCTCAAGTACTTCCACATCGTGGCTTTCCGGCCATCCCAGGGAAGCAACCAGGGCCTTTACAAGATCCAGCCTTTCCTGGACTCTCTTCAGCAGTCGTTCAGCTGTACCTTCAGACCCTCACAGACACAGGTGTGTACGAGTCTCCACACGTGGGTTTTCTCCAAGAACCTAATCTGAGAACCATATTCCTTTAGCTAAACTTTAGAAGCTGCACTAATAAACCCATTCTGGTTGTACTGTATGTTTTCAGGTCCCCTGAACAGATTAATTATATTCCAGCAGCATGGTTGTCACACCTGTAGTCGCCATCAAGCTATAAAAAATGAATACTGTAAATAGTTGAGTCATTTGCATTTTGTTGGCACAGTTTAAGTGGTTGTAACATTACAGTATCCTCATTGGGAAAAATGGCAATGGTGCAAATCCATTTGGGAATAAAAACTCTCAACAGCAATCCCTTTATTTTTAATCACACCCACATTAAGTTTAGCATTTTCACAGTAAAAATGGTTTAAACATTGTTGAGTTATTTAATTACAAAGTTAAAAAAAAGTGTTGTGCAGTTTCCTGATAAAGATCTCAATCTGCTTACATCTAAAAATGACTAGATTGAAATAATTAGGACAGGTTGTTTGTCAAATAGTGAGTATGGTTAGTATCAATAGTGTAAATGAACACTGAGGTCAGCTAATTTGACCAATTTTTAGTTGAAAAAACGTAAAAAATTAATATGTGGTGTGATTACTGATTTAATAACTTAAATATGTGATAAATTAAAAGCATACTATGCAGTTTTGGCTTGTTTTTATCACCCCCTAGTGTCCATTTTAAATCATTGTCATGAAACGTTAGCATTGTCTTTGCTCTAAATCTAACAGTTGAAATGTCTCCTCAGCCTTCACTGCTTTCTACTGGAGCGGTTCATCACTCATTCAAAGAAATCAGCTGTGTTCAAGCAGGGAGAGATGGGGAAAATAATCAGGAATCATGAGCTAAAAACACTCAGACGCTAGCATAACAGCTAGCATTGGGTTAACCTAACCCTCATGAGATACGTGACTTTGTGAGACTTCAGGACACCGGACCAGAGACTCAGAAGTTGCACACGTGGTATTCTGGATCCAATCAGCAGATGGGGCTGAGTGACTTTTCATTAACCCTGTAAAGGGTCAGATTAGCACAGACTAGCTCAAGGACAGATTTTAAAAAGATATGAAAAATTTACATAGTGTGCCTTTAAAAAGTCAAAACAATTGAATAGTAGAACAATTTGCATGCTGGTTAGGGTCTATTTTTAATTAGTGGTTCCCAACCTGTTCAGCTTTTGACTCAAAAACTGAAGTTGCAGAGACTAAACAAAAATCTTTCAGTAAATATTTTATAGTATTTATTCATATAGAACACTTTATATAGTACCTGAGATGGGGGGTTTTAAGACCACCTACTTGGTGTTTCCTGACCCCAGCTTTGTCAGCTAAAATATAAAATTTGAAGTGAATGTTTTCTGCTTTTAAGATAAACATGAAGCTAAAACCATTAACTGATTATGAAAGCATAATGTTTAGCTCCTTCAGTGGTTTCTTTTTCACGTTTCAAGTTTCTTCAGAGATAAATAAAATATTAAAATGGACACGCAGAGAAAGCTAAAAGCCCTAGCTAGATTGTTATGTGTTAAATGGCTTCTCTGATTTGAATGACCTCATCCATCCAAGCCTCATTATTTTTTTAATAACCTCATATTTGACTGGGAAATGCTCTGTTGCTGTTGGTGCTAAAGGAGAGCTGAGTTTCTGATCATGTCTCACTTGAGCTTTAGTCAAATCATGATGGAAAATAAACTGGAAAAATACTGGTTGAATTTGAACACTTCTATAATGCCTTTAGAAGCCCTTTACACTGAAATCTTAAACAGATTTATGCCTAATTTGTTGCATTGCTTTTGTATCACCAGGTTCTTCATGAGCCATTGATAGACGAGGACCCTGTCTTCATCACCACCTGTACAGAAAGAGAGCTGAGGAAGAGGAAGAAGAGGAAGTTCAGCCTCTGGGTTCGACAGTGCACCTCCACTGGCTTCATCTGTCAGGTAGACTCAGACCGACAGGAGGACATCAATCAGCAGGGATTAGATCTGTCTATCAGGAAGACGTGAAGGAATGATAGCTGTCTGCTTTGATTCTATTCTAATTTTCTGCTTTGAAACCAAATGTCCAAAATTGATCATGAAATGTGAAAGATAGAAGTTTAGAAACAGATCATTATTACATAGTTGAAATTTTGGGTTTGATTTTTCTTTTGAAGTTGTTTAAGAGTGAAGTATCTCGTGGATCTTGATTAGATCTGTATTAAAACAACCTCAGGCAGCGCTGCTTTGCTGACTAACAACCTTGCCCTCAATTCAACCTTCAGCTCCTACGCTGGTTTCTTATATAACACCACATTCGTGGCTTTTTGCAGGACCACAAATGCAAAACGACTGACAGACCTGTCCAACTCTCAGAGCTCCTTACACAATATAAGAAATCCCATCTAGGAGCTTACTCTTTGTGGTATTTATATCACAAGTTGTCCAGCCTTTTCCTCCTCTAGACTGCAGATTTTGAGGACATTTGTCCTAAAATACACTGTTATGTGCAGGTGTTTCATTCTGCCCACACACACAAAGGTCTGCACACGCATGTGCTTCAGTTTGACATAAAGCATTTATCTCAGAGAAAGTAGGAGAAATCTGCTTCTTCTCAAAAGAATAGAAGTGAATGGAGTTTTGCTTAATAAAATCCAATTAAAAATGTATCACCAACATGTCTTTCAGCGAGTGTCCTAGTTACACAGTAATGTCCCTGTTGCCTCGGGGAAAATGTGGTTTGTGGAAAACAGCTCCAGTTCAAAATGTGTTTATAAAATGGTTGTTGCCCAAATCTTTTCTCAAGATTCATATTTTATTATTAGAGAGGGAAGAAATTAGGATGAAAGCAGAAACAACATCAGACACAAAACAGCAAATTCTCAAAAATAAACCCTTCATATTTGTAGCAGATGAGCAGGGGTGCACATTATTTTTTCAACAAGGTACTCAAGTAAGTACCAGGTGTTGATGTTTGATACTCACACCATGTGTAGTAAATACATGGTCCCAAACTCCCGAGCAGCTCTAACCTATCAAAGCATCAACTCAGAAGTCTTCTGAATGTATCCTATCCAATCAGGTGCCAGAATGATGGCGACAGATGATGTCCTGTGACTGTGAGACGGATCTATATCAATCTGATGTTTTCAGCACATCCTAAATATGATTTGTTGAATTTAGAGACAAGCAAATACAACAAACACCTTATGTTGTGTAGCAGTTCATATTTGTACCTGCTAAAAAGAAGCAACAGGCATCAGAAGTTCCTCAAAGTCGTGTGTTTGGTCCTCAGCATTGTTCACAACTATTCAATGCCAAGAGCGACCCCCTGCTTTCCCCTTCTTCACATGCTGTATATAAAGGTTCCTGCTGCAATTGCTTCTCCAGCGCAACGCACACACACACACACATGCACGCACACACTCACACACAGTAGGCTCTTCAAATGTTAAAAAAGTGTGACTTTATAACGGCACATTTTCTCTCATTACTCTGTGATTCACTTCTGAATGCTGCAGGCAGTTTCTGCAGCTGTGACTAATTTGTGAAAATTGTAGTGTCCTTTAAAGAAACACAACAAAATGTCACCTACCTTAGAGGCCAACAACACTATATTAAATAATAAATGATAACAAGGTCAGTTTTAATTATATAGCTGTATGTTTGAAACTGGAGATTGTATAGTCGAGGGAAGGAATCAACACCTTCTGACTTTAGCCATTTGATTCAGATATGAAGAAAAGGTTCCCCCAAGTTTTTCAATGGATTAAAATAAAGAGCAAAATAGGAAGGGTATGAATCTTGTGTGCATGAATGAATGAAACAACTCCCATCTGCTTGAATCCTCTTGCAAAGGCTTATGTCACAGCGCAAAATTGTTTTTTTTTGCTTTTAAAAGGAGTATTGTTTAAGTAGTAATCAGACAACTTTTATCTACCATGATGAGGAAAAAATGACAAACGTGAGAGGCTAAACTTATGGTGATTATCCATGAGAGGGTGTACACTCTCAGAAAGAGAAAGAGCAGAAGCAAAGAGAGTAGAGGCAGAAAGGAGGAGAAGCAGAGACTCCTGGAGGCAGAAGATAAAGGTGTCAGGTGTCACAGCTTCACAGCTTCTAACCTGTCACTGACACTTCGTAAACCGTAGTAGCAATGCTAAAAACAGACTCTAATTCATGGCCTTTATTTGAACTATTTCTCAAAAGAAGCATTTTAATATGAGTACAAGTACAAACACAGCCAGACTGCTGGAGCAATTAATGAAGTACAAGTACACAGCATTATAAAATAAGGACTTTTTTTTACTGCCCAGAGCCTATAAATAGATTCAACTGAGGCCCACAGATAAGAGGAGGGTTATATTTTAAACTGGAAGATAGCCAGGATTGTATTAGCATTGTGTGGGAATCAAAGTCATACAGAATGTTTTTTTTATTATCTCCCTTTTCTTTCTTCTTTTTACAATCAATAGAAAATAAATCAATTAATTGATTAATTTCACAATATTTCTTGTAATCTTTTATATAAAGCATTTACTTTAATATATATAGAACAAACATATTAAAAGCCACACCCCATTAGCTCATCCATTTAACAAAAGAGCATTAGCATTCACACTGGCTGCAGCCATTTGGCAGTAACTCAGTCTGCTGCATGCCAACTTGTGTCTCCACTGATATACTGTATTCTCTTCCTAACTGAAGTGTGTCAATGGAGAAAAAAGAAAAAAATCAAGAAAATAAAACAAGTTAGTGGAGCAAATCAATGCATTTCCATTAGTCAGGAGTATATACACAAACGTGTACACAAATATGTGTTTACACAAACTCTATTACTGGGGCATAAACTCACTTAGTCTAATAGCTGCAAGGCTCAAATACACACCATCTAATCGGGTTACTGCCATTTAACTCAACTGAAAATGCAAAAGTTACATAGAACTGTTTGCAAACTTTTCTCATACTTAATAGTGTCTTTTGTTGCCAGTTTTGGCATCGTGTTGCTTTTAAGACTTGGCACGTTGTGCAAAGCAGCATGTCTCAGCACACTCTGATCCTGTGAATATTCACGGCTCCCAGTAGGGACGTGGATTCAGAGATGATTTTGTTTTTCTATTTGGATTCTTTAAAAAATATGAACCTCACTTTAAGCAATAAAATATTGAGTTGAATTACTTTTACTTGCACAAACATGACACAGTCTATTCATTTCTCTGTAATCCTGATTTGAATCCCTTTTTATTCTCCTCAGCAGAAGAGATGGATGTGACCAAAAGAATCTGAAAATTCACTCCCTTATTTCTGACTTTGTATTTTTACAACCCAGTGGGATTGATGAGTTTTCCACAGCTAAAAGTGATAAAATGGTTCTTAATTTACAGCTGTGATCTATTTTACTGCCCACCCTGCAGCTCTCTGTTCATCTGAAGGAGGGACAAGGCGCGGATGGTTTGGCCACC
Source organism: Callopanchax toddi (assembly GCA_006937965.1). Taxonomy (NCBI): domain Eukaryota; kingdom Metazoa; phylum Chordata; class Actinopteri; order Cyprinodontiformes; family Nothobranchiidae; genus Callopanchax; species Callopanchax toddi. The sequence goes on along the minus strand of SSNR01000096.1, from coordinate 1,139,938 downwards.
CTGAAGAACAAACCTCAGCTCCACAGCCTCGTGGCTAAGCAGCTTTGTCAGAACATGTCAGGCAAGAACGCCATCATCTTCACGGGACCGTCCATCACCAGCCTCAGCCTCTTCTCCGAATTCAGCAAACAAGGTGCACGAACATGTCGTAGCTGCTGATAGTGATCTGTGTCCATTGTGCTGCTTTAAAAAGAACTTTCTCCTTCGTGTCTTTTTCTCTCCCGCCTCCTTCTGTTACTCATTCGGAGCACAGATTGTAATCTCTCTCCACATCTCATTCCCCCTCTTTTTATTGCATTCTTTAGTCGTTTATTTATTTGTAATGATGGTTTGACGATGGTGTCCTCAGACTAAACAGCACAGATAGGATGGTGTTCTTTTGTATTTCAGCTCAAGATAAAACTACAAACCAGAACCACATACAGTCAGAATGGTCATTATCTTTTTAGCTTCTGTCCATCTATTCTGGAGAAATGATTTTATGCTTTATAATCTGCTTAACAAAAGAAACATTTGACCATCCTTTATGAAAGGAATTAAGTTTATTCCATCCCATAATTAATTGCATCCTTTGCATCAGCTTTTGTTATTTGACTGAAAATCGTGCTTAGATTTTGTGGACGGCTTTGTTTATTTAATATTATCCCAAGGCCTTGTAATAATGTTGTGTTTTACCCTTTATCATTTTTTATAAATATGAACGCCTCTATCAAACATTCGACTACTGAACAAGCTACAATTGTTTCTACTCATTTTCCTACCATATTTCTTTGATCTCACAATGTTTAATATTTTAAAACGAAACAATTTTGGGACACATAACAAGAAGGTTTATCCCATACTTTGCTTTCATTCTTGCATTCAAATCAGGAATTCAAGAAAAGGCAAGAAGTTGTAGCAGAAGAGTGGTTAAAATGAGGAAAAGAGAAAAAGCCCAGAGATAAAATCATCATTTACATTTCTAATTAGGTGAAACTATTAACCTCTCCACCCTCCCAAAAATGAGCCATGTGAAGACATTGTCCAGGATTTTCCTTCAGTTTGATCTTGCTGAATTAATTAGCAGTTAATTATCCTGCATTATTAGAACAAATCAGCTCAGCCATGATTTTTTGGTTTGGCGTATAAGTTGAAGAGATAAAGAGATTAATTTATTTTGGAGGAAAAAATTGTGTTTTCCATTGCTTTTTGTTCAAACTAAAATATAAGCTGAGCTGATATATTTAAAACTCTGAAGTAGAAATAAAAGTGTTTGTTTCATGAATTATTTCTCTATCCCCCCAGATATCTACTGCTGTGGTTTGCTGAGCACCAGGAAGAGCGACTGCACAGGTTTACCACAAAGCATGCTGGTCTGCAGCTCCACGCCAGCACAGCGTGGCCAATCCCGCGTGATGATGAAAGGCAGCATGTCTCTGATCAGCTGGTACAACAAGGGACACTTCAGGTTCCTCACCAACGCTTACTCCCCAACAAAACAAGGTACTGAAGGAGAAAACCTCCACTTTATTCTTATTCTACCTCAGAGAGAGATAAATCTTTCTAGAGTTGATCTAACTTTTAGTTTGACCCTGATCTGTAGGATTGGATGAAAAAACAGCTGATTGTGACTTTTTATTTTATAATGAAGCAACCAGCTGACAGATCTTGTCATGTTGGAACATGACCTGCTGCTGTAGAGGAAAGTTTTTAAAACAAACTAGCATTTGACTTAATTTTTCTTTTGTACCAAACCATGACTAAGGTCAGTGGCTTTTATTAGTAGACTCGTATTGGTACACGGTGTTGGCATGTACTCAAATGTAAATGATCATACTTGTATCAATGTCAAAAAGTCTGGTATCAGTGCATCCCTAAAATTATTCTCCACAAACAATGGAACAGTTTCTTTTTGGCAGCCACCTTAGTTTTAAATTTAATATTAGGCTGTGTTAGAAATGTCCACTCATTCACTATTACTATATAGTGAATCGGCCATTTCAACACCTTCTCATCATGTAGATCAGGGGTATTCAGTTATGAACCGGGGCGGGCCGGTCCAGGGGAATCCATGCTGATTCACGGTTGATTTTTTTACAGAATAACAGTTCATCGTGAGCATAGAACAAGATTTTAAGGGCAGAGAGCTGAATAAATGTTTAAACTGTACAGATACAATTATTTTGCTATTGTGAAAACAGTAGTTTGTCAGATTTAAAATGTAAATGTCATCTAATCCGGTTCTTAATGTATTCTCTTTGACCTTATAACTACATAAAATGGCATTCAATCCTAAAGGAGACTTTGGCCCAGAGGTAGAGAAAGTCACCTGGGAGACCCCGTTATTAACGCGTTAACACAAAGCCCCCTATAACAGCGTTAGTTTTTAACGCGCAGGCTTCTGTAGTTTTGCTTTGAGGACATATGAACGCACAGGTCTAGCGACACAAGCAGCTGCTGCAGAGAGCCCTCCTCTCCACTGGAGAAACTAGAAAGTTTTCAGCGGAGACGCCACAGTCCTACATCCAGTAAACTTTCAACAGCACAGACAGTGACGGACTGGTGATCGGGAGAACAGGGAGATTTTCTGGTGTCCTCGCTGCTAAACCTGACCCACTCCATGATTATACCGACAATCAGGACATTTCTAATAAATAAATAAACAATCCGTCATGGCTCCTCAGGCGTCTGCCCTCCAAGCTGCAAAAGCGCAGCAAAGCTGGGTCACAAACCCAGCCGCTCCTCTCTGTGTGTCAGTCTTTCAGCGCTGCAGAGTGCAGACATGACCCGCCTTCCCCCTCTCCTGGCCTGCACGCATGAGACAAATTTCCCTACGGGGACTTCTATAATAAAGTGAAAGTGAAAGAGTGCGCACGTCATAGAGGAAAGGAGCAGAAAGGGATAGACCTAAAGAAAACAACTTCAAAAAATTTAAGTTTTAAGTTAAAATTAAGTAAAAAAATTAATCGATTGACAGCCCTAATATTTTCACTCACAACTTCCTCTCTCATATCACGTTTACACGCTCGGTGTTTGGTGTGCGCGCCCAGAACGCATGTTTGTTAGTTTTGAAACTAAATAAACGTCATACGGCAGAAATGTCATTCATTTTGAATGTCTGACAGACCATCCACTAACAGTCCAGTCTTGTCTTGTCAATGACAAACCACACATCTCTGAATGGAGCAGCTGCTCTGAACCCTCCCTCCCTTCTACACTCTCCTCCTATCTACTCCCTCACCCCTGCTGAGTGGAGCAGGACATGCAGCTGCTTCAGCGCTGAAGTCTGCGCCTTGATGGCAGAGTGGTCCCGCCTACCTACCCTGATGTGTTTTTAACTGTGGACTGTCAGTGTATGTTCTGTACACGGAGGTTTTTGTATCTGTCTCAGTCATGTCTTTGAGGCACGGTGGAGGGAGCTATCTTTTTTCTTCCTCATCCTTCCCTGTTGTTAGCTCTTTTCTTATCTGCTTAAAGGGGGCGCCACACAAGTGGCTGCGTGCCCACAAGTACAGTCTTACCTGTCTGTTGTACTGAAAGTGAATTTCCCCTTCGTCACCGTCTCATTATCATAATTTTAAAAAGGGACGTCAATGAAATAATTTCTTTATCATCATCGTTGATGAAAACAACACTGCAATAGAGATGTGTTGATATTTATTTTAAGAACGTATACACATGATACACATCAGTGAATGAAAAACAAGCTTTACTGTGATCTTTAATTTGACCATCAGGAGAAACTGGCTCATCATAAAGCATTCCTGTCAGGGAGAATCAGCGAGAGCTTCTGATTGATCATAATCCGTTTCCAGGAGGGGACAGGATCTTGATATTGTAAACTCATCCTCGTACTGTTTAATCCACTCTTGATTAGAAAAATAGTGTTTCCTTTTAAACCTACCAACTATGGTGATGGTGAGTATCTGAGGTCCCAGATCAGTTAAATCATCACCATCCAGTATTGATTTTCTTTGCCCTGTGCATTATGTGTGTGGGTGTGTGGAAATCTTTTGGCATCTGAGGAGGAAGAAAAAGAAATAGCCTCCAGTTCTGACATTTCTTAAAGCATACAGTGAAACTGTATCAAAATAAATGATTGTTGCATGAATACTAATAAACTGAAGAGTAAATTTATAGGGTTCTGTGTGAATCATATAGTAAAAAATATCAAACATGCTGTATTTTTTACTAGTAGATGTGTTTAATTTGATTCATCTCTCTTATCTAAGATGTTGTTCAGCGATGACTAAAGGTTTAGAGAATGACACAGGTGATGGTTTTCAGAAAGTTCCTTTGCAGTTTGTCCTGTCATGCAATCAATGAGCTTCTTGGCCAAATCCTGACTGATGGCAGCCAAATTTAGCTACATCAATGGTCGGAGTTTGTCAGAATTTATGTATTTTAATTTTTACCCCCTGATGAATTGACCACAAGTGATGAGCCAGTATACATTTTAGCCTTTTGGCATGGTGCTCCATCAAGCTGGAAAAGGCATTGTTCATCAAACTGTTCATGGATGGTTGGGAGGAGTTCCTCTAGGAGGGTACTTAGGTACCATTCTTCATTCATGGCTGTGTTCTGAGGTTAAACTGAGTGAGTCCACTCCCTTGGATGAGAAGCAACCCCACACATGAATGGTCTCAGGATGCTTTGCTGTTATGAATTATTGTCACTTTCTGTTTGTCACCTGTGTGTTTCTGGCAGGTCTGATCATTAAGAGAAAAAGTGGGGAAATCCCGTGTCCCTTGGCTGTTGAGGCATTTGCGGCTCACCTCAGCTACATCTGCAAATACGATGACAAATACAGCAAGTATGTGCAGCGTCAACCAAACAGTAGTTGATTCAGAATTCTTATATTGAAATTCCTGGCCTTAGGAAGAAATATCACATCATTAATTTGAGCAGAAGGTGTGCAATAAGCAGCTATTCTTTTCACACAGGTACTTTATCTTTCATAAACCCAACAAGACCTGGCAGCAGGTGTTCTGGTTGAGCATCAGCATCGCCATCAACAACGCTTACATCCTCTACAAGATGTCCGACGCCTACGTGGTCAAACGCTACAGTCGAGCGCAGTTCGGAGAGAGACTGGTCAGGGAACTGCTGGATCTGGACGACTGCTCTCCCACACAGTGAGAAGGAAGAGGAGGCGGTTGATGAAGACCGAAGGAGTACACAGAGAGGGAAAAAAGAAGAAGATAAATAGAAATACAATCCTCCACGCATTTATTTACACTCTGTTGTACAGACTCCTCGGTCTGTGTCAGTGTGACGATACCAAATCAGTGCCAAGGCTTTTTTCCTCTCTCTGTAGTCATTTTGTTTTTCTTGCCCTGTAAATATTCACTAACACACACACTACACGACGATGTTAACATACACATTTACTATGAATTTGTCAGCAGAAGTAGAGATGAATAAAACAAGTTCACTTTTATTCATAAATGATCTCAAATCGAGTTTAATATCACATCAAAGAGTGCAATTATTGGAAAAAATAGCCTTTAGGCTATAAAGCTACATGTAGCTCAATATTTACTACACTCTGAAAAATAGTTTTAAAAAAGGATCCAAAATCTTAGTCCACAGGACGCACTGCATGCATGAAGAAGAATCTGGATTGTGATGTTCTTTTGTTCTGTGTGAAGATTATTTCTGCTCCAGGTGAGCTTTGAAAACTTGTTTGTGTTCAGTAAATAGAACTGCCACTCGTGTGTGACATTGAGCCTGAGGATGTAAATGTATGGCACTTGTGACCCAAATGTGTCGTGTTGTTGCACACTGTGTTTGCTGCCGGACAACTGTAGGTGAAGATGAAGCCACACACAGCAGTGTTAACCGAGGTCAATTAGAACTTAAACCACAATAATTCTAATAGCTCCAGTGTTGCTTTGCAGTAAGGGCACACTATGTAACTTTTTCATATTTTTAAATCATTTTCCTTGAGCCAGTCTGTGCTAATCTGACCCTTTACAGGGTTAATGAAAACTCACTCAGCTCCATCTGCTGCTTGTGTCCAGAATACCATGTTTGCAACTTCTGAGTCTCCAGTCCAAGGCCCCTGAAGTGTCACAAAGTCACGTATCTCACGAGGGTTAGGCTAACCTAATGTGGCTAGCCGATATGCACCAGAGTGTTTTTAGCTCAGGATTCCTGCTCTTTTTTTTTTATCTCTCCCTGCTTGAACACAGCTGATTTCTTTGAATGAGTGATGAACCGCTCCAGTAGCTGTTACGATAGTGATTTAAAATGGACACTAGGGGGTGCTAAAAACAAGCCAAAACTGCGTAGTATGCCTTTATTGAGGGTTGTTTGGTATTTTTCATTAGGACCAGGAGATTCAAATGAATCTAATATAGCTGAAGACTTATGTAAATCAACTCATTTTTCCAGCTGGTGAGCATCATATATCACTATAACTTCTATAATATAATCAGCTATAAATCTGTAACTATCACACTGCTGTTTGTGGCTTGGTAAAGGGCTTCATTTGCTTTGCCTAACTTAGTGATCATATTGAAACATGTTTTATATTCTTTAAGATTTTACGTGAAAAGTTTAGGTGTGTGCTCGCTGTATCAGCATGGTTTGATGTGTGATTACCTATTGCAGTAATAAGACAGCATTCGTTGGGTGATTCAGAGCAGGACTCATGCACTTTTCTCCCCTCCATCACAGTCTTGCACTTTGAAAATCATAACGTTAGTATCAGATGTTTCTTTTTCAGTGGTTTAAACTGGAAACATGATTATATACCATTCTTTTAGACCCACACTATAAATACATGTAGAGAAATGAGGTTAATAATATACGTATATGTACAAAAAAAAAGTAGAACTTTAATATAAAAAAGTTCCCACTGTAGAAATTGAGTGTGTGTGTGTGTGTGTGTGTGTGTGTGTGTGTGTGTGTGTGTGTGTGTGTGTGTGTGTGTGTGTGTGTGTGTGTGTTTTGGCTTTAAATTACAGTGAGTATGTTAATAACACTCTGTCACTGAGACTCAAGATTGTGATTTTTTTCACTAATTCAAATCACTGCTGTTGTTACTCGTGTGTAAACCACTAAATATGTCTAATCACTGTTCACTATCAACTAACACTGTTTATCCTATTTATCATGTCACGTATTTGTCGACTCATGATTTTAATACAGTGTTTGATATCATGTCATGGTAGTTGTTTTCACTTGACTAAAAAAGAAGAAAAATCTGATTTTTTTAAAACTGGTTTCTCTGTAAACCATCACACCCTTCTGCTGCTATGGGTCCTCCACACCAGCAGGGGAGCCCCAAGACTTTGCTAATTTTAGTTAATGAATCAAAATGTCTTTCCATGCAGTTTATTTAGTATACATCTAAAGTTTACAATAAGAAAAAATATTTTAAAATAAGTCAGCATTTGAAAAAATATGAGCACATTGCAAAATGCTCCATAGAGTGCTTTCACTTAGCACAAACTATGAGTGTGCTACTCACCTGCTGAATTTTCTCATCTTAAATGCAAAACATTAGGATGTCCAAAAAAATTATACAAAATCAAGGAAAAGAGCCAGAATCTGTGAGATGAGAGGAGGCATCTAAGGCTAGCTAAACTAAAAACCAAAAGAGAGAATTTGAACAGTGTCATCAGTGCTTTTTGTGTCAGGTAGCTACCTGATGATTACTCCAGTGATGTTTTTAGTTTGTTTTTGGGCTTGAAATGTTTGTATTAACATGATTTGTATTTTTCTGCTAGCAGCTAACTGCTAATTGTCCTGTAGCACCTCAGCCCTGGTCTTCAGGTCTACGTACCTGCATTACTGAATGTTGATGAGTCAGTGTGTCGAATGTAAGAACATTTCTTGTGTCTTCGAGCTGAAGTCTGATAATCTTATCTAATATTGTCAGCGAGCTAAGCAGAACAATCTGTTCTCAGCTCGCCTTCAATCTCATGACATGTTAGTCTCCAAACACCTCGGCTTGAAAGTCCCAGACCCATCCACAAAACATCTGGTTGTAGGCTTCTGAGCCTCATAAGGACTTCAGGTCATTCAAGTCACTAGGGAAAGAAGACAAAATAATTTACAACTAGGAGAAAGCACTGGATCTGCACTCCAATCAGCTGTCGTTTCATTCCTAAGTAAATCCAGTTTCTGGTCATACTGCTCATTCTCTCTCTTTTCTATGCTCATGTTATCTTGATAAGTTGATGCACTTATCTGAACCTTAGACGTTATACAATTATTGCTGTTTGGCCAAATGCTGCTATGTTTATCACTGCCAATATTGCAGAATAGGCAAAGATGTGTGAACTTTGTGGTTTGATTATGTTGATGAATGCACTCAAGCAAGAAGTACTCTTAGTTTAAACAAAATGAAGGCACTATAAATTTCCCAAATGACAAAAATATAGAAATGTAAGGAGCACCTGAATTATCTTAGCACTTGTTTTTATGTTTGTGTTTCATTCCTTTAAATTCCAGAGTGATTTATGTGAATGTCAAGCAATGCCCTATTTTTCAGTAAAATTGTTGATTGTTTTGTCAGCTGATTTTTCTCACTTTCCAGCACACTAGTGTAGCGTAATATAACCTGATTTTATTGTTATAATACGGACACACTTCTGCAAGGTTATTAGCTTAGCTTTGTCGGTTTTACGCCCGCAATGCAAGCTACCTTCACTAACCTAATTATTATGCAGGATATCTAGATTCTTTCTGGTTCAAAGGGAAGACCTACGTTATATTTGGAAGTTATAACCCAGAAGCAGACTTAGACTACAGTTATTTTATTAAAGAAACAGATTGAACGAACAGACAGATATGAGGTAGATGGTTGCATCTTAAGAGGTTCTTCTGATATTATTAAGCTGAGAGTTAATGACGAGAGCCCGTGAGATATTTATATATCTCTAGGGAGTCTGAGCTAGTTATGAGGGGAACTGAGCTAAGTTGACCGGAGTGTTATTTATCAAGAGCCTCAGTTTAACCAGATCGGAGTTGGTACCTGCTGAGACCGCTCCAGATCGCCTTGGCGTGAGAGGTGGAGGCTCGTCGGTGAGATCGTTGGTCTGACGAGCCTCGGATCAGCCCCCGGGGGACGTGAAGTCACTCGAGGCACGGAGGTGTCTGAACGAGTCGGCGTCAGCGGCTCCATGATCGGCTGGTGCAGAGGCTAACAGGCTTTTCCCATGGCTGGTGAACAGAAGCAGACGGATGGTGTCTGGCTTCTAGCCGGGGAAATTGTCCTCGACTGCTTGGGGCTAAGACCCAAACGTTTCAGTTGGCATCAAAGCCCACCGTGTAACGGAGAAAAACGGAGGCCGTGTTCTCTCGTTGTTGGCTGAACGAGAACTGATTAGCTTCCAGACAGGAAGCCGGACAGAGGGAACTTTGGACGCGTGGCCCAATGGGAAGTAGTTACCAAGTCACGTGGTTCTCGTCATTAAGGAAGCCCAGGAAGTTAGATGGATTATTAATATGCTTTAACCTTTTTAGCAAAAGTAGAAACATGAAATAATACTGATGCAACATCAACATTCATGAATACTGGAAGAAAATGAATTAATCAAATTAAGACATTTCTGGACAGTGGATTACAGGTAGTGTCTTTTAGAATGAGACATCAAAGAGTTCTTAAGTTTAATTATTAACTAAAGAAAGTCTTCTGAGTCTTCCGACACGACCGGGTCCTGGAAGGAATGTTGATTCAGGTTACAACATAATAAAAGAGTCATTTTAATCCAAGTTATTGGGACAAAAGATGAGTTATTGTTGTGATGAACCAGATGTCAGAATTTAGAGATAGTAACGCCTTTGCCGGCGCTACACTAGTAAACTGTGATTGTGTTGTTTTTTTTTTAGATGATCAACACTCAGATACAATACCACTGCAGGTGTTGAACAATGGGCTCAGGTTTGAGTAGGGGCCACATAGCAATTTATGCTCAATGGTTCTTTATTATTTTCTGTCAGGCTTCCCCGGGGAGGATAAATGCTCTCTTTTTTCACCTTTTTTGTTGTTGTTTATAAATACAGTATCTCCCTATGTCTGAGATTTTCAGTCTACACATTTTAGAGTCAATGGTTAGTTTTCAGTGAAAAAAGAATAAGACATTCGAAGGATTCTCAATGGATACATCCTCCAAACTAATTGTACTAATGTAAAGGATTCAAACCAGCTTCATTATCTGTTGGTCTTTTTTTGGTTTTTAACACAGTTTTTGGTATGCTGGTAAAGATTCTCAGTCATGGTGATCCTAATGGGTTCAAATGAAGACAACTGGACTTCTTTGGTTCCTAGAAACGTTTCGCTTCTCATCTGAGGAGCTTTGTTATTTTTTTTTTTCTTTGGGTTTAATTTTAGTCCCAACGAAGACGGAAATGAAGGAGGAAGGATAAAGGAAGAGAGGTGGGGGAGAAAGTTAACTGAAAAAAAGAGGTACAAGGAATCCACTTAGACCTGCAGAAAGAGAGAAAACAAACAAAATAGAGGGCAAAGATACCACAGCAATAAACAACATTTGAATATACAATTAAACCAGTGACTTGGTGCTGTTCCATTGTGACAACAATATGATACTGGAGAGCCCATGGTGCATCCATGTCACTGCTGGTTGAACTTGTCATTTTGCTTGAAATATTGGTGGAACGGCAGTTAGAACTGACAAAACTCATTAGATGAGAAGTGAAACGTCTTCAAGGAACCAATAGAAGCCCAGTTGCTTTCACTTCAACCCGTTAGAAAATCTTTGGTAGTTATTGTTTATTTATGCTAATAGATTGCACAGAAAAAAAATGCATGAACAACTTCACCTGCCCACCCTATTTAATCTGTGCAAACAAAAAGTAAATACTTTTACTTTTTTCACTGTGATTCCCTTAAAATATAATCACAAATGACGGCATGTTGCAGTCTGAGGAAGGAAGATAGATGCAGACTAAAAGACAGTGAGTACAATCAGAACTATATTATATAGTGTATCATGAAAAGGTAAATATAAAATACTAGGCTTTGTGAGATGGAGAAAATGAGGATCTAATGTGGAGCTGATAGAGCGTTCACACATGCTTGGAGTTGGTTTTGTATCTGCAGAGGATTTTTGTGCTTTTATTACTCATCTCAGTCTAAAAAATAGAAAAAATTATGAACAGGGGACACTGCAAAGCTTTGGTTGCTTGGCAACAAATTTAAAAGGCATAAAAGGGCAGTTTTTGTCATTTTGATGACAATATTTTGGCTGTAAAAGAAGCAAAACGGCTTTAATTTGGGCTCCTATTCAACATGATCCAGATGAGTTGATGCTTCCTCGTCTTGTCTTTCTTTTTTTTAAGAGCTGGCTTTATTTTGTAGTTCAAAACCATGGAAACATTTTGTTTCTAGAATGACTAAAAGAGATTTTAATGAAGACAGTCTCACTTGTTCCTGTCATTTCAGCTGTTCAGTTCAGTTAATGTAAATGAGCCTTAATAAAAATCTGCTGTGCAATGTGACCTTAAACTGAAGCTTTATAAATATAAAGAACCATTTCATCAGGTGGCCTCACACTAACTGCTTTTGAAATTTTACCTTAAATGATCTGACTAGGAGTCATGCAAAATAAATGATGAAAAAGAAATAGATGAGATCATCTTATGTATTGCCTTAATGAAATCATCCAAAACTCAAAAACTGCTTTACCAGCCCGAGGCTTTCCAAAACATCTGAGCAGAGTTGAAAAGGATTTCTGTCTTTTAGCATAATCAGCATCAATTTTTGCATAATTATGTTGCAGAACTACACACCCCACTTCCCCATCAGCAATATTCAAATGTTAATGACTGGACTCTATTTATTTTATAGAACACTATGCAACATTTTTCTGCTCAATGCTCATTAAATACAAACAACATTTAACTCAAGATGACAATCCGACGCTTAAATAAGATTTGGATCATATAAAAACAAATTAATGGGAGCATAGCCTTCTGTGCACCTCTCAGGGGTCAGACAGACCTGGTTTCTGTCAGACAATCCGCTCCCTGCCATCAGAGCTGCAGGAGGAACAGATGAGACGGCATGACGATCAAGGCTCTGCTCTGTGACCTGTTATTAATGTTCATTAGCTCCTATAAAAGTCCAACATAACACGTTATCTTAGACAGAAATTGATGGGTCTGTTTTCTCCATCAGAGAGGAGAGCAGCTGATAGAGAGAGGGATGAAAGATTCAGCTGCTCCACATGCAGGAAAGAGACTGGATCAGATGATCTGTAATTTGTTCTGGCCAGCTCAAATGACTAGTCCAATAAAGTGAACCTCTATATGTGATAGCAGAACAAACACCGTTCTCAGAGGGGAATTATCAGCAGATTCAGTGAGCACGAGCACAGAATGTCGGGGCGATTTAGCAATGTGCGAGCACTGCTGGATCCACGGGACCCGTGTGTTTGAACCGTAGTAGACATAGATCCATATATGGATCAGGGATCGATCAAAACCTGTTGCATTCTGGGAGGTGAAGAGTATAGCATCTCAGCTCACTTTGCAGCTTGTCAGGTGATTACAGTGCTGCAGGCTCCATACTGCTGCACCGGTCTGGTCCGGATCTTTCAGGGTTTTTTTATTCTGCCATTCTCACGGCCCAGTACCAAATGACCTGCAAACTGGTACTGGTCCGGGGACCGGGGATTGGGGACCTCTGTTATAATGAATTGAATGTAAAATATGGTGCTATAGATTATAGAAGACCCTAAGATTTTCCACAACATATTGAGCTATTCCTCAAAACATGATTGTGAGGTCTTCTTATTCGCAGGTCATCATTGTTGTTTTCCTAAGTTGTTAATTAATAATCAAGACTTTAGAAGCTCCAAATTCTCCAACTCTGTCATTAGGAAATGCTTTACTGACACTCTGTATCCTTTTCAGACAAATCACAATCAAATATCTCTGTTATTCTACCGAAGAAAGAACTCAAATTAGAAGTAATTACATTAAACTCCCACTTCCTCCTAAAGCAAAAGAAATTAATTTTACAGTAAGATTCTTTCAGGTGTTTATCCCTCTGGGGAACTTCTCACAAAGCGATTTGGTTTTGACTGTAATGGTTGTGCTTTCTGTGGGACAGATGTAGAAACAACAGAACATTTGTTTTATGACTGCATGTTATGGTAAAGCTTTATGATGTTCAATATTCCAGGATTCCTCATCTATCAGAACTTACTGGAGGAATGGAGATGTTGGATTTCTTTTAAAAAAAAGAAGAAGAAGAAAGAAAAGTTCAATACTCTGACATTTTATATACCGGTATATCACAAAATGCTGAAAATAAATCAACAAAAAGCCTACTGACAAATAGAAGCGTATAAAAGATCAAAAATGTGTTTTAGAGACTTCTGCATCACTATTTAAAAAACTGAAAAATGATTGTTCTAATCTGTTAGAAACGAGGAGGCAAAATGTAATGCAAAGCCAAACCAGCAGAGGGCAGCAAATCACTTTGTTTCATCTGATCCTGGCTGTCATCCTATTGATCACCACTGAAGGTAAATAGATTATAACTGGAAGGAGCTTCAAAGTGAGAGTGTAATTGAATTATTTCCATGCCTTATTGATAACCTGCTCGATAACAGACACTGTCTAGCTGAGCTCCTAAAACTGGACGTAACTTGACATCCAGGAAACATCCAGAAAAGCAGTTTGGCAAAAATAGTGGCGTGTTTTCTCATCTGCAAAGTTCAAGAAGCTTTCAAAGAAAATATTATCTCTCCCTCTGACTGTGGTGTGTGTGTGTGTGTGTGTGTGTGTGTGTGTGTGTGTGTGTGTGTGTGTGTGTGTGTGTGTGTGTGTGTGTGTGTGTGTGTGTGTGTGTGTGTGTGTGTGTGTGTGGTGATGAAGACTGAAGAGGGCCTGGTTCTCTCATGCCTGTGAGCAGGAATCACAATGATTTATACAGAACTGAGAGGCCTGTGGAGAAGTTACACAATTGAAAGATCAATCGAGCCGAAAGCTGGGGGTTCATGTAACCACAAACAGCTCCTGAAGACTCACACCGGAGAATCCTGATCAGAGGAGGAAGCTTTTCAGGACAAGTGGCTGCATCATCATCCAAACCTGTAACAACACGCCTATTTAATTAGCAGAGAATGAAACTAACTAACCTCCTTCCTTTTTCTTTTGAAGAACGTATGTTGTTTGAAGTTTTATTGTTGTTCGCTTTCACATATTCTTCCTTTTTTTATTTGCACAAATCACTTGATAGCAATAAAGCAAAGTTTGATTTTTTTGGGAGGATGCTCTGTCAATAATAAAAAATTATATAATAATAATAATAATAATAAAAGTTCAAGCCTCACAACATCTGAGCAAACTATAATTTACTCCAATATCTTAAAACCTCAAATGATCTCAGTTCAGATTGTCAATTTTTCTTCATCATGTTAAAATATTTGTGAAAATGTATTTCTTTATGAAGTATCATTACATTTTCTTGAAGTAACAAATTACACAATAATAGTTTCATTATTTCAGCACATGTTTGTTGAAATACCAGGTACACGTATTCTAATATTTCTACCCAAAAGGGGTTTCCAGAGAGTAAATCTTCGCAATTAAATGGTTTTTTTAAGGTTCTGGAAATGTTCTCTTCCAGCTGTATATGGTAAATGGTCAATAGCGCTTTTCTAAACCATGCACAACAAACCACTTTATTTTAAAATGTATTTAACAATATTTAAGACATAGGAAATCTTTATTGTCATTATGCATTTAACTCATCTTTGTTCTTAGCTGAGGTGAAAGGCAAAAAGTTTAACAACCTCATGGCATCCATTTAATAAAAACATCAATAATTTTATTTTATATCTACAACCCCCCCCAGCACACACACACACACACACACACACACACACACACACACACACACACACACACACACACACACACACACACACACAAATTGTGATCTATGTGGTCCATAGAGAGAGGGGCCGCCGCCAAGCGAGTCGTGGACCCATCACGGCAAAAACTGGTCAGAGTTTGGGCAGAACACCGGCCACGCTCCGCGTCAGCCGACTGGGTCTCTGGTGAACCGATGGTCCAGACGTTTTTAAATTCATACTTTGATCTGATTGCTCCATTAAACCAGGAGATCAGCGGGTCCACTGACACTGAGCTGGACCAACATCGTTTTACTTTGATCCTCCGAGCATTCAGCAAAATAAATAAATAAATAAGTCAACGTAAAAAAAAAAAAAAAAAACTTCTTAGAAGTTAGCATAACAGTTTGTTTTTGACGGTCTGAGCAGCCCGTTGGTTATTTTCTCCCATGTCTCCTCACTTTGGCTGAAGGATGGATGACGTTATCTGATCACCTCCAAACTCAGCGTGCACGCGCCTCTCAATAACGTGAATGTGGCAGCGCGCGCCGCTCAAGCTGCGTTTCTCAGCATAATCACTGACAGCTTAAAATTCAACATATCAAACAATATCAACACTAAAAACACATTGATCTGTCAATGATTGTATCAGAGGTTTGTCTTTGTTTTCAGAGACTTATAATAATGTTCAATTCCTCCAAAAATAGTTTTATTAAACAAAAACATGATGAAAGAGTCCTATGATGTGGATATTGAAATTAACAGTAGGGAAATACAATAATTTTAAGGCAGATTACTGATAAACTGGATGCTACAATCACTTTTTGACAGGTGAAATAAATCAGTTTAAAGTTATTTGATAGTAAAAAGAGAGTTGATGATTTAATCAGGTCACCTGTAAACTAAATGTAATCCTTTACTGTCAGGAGAACAGATGAGAACGTTTCTACTGTAAAACTATTAAAACAGAGTGAGCCTGAGAAAACAGCTGTAAAGTTAAAGGGAGACAAACCTCTGATGACAGATCAATGTGTTTTAGTGTTAAAATATTTAATTGGACAAAATTAATCCGATAACGTTATCAACCATCAATGAGCTCAGAGCTCATCTCATCTGATTTGTCTCGGCTTCTGAGGGAAGTTGTGACGGGCTTTAGTCATTCTTGTTAGGTTAGTAACCACCCAAAAAAGGTTGAAAAACACTGCTCTAAGGGTTTGGGTTTTTAGGGGTTAAACCCAAAATGTCCCTTAAAGGAAAATTCCTCTTACAGACTTAACTGACTTGACACACTGGTATAGGTATAGATCAACCTAAACTGAACAATTAATACACAATAACTACTCACTTTCACTCCATCATCACCTTGTGATCTTAAGAAAACAAAGCTTGAATCTCTCCAGAGGGGAAGATAAAACTACTGGTTTTCTCCATAGATGATTCAGGATCTTGGAAAATACCATCAAAATGAATCATGTTGACACAGCTCCAGTATTCCTGGATTTAGGGGTGAAGAGTATCAACTGATACATTTCTTGAGTGTATGTTTTGGATATCTAATGTACGGGAAATAAAACAGATCCCGTTTGTTGTCTCTCACCTGCTCCTGGATGTCAACCAGCACACCTGTTGTCTGACCTTCAGAGCATTTAAAGCTCCAGTCTGTCCTCATTCCTCATCAGATTTTCTCTTTTACTGGGCTGTTTCCTGCTCCCTCCAGCTCTGCTTTCTTTTTGAAGTCAGATGTTTTGGATGGTTTTACTTTGTTTCTCAGACTTTGGAGTTTAGCTGTAATCTGCCTGTCCTTCTGGTTTAATTTTCAGCCTCCTTTAGCTGCTGGTTTAAGCTCAAATGTAGTGGCTACAAATCAAAATAGAGCAACTTTGCCGAACTGTGAGTCCGGTGTTTTTTTAGTGTGTAGCCTGCAGAAATAAAAAATTATTATCAAAAGATATTAAGAATCTTATCATTGAAGCTGCTCAAATTATTTATCTTTATTCCAGCCAACTCTTAAATGATTTTTATTTAAAACATGCTTTTTGCATTTATAGAACTCTTCGAATTCCATAGGCTTTGATTTAATAAAAAGGAAAAATGTATGTGCAAAAAACAGGAAAAAGTGCATTTAACCATATCAAAGGTTTGCACATTTTCTCTTTTTTATGTTAATGGGGAGAAGTTGGCTTTAATAAATCAGCAGTGTGTAAATGAAGACAAAGAAATCTAGGTTAAGAAATGCCTATTTACAGATTATTCAAGCACAGATGTGGAAGTTTGTAGAAATACTGAGATTATCCTGAGAATGTTTTCATTGTTCTTAGTCTCGTTTTGCCTAAATGCTGTGAAGTTCAGTTCTGTTGTGAACAACAACCTGTTTGTTCTGATGATTAGACCAATTAGAGGAATCCAGCCTAAGAAAACAAAATCAATGTTACACCTCCTCTAGGTTCTGGTGTATTGGGAGACATTAGTCATCTGAAATATCAAAGTGGACTCACAATGGAGTATCGTGAGAAAACACTTTGCCAAGTTTATAACCTCTGTCTCCACGATGTCTGGAGTCTCCACCCATCCTATGTGTGTAAAGTTATGACACCATTTTAACCTGCACACACACCTATATAATCATATTTATCATTCACCTCTGATTTCTTGCCTCCGGATGTTGGTGTTGCATCATAAAGCATCACCTGCTGTGGAAAGCAAAATAAAACTTTGATCTGAATTTTTCCTTTGTTTGGTTGGTTACATGTTTATTGGTGAAAGGGAGGGCTGATCCTCGACGATGATTAACCAGAGTCAGTCGCCGTGTGTCTTCACACCCCGGCTGCTGCCCTGTTGCAACATGGTCACACGTGCCTGGAGGAGAAATTGTTTGGAAAATGTCAGCCACTCATTTTGACATGAAATATGATTTCACTAAAAAGCCGTTAGGCGTTGAGAGAGGCCTGCCCAGATAGGGCTGGTGGACTTTTGACTCCCAGCTAATTAGGCCAGCTAATAAGTTGTTCTTTGCACAAAGGTGTGAAGAAACTCTCAGATGGCATATAGTGGTTTTCCAGTCACATGGTGTGTGTGTGTGTGTGTGTGTGTGTGTGTGTGTGTGTGTGTGTGTGTGTGTGTGTGTGTGTGTGTGTGTGTGTGTGTGTGTGTGTGTGTGTGTGTGTGTGTGTGTGTGTGTGTGTGTGTGTGCGTGCTTTGAGAGCCTCTTCTCTCCCACTCAGGTCATATCTAAACAACAGAACAGGGTCAGGACCGTACAGATGAAACCATTATGAAGTTAGTAGGACTCCAGGGTGGAATCATGGCCAGCAGTTATGAATACCAGGTTTCATAGAAAAATACTTCAAATGACGCACAGCTGCCAAAAGGGAAGAAGGGAGAAAATGAGGGGAAGGAGTGGGAGAAAAGGTCCAACTATACAACCTGTTTAACACGTCTGTTTAAAACACACACACGCACGCACACACACGCACGCACACACACACACACACACACACACACAGACTGGGTAGTATCTGGTCAGACAGGTTAGAACAGGCTATAGGAACGTCTTTTCATTATGTAACGGCCATTCACATAGAGAATTATGGGCTTATCCATTAGCTGCAAGAGACAACATGTCAGTGTGTGGCTCGCATGCTGCCAGACTTCTCATGTCAATCAGTTTAATTTCTGCTTGTTTAAATGTCTTCAGAAACCATTGAGTTGATTATTTGTTCCAATTTGTTGCAATACAGTCTCTTCTTGCAAACACAGAGCAGCACGTTTTAAAAATATTTCTAAAATAAGAACGTTACCATGAACACAAATAATATTCAGGTTAAAAAGCATTCTGTGATGTTTCTAATAAATGTGCTTTTTGGGTGAAAGTCAAATAAAACAGTTTCATTTTAAAAGTATGAGGTTATTAAATGCTTTCTCATTATCTCTCAGCGCACACTTTTATTTTTACTTCCCAGGAAATCAGAACTTGTGCTTTGTTGTTGTTTATTTTTAGTAATGTTAATTATTAATATAAATTTCATAAATGTATAGTTCAGATATAATGATTAAAGTCACTGTTATCATATTTATCATCATAACTCTCATCACTGAGTGTAATATTAACTTATAACTACAGTGTGATGAAGGGTTTTATGGGTAATTTTATAAACATGGTGATTTTATAGACATGAAGAAAAATATTCAAGTTGGTTTTGTGCATAAAGGCAGAATTAACCCCGAACTCCATCATTCTCAGAAGGAAAATGTTGAGAAAAACAAACAGTTCAATCAATCAATCAACCTTTATTTATAGAGCGCTTTCCACACAAAAGTGACCAAAGTGCTGAACAGCTAAAAACATGACAAATAAAAACACAGTGACTAAGATAAAGACAAACAAGAGAAAGGACCAAGTACAAACATGATACAAAAAAGAACAGAGTGTCATGTCCTGGTGTGTGAGACCTCTCTGCTCAACGGATCTTTGCTGCTGCAGCTCCACACCTGCTGCCAATCTCCTCATCAGGCTGCAGGGATTTAAGGAGCAGCTGGAGGACCAGACCTTCTGATGATCAACCTTTTGTGGTAGAGTCATGTCTCCTGAGCAGTTCTTTGAGCTTGCAGAAATTACTATTTAATTATTCCTGTGATTTTTGACTTACCTGTTTTTTCTGCTCTTCTTGAATTCTCTGTGCCTCCCAGGTTGTTTTGTTTTTCGGCTTCACGTCAAACTCCATTCACCATCACCTCAACAGATTCACCTCAAACCATTCTTCAGCTCCA
Organism: Callopanchax toddi; assembly: GCA_006937965.1. Lineage (NCBI taxonomy): Eukaryota > Metazoa > Chordata > Actinopteri > Cyprinodontiformes > Nothobranchiidae > Callopanchax > Callopanchax toddi. The sequence goes on along the minus strand of SSNR01000096.1, from coordinate 1,120,355 downwards.
TGGTCCTCCTCTGTGGCCTCCAGTCCCTCCACTACAGCTTGCCTGCCTGCCCACTCTCCCTGACTCCGCTCAAGCACTCTCCATCCAACTCACTCACCACCAGGACTACCTGCTCCCCGACACCTGAAAGATTACACCTGCGCAGTAAGAATTCTTTCATCTCTCCTCTCTATCTTCAAGTCCTTTCCAAGTCTAATTGCTCCCCTGTCTCCATAGATCTGGTTGGTCCCTCTGAACCTGGTTCTGCTCTCGACACCTTTTAAATAAAATATAATTTTATTGTCTCTAGCGAGTGAATCTGTATGTGGGTTAGGAAACTTACCCAAACATGACACAGAGCCACAATAAAGGCCAACCTGAGAATTTTTGCTCAGCTGAGGTTAAAAAGATGAGTCTCTTAAAGAGACTTAAACTTATTCAGTGTTTTCGCTGTCCTTATCGGAGGAAGGTTGTTCCAGAGTTTGGGCACCACAACAGAAAAGGCTCTTGTCTCCTCGAGTTACCAGATGAGTCCTGAACCTCTAAGAGGAGCAGGAGCTCGGACCTCAAACATCTTCTGGGAACATGCTTGTTTAAAATCTGATAAGGATGTGCCTGACTAAACATCTGACGACCAAGATTAAAATCAATCCTAAAACATACAGGGAACCAGTGCAGGGAGGACAGTATGGGGTTGATCTCACAACGCTTATTACCTGTAAGCAGGCGCGCAGCAGCGTTTTGAACCAGCTGCAGGCAACGTAGCAAAGAGTTGTCCAGCCCAGCATAAAGGGAGTTGCAGTAGTCCAGTCTAGAGGTAATCAAAGCATGGATGACCCACTCAAGACCACTATGGGGTAGATGGGGCTTGGCTTTACTAATTAACCTCAGGTGATGAAAGCTAGGCTGGACCACTGCACTGACCTGTTTATCAAGTTTAAAATGGCTGTCAAAAAGGTTCCTGACAGAACCGCTAAGAACTCGGAGGACCAATAACACTGCTGCATTCTGATAGGTCAGACTTCCCAAAAACAATCACTTGTCTTATTTTCATTCAAGTGTAAAGGGTTCATCCCCATCCAAGTTTGAACGTCATTTAAGCAGTGTTAAAGATCCTGTACTGACCGACTTGCTATTACAACTTCTAAAACTTGACTACAGTAATGTAACATTCCTTAGTAAAAATGAAAAAACTTTAAATCTGTTAATTTTAACCACAGATTCTCAGTGGGTTATGAACTCTAGGGGTCACAGCCTAGAGCAGAAGTGGGCAATCCTGGTCCTCGAGCGTTGTATCCGACATGTTTTAGAGGTTTCCTTACTTCAACACACCTGATTTAAATTAGTGGGTAATTAAGAGACTTCTGATGGCTTCAAGAGCCACTGAGGAGGCAATTCAACATTTAAATCAGGTGTTGAAGCACAGAAACGTCTTAAACATACTGGATACCAACCCTTGATCACCAGGATTGCCCACCTCTGGTCTGAAGCATTTAAGGGTTAATCTTTTCCTTTAGAATATATTACAAAGGGAATAAAAAGTATATATTACAAGATATTGTGGAAAGAGTAGATGTTAAAGAGATGAAATGGCAAAACAAAAATGTCTGCTTCATCTTAATGTGGAGATGTTTTTGAGACTTTTTGTCTTTTTGTAATGTTTCAGATAAAGGACTATTGTCAGCAAAAAGTCTGACTCTTAGTAAACAGTTTTCATAAATAGATGTTAATTCTACAAATGCAATCAGAGGTCTGATCCCTGTGCTAAACTAAACTTTAGAGAATACCAGAAATGATGCTGGAACCTCACATGATGCTGGAGTTCTCCAGCGTCAGTTTGTTGTTGGAGCCTCTCTGGGTGCATCTGGAATAACGTGCATGAAGGGAAACAAATGATTCAAGACAATTTTAGTGTTTGTGCCACAACACAGCTCCGATTAGTCAGTTTGAGCTGGTGAACACTGGAGAGAAACTGAAAAATGATTCACCAAACAGAAAACTTTACAGATACATTCATGTCAGACTTGTTTTCATTTGCATCTGTTAAAGTAAGAAAAAATGCTTTCTGAGAAACAATGAATTGCTTCTGAGTGAAACTCTGAAGACTGATAACTCTCTAATTAAAACACCTTTACAAAACTTTGTGTCAGAGCATAAATGTCACGTTAACCAGTGGAAATTTATTTTTAACTGAGTTTGTTTGAGATGAGAGAATGTTGTAATTTGTACGTCTTAAGAATAAAACTATTGTTTTGGGATTTTTTTTTGTTAAACAAAAAAATAAAGAAACTTGAAACAAAACAGAGCAAAGTGTTTAAAATGCAGGGTTTTGTTATTATCTAGTCTGTCCACGCTGACGAGCCACTGACCCGTTCCTGCATCTCATTCCCTCATGTATTTTTGAAGCTTTGCACATCGCCTTATGCTATCACATGTTCCTGAACAATCAGCTGCAAAGCACAAAGCCACATGTGCTCTGATCAGTCTGTTTGGAGCTTTTAAATCAAGTTGTAAAAGCTTAAAACCACCAGCACAGATGTGGAGGCGGATGGATTTCTGTGTGAAATCATTATTCTGATCAGACTCAACTCAAAGCTGCTGTTTGATCTGTAAAGTGAGAGGTTGGGAGGTTCAACAAAGAATGATAAAACCGGTGAATTAAAAATTTGTAATACAAATAATAAAATGTAAAACGCAGGTAATAACAATCTGAGTGCTTAAAGTTTCTAAATTAAATCCCTTTTGGGTTTTAGTCTAATTTAAATAATACCAGTTACGGTTTTCTACATTTAATGACTTTTTAAAATTCATGACTGTCTTTAAAATTCATGAGTAGCAATTTGGTCCAAATTAGTTCCTAAAAAATACAAGTTTAGACTGAATACACAATCTTTTTTATTTATTTAAAACATGATTTATTAACGTGAAGAAGAATTTAAAATGTAATGTTATCGCCTCAGTGTCTCATCAAACATGTCTTTGAGGAAAACGTTTGCTTGTCTCTAACATTGCTCAGATTTATTTGCAGGATTTTAATGTTTTATTGCAGCATTTAAATCAAATTGGGGTCCATTATTTAGGCTAGTGCAACACTGTTTTGTAAATGCAAAACTGTAGATGATTCATCCATAACTGTCAGAGGAAAAAAACCAAAGAAAGTAGCAAAGAGCTGAACTGTGAGTTGGATTAAACCAGTAGCATGTAAAAGTGTGACTAGCTAACCAGTGACTATGTGTCTAATCGCATTTTATCTATGAAACCAAAAAAATTTGTGAGTAAAAACAAGGAATCCATAGGATGTTTGTTCAGGGAGTAGTTCAGTTGCAAACAGCTGTGATTAGGAGTGTGTGTAAGGAAGCTAAAGAATATGCAGACGCTTTTATTTCTCCATGAATCATGATGAGAACACACAGTAACGCCGTTCCCTCCACACATCAAGTGTGAAAGCAAAAGGTTTTCGTTGTATCCTCTGACGGCCCACTCAGGGTGTCGCCTCAGGTGCAAAGATATTTCACTGATATGGAAAAAAGCTTGACGGGTTTGTCCTTTGAATCCGTTTTACATGCAGAGGGGATTATGTGTAACATACCATACAGTGGGTCAATGTTATCACTAAAGATTTATGACTAAATAGATAAATTATTACCAGAATTTTCACCTAAATAGTCGTTTACCAGGAACTGTGCTGACCTGTGACTCTATCATGCTGGTTTATAGTTTCTAGAATTTGTCATCTTGTTCTTATTAGTCATTCTGGGTGTTGTTGTAACTCCCTGACAACTGATACTAGACTTATGTTTATGTTTCAAACAAAAAGGGGATGAGAAGAAAGAAAACCTAATGATAACTACGTGGGATTAAAGTAGTATTTACCCTTAAAAGCATCATTTTAGAACTCTGCAGCCTTCTGGTATTTTATTTCAGAAATAAAGATGATTATATTACTACACTCAGCTAAGCCAACATGCAGTTTAGTCACTGTACTGTCCCATTTTTTCTGTATGATACGGCTGATGATAGGAGGAAGATGAGCTGAGTGAAGCAGAATAAAGAAGTTCCTCCCCCTAAGTGGTGCATTCTGACTGGTGCCAACTGCTGCTGGTTAATGGAGTTACAGTTAAAACAGAATTTGGCAGAAAGGCCCTTTAAAAAGATGAGGTAATCCATCTACTTTACTGTTAAACAAATAAACATAATCCAGGACAGGCTGGGATCATTTTGCATGTAAATGTTGAGTGAAGCGGCAAATTTACCAAGAAAGACACGAAAAGGTCAGTGACAGTAAGAAACAGCACAGGATGAAGGCAGCAGACAAGTGTCTGCTTCTCTACAATGACTGAATCCTTAGGACACTATTATTTTACCTAAACCTTCTAAACAGCTTTATCTAAAGCAACTTACAAATTATAATGTAACCAAAAAGTTACCATTGAGGCTAACAACAAACTACTTAGTGGGATGAACGCTAGTCAGTCTCTGCAGGGGTGAGAAAAGAGTTAGGAAAAAGTTTCCAAAGTGTTAAAAGATGCAGCAACAACTGGAGGAAGAAAAGTACCATCCAGTTCACCCATCAAGAGATGGAAAGTTTAGGTTTAGGTCAATCCTCAGTGATCTCAAACAGCAATGTGAAACTGACACATTTTTTAAAAGTTTCTGCACTGAGTTTGTGATCAGGAAGCTCCAAAGGGTTAGCCTCTTCAGGCTGCATGTCAGACTAATAAAACATCATCCCACTTAGGGATCTGACTAATATATAAAATCATGAATATTCAGATGCAAATAATCAGAAACTGACTTTGCTTTGGAAGATTTCTGTATTTCTGCCCTGATCTATACTGACTGTTCCCCAGATTCATCCATTTATCTTCAGTCACATTTGTGTATAAGATGTAAAGGTAGCTGGTGAGGTTCCATTAAGTCTGGTCTGTGTAAAGAATCCAGGTCTTTTTAACATAATTAGTGCTATAGTTTGAGTTATTTAATATGGTCTGCATCAGGAATGGCGAGGCTCAGATGCTTGATTTCAAACCTTTAAACATTTTCCACCCCCTGATCAGTTCACCTGAGGAAACACTTTTTAAAATAAACCTCTCATCTTGCGATGAACCTCCACCCCCCTCAGTTTTAGATATTATCTTTACCTTTAAGTCAGCGTGTCAGCTGTTGTGGTATCTCTCCGATCTCTGATAACAACATGTTCTATTCTGAGACGATTGAGAGGAGTTGATTTTGGACAGAGTTGCATGTGAGTGTGTGTCTGTGTCTATCTGGTCTCCCAGTGGTCACTCTATTGGTCTTCTGAGTGGGTGGTCCGTTTCAAGAGAGGTGCACTGGAAACTTTATACCAACATGCACACTCACAAACACACGCAGAAAAAAGGGAAACTGGGAATCACACCAACGCAGCACAGCAGAGGGTGGAGCAGGCAGCCTTCTTCCAGATGTGTGACATTAATTTAGTTGATCCAAAAACATGAACCGGTAGCTCCCACTCACTCATCATGGCTGTCTGTGTGTGTGTGTGTGTGTGTGCGAGAGAGAGATTTTATATCATTTTTCTTTATTTTTTAATGGTTTGGCAAATTCAAAAAGTTCTTAACGAGCAAGAGTACAAGTGAAATAAAAGGTCTCAAGAAAACAAGGTGAACGATTTCAAAAGTGGAGAAGAGATGAGGATGAGAGCAGGTTATGAGAACTATTTCCACTCTGACCTTCAGAGCAGCGCCCCTGCATTTTCATACAACACTTTCCAGCGAGAAGCAAAGTTGGACACGGTGCACGAAAAGACAAAGAAAGAGAGAAAAATGAAATCAAGTAAGAAAAGCGGAGGAGGACACGGAGAGGAGATGTAGGAGGACGGAAGCGGTTGATTGGGTCCCCCCAGAGACTCTTTTTGTTTAGCTTGTTCTGTATTTCACTCCGTTCCGATCTCCTGCCTCCTACTTTTCAGACATCTGAGGTAGATTACAACAGAAGACCTTAGGTCACATTTATGACTTAAACCAGGAACATATGGTGCTGTGTGCTCGTTTGAACGTCCATTTGGATGCAGTGGGATTCCCCTCCGGTCCCTGAGTGGTGGTCAGATTTATTTTCTTGTCCATTGTCTCTTGCTGGGATATCAAAGGACTATTGTTTGTTGATCAGCAAGGGTACTGCAGGTTACTTGCAGGTCTTGGATGAGACATCTTCTTGTTGATCTGAATTTATACTGACTCTCCAAGTAGCTCCAATCACAAAATAAACCCCAGATCTAAGCTTCCACATAAAACCTGTTTAGATTTACAAAGATTAGGTTTGGTTTTGTGTCGTTTGTTTTATTCAAGCCTCAACGAGACTTGTTTTAATGTCCCTTAGGCACCTTGCTCTCTAGCTGCACAGCGTGCCTTTGCTTTAATCTAAACCTCATGCAGAAACCACGAACCGTAGTGCATTTTTTGCATCAGTGCCACATGTTAGCAGGTTATAAGAGAAATCTCATCTCCCATCCATCTCACCACAAAAACACATCTGTAAAAGTGTCGCTCAACTTTATTAGAATCAGTTTCACTCAGTTGAAGAAAAAACAACTTTTGTCTTTGGAACGTTTACCATGGAAGAAAAAATATAAGCTACAAAATAAGTTGGAAGGACAGTATAGAAAACAATGGCATTAAAATAGTTTTCACAAAAAAAATTAAAATAAAAAAGGCTCAAAATTTTTGGATGTGGGGCATCGTTTCCTCTTTTTTTGCCCTGTTGTCTAAAAAATAAAAATGGAACAAAATGTATTTACAGTGCATATATTTACATTAAGGCATTTTTTGCTGGGAAAAAGGACAGTTGATCTGTTACATCCCAGCTTCTACACAATTAAATAAATAAGTCAGATTTCCCTTGTTACATTACAGTGCTATATTATCTTTACGCTACCTGCAGTGAATGAACAGATACAGTTATAATCAGGCTCCATCAGACACCAGATTAAAGGACAGGTTCACAGGTTTACCACCTCATGTGTTTAGTGTGCACAGCTCCAGCTAAGACAACAAGGAAATCTTTAAAATGTGGGAAATAATTTGTATTGGATTTTTCTGATTTTTTCAGATAACTGTCACATTTAGGAGGTCGTGGCTAAATATTGCTTTTGACATCTTAATGAATGTGTGGTAGAATTTGTTTTAATTTATAAAGAATAGAATTTTAAAAAATGTATTTTTAGTGTACAAATGTCTTCCTAGAGAAATTTCAGTGCAGGTGAGGAATAAAAGTGACGTTCTCTGGAAAAACAAGCTTGAAGATTCAAATAATTCACACAATAAAACATCATAGAGTCAAGTGAACCTGTCCTTTAACTGAGCATGTTTGATAGACTGATAGAGCCGATTGCTAGTTTGCTGTTTACAGAGTCAAGAGGCTGAAACCCCCTTTGGAGGAAGGACAGACATTAAAGTTCCACATAATGTCAGGATGTGTGAAGTGGCCAGAGCTGAGCTGTTAATATACAATGAAGACTGTCAGTTTCTGATTTTTAAAGATTATTTTTCCATCTCAAACTGAGTCTTTGACTCAGTAGGAAATAAAAACAGCACCGTGTGTGTTTAAAAGAGCCGATTCCACCAATTACAGCTCCAGTACCACAGAACAGAAACCAATTAACCAGAGAAGGAGGCACTTCATAAGGTGATGATGATGAAGATGATACTTTGGTTAAAACACTTAAAAAGGAAGTCAAACATCGGATGGCACGTGAATATCATTGATCCGAACTTGTGCATCAAATACTAACTGAGTGATCTCTAAGCTCGCTTACATTTCTCTGGTTAGAACTCCATCCAAAAGGCAGCCTAAATAATTGATCATCTAATTGCTGTTCTTGACCATCCATCCATGTCCCTGTGTTACTCCACAAATCTCCCCTCTATAAAATATCTTTCAGTCTCTCCATCGCCACCCCTCCTCTCCTCTCATTCTTCCTCCCGCTTTATCTTCTGCGTCTCAAGAGTATAAACGCTTTCAATTTTTAATATCTGAACAGCAATGACTTGCGTGGCATTCATGAAGAATCAGTCCAGTAGTGATAACTATTGTTCCAGTGGTGCAAGAGATTTAAAAATACAAACAAAGGCATGAGAGAGAATCAGTTCTAGTGCAAACCTAAGGATTTGGTAAAAAATTATCTGGATATTCCAGTTATATAAACAAACAAACCAATGAGTAAACAAAGATTTTGTTTTAAGATTTTCTACATTACGACAAAGACAGATGGTTTGTTTTTTTTAGTCTTTCATTCCAGTCACACGAGAGTCCAAATGGTCAGGAAACACATTTAGGAGCTACCATTTCTTTATGTTATGGCATGTTTTCTTTGTATTTGACCAAAGAATTCTCATCTTTATTTGGAGGTTTGGCCTCTATATTCCTATGTTACAACCTCCTAATTGTCCCACTCTGGGTTAAGGGTGACATGTTGTGTTGTAGGATGCAGCAGCAGCAGCACCAGGAGGAGCTCTGATGTCAGTAAAGTCACTCTGCATCACAGTTAGTCGGGATGGAGCTCGTACAGCTACTGGTTGGTGTGCGTGATGAAATGCATCTAGTTCTGATGTCTCTTCATGTGCAGGGCGAGGTGGTCGGATCGGGAGAAGGAGCGGGAGCAGACAGCACACTGGAAGGGTTTGGCGCCCGTGTGTTTCCGGTAGTGACGCGTCAGCTCATCCGAACGAGCAAAACGCCAGTCGCAGCTGTCCCACGTACACCTGTAGGGCTTCTCACCTGCAGGGAGAGGTGAACACAGTCAGATCACTGATGAGCTGAGAAACCCCAACCAGCTCTTTGATAGTCCACAGCTAAAACTATAAATGTGTTCTTAAATCAGTCCTGCCTGGTGAAATAAATGTAAAAAACAGCAGCTGTGAGTTGAACGTCTTCATTAAACGGCCAAACAGAGCCGTGTCTGTACGCACGTACTCACAAAACCATTTTCATGAAAACACAAACCAATTCGCTGGCTTTAATGATTCATACAGTCAGGTGGAGACACTGGGAAAACAGGTTTTACTGAAAATTCCAGTTGTCTGACAACATATACAGTCATAACACTGTCACTCACAGGCATTTATCAAGTCCTCCAACACTAATACTGTGCAAGTTTCTCACGGCTGGCTGGTCTGTGTTGTCTATCTGTGCTTCTGGCTTGTTTCTTTGATGGGTTTAGACTGTTTGTCTGTCACACCGTCGTTCCACGCCTCTAGCTGCAGGCGTTCTGTTCAACTAGCGTGACCTCCCTCCTTTAAGAACACTACTACGAACTCAGATCTAAGAATCGATCCTTAAACTGACACCGGTTTTATTTAACTAGACCAAAACACAACTTTTAATAGTTTGTTCACTAGTATTACAAGAAATGTGCTCAGCTGTTGTGGTTCAGTTAATTTACTGTCACTTTACAGGACGGGAATTTGTGTCTATTTGTGTTTAGAAACAGTGCTGGAAACTGTTAATTATCAAACAAATATTAAAATAAAAAGGTGGGTCCAATGATAAATGCTACTATGATCTTTGAATAAAAACAAGTCAAATAAGTTAAAAATAAGTCAAAAAAGTAAATAATGTGACCAGTGCTATAAAATATATTTAAAAATGTATTTCTTTAAAATAAAACTAAAAAATGCAACATTGCTTAATTAAAAAAAAAGTCAAACACTAAATCACTCCAGCTTAAACCCGTTAAAAATGACGACAGAATTCAACAGTCCTGATAGTGGGGCATGATAGGGATAGGGGTGTCATGATATGAAGCTGCATAACTGAAAATGATGACATAACTGTTAATTGTTCAATGAACAAATATGCTAAAAATGTTGGTTGACATACATGAGAGTAAAACGTTCAACCTGCATGAGTGCGTCACCTGACTTCACTTGCAGACAGCAGATCATGGGGGTATTTTACAGAGAAAACTGAAGCACTCAAGCAAAAAGCAGCTTAAAATAACACGTTTTTAAAGAATCTGTCTAAAGATCTGGACAACAATGGTATCCTCCATATTTAGAATGGTTGTCTGTCACCAAAAAAAGAGATAAAATTAATAAGATTTAAATTTCCGGGGTCTTGGCTCAACTGGGTTCTTGATTTTAATGTAGAGTCCTCGTTTAATTATGTTAAACTGACTTTACTTTAGATAACCTCTTATTGCTCGATGTAAGAGATAAAGGCATATTATGCAATATAGGCTTGTTTTTAGCACCCCCTAGTGTTCGTTTTAAATCACTGTCATAGAAACGTTAGCATTGTTTCTGCTCAGAAACACCTAAATCTAACTGTTGAAATGTCTCCTTGGCCTTCACTGCTTTCTACTGGAGTGGTTCATCACTCAAAGAAATCAGCTGTGTTCAAGCAGGGAGAGATGGGAAAAAACAGGAATCATGAGCTAAAAACACTATGGCGCTAGCATAACCGTTAGCCACATTGGGTTAACCTAACCCTCGCGAAAGAGAGACTCAGAAGTTGCAACGTGGTATTCTGGATCCAAGCAGCAGATGGGGCTGAGTGACTTTTCATTAACTCTGTAAAGGGTCAGATTAGCACAGACTGGCTCAAGGAGAAGATTTAAAATATGAAAAAGTTACAGAGTGTGCCTTTAAGCAAGTGATCCAATTTTGAAATAAAGAACATTTAAGTGATTTATACACAAGGTGTGCACTTCCTGTGAACATAAACTGTTTTGTTTTTTTTGTTGAACCAATTTTCTTAATAAACACAGCAACTAAAAACCATCACAATAAAGCTCTAACCGAATAAATCACGTGACTAAACACACACCTGAAACTCAACACAATAAGAGCAGCCGGTAAAATATGACTAGAAAAAAATTAAAAAGGAAGAGTGAATCAAATACACTTCCAAACACACACACACGTACACACACACACACACACGCCGACACACTTACAATCAGGGTAATGGATGTTGATGGAGATTAGAGTGGGAACTCCCACCGGGACCTAAACGCATTAGGATTCATCTCATACAGATTACTGACAGGTGTGTGAGGAAGTGTGTTTGTGTGTGTCAATGTGAATAAGAGAAGTAGAATGAGTAACAAAGATAGAAATAAAAGGAGGGGGAGGGGAACGGCTGAGGATGGGACGCAAAAAATAAAAAAAGAGGATGATTAGACAAACGAAAAAGATCAAAGGGGAAAAATGACTAAGTAGGGCTGAAAAAACAGAGAGGATATGTAGCTGCTGCTGCTATACAACCATTTACGTGTTGTACTCTCATCTTGTGGTCTGTAATAACTGCAATAACCACAATCAGCCCAAGGCATGAATGACGCCAGATCTAATTGTCGTGTCATGTTCTCAATACTGAAATGCACTGAACACACACCCACGACGATGTCCTGGACAAGTAGTTCAGATTCATTAAAAAAATATATTCGGAGAGAGAGCTTATGTGTACTTCCAGATGAGTGAGGAATGTGTGGATATCAACAGAAGCTTTGTTTTGTTAGCTGGAGTGAGGTGGGGCCCAACACCTAAGCACTTGTTTGTTGACTTTGCTCGTCCAAATGGCTCAAATATAAATGTGGAAGGAGGAAACGGAGATACAGATAGACGAGGATGAAAGAGAGAAGAAAAGAGGGCTCAAAGTGAAAACAACAAGGATCATTAGGAGAGAAATTCGACACAAGATGAGCTCATGTATTTTTGCATCTGCAGAAAATGTTAATAAATAATAGAAGAAGAAAAAAATGAATTTAAAAGAATTTCTGATCTGGTAACATGATTCTGAGAAAGATGGCACCACATGTCTAGAGCTTACCACATAGTCTGAGAGTCATCCCCTGGCACAAGTGTGTCACTTCCACCTGTTTTGATGGAATAGTATATTGGGCAGAGGATGGGAATGGGGATACATTTACACACACATGCCAAGAACACAGCTCTCTGCCTAGCAACACTGTGCCAGTACAGAAACTGTAATCCGAGTCCGGTGGGCAACGTCTTTCTTTTTTTCTTCTTTTTTATGATTTAAGGAAGCTCTTACCCGTGTGAGTTCTGAGGTGGGCTTTCAGATGGGACGACTTGGTGTAGACCTTCTTGCAGCCTGAGGACAGATGAGATAAACACAAACAGCTTAGGCCAAATAATCTGCATGTGTCAGATATGCATTTATCCAATAAACTGAGCTGTGGTATGCAAGAAATTTGAACTAATGAAACACAGAAGCTCCCTGGAATGAAACTGTTTGTAGAAACCCAGAAACAAAACTATCTTTGCTCAAAACATGAAATTTAGCTTCAAAAACTTTTCTAACCAAGTCCCCGATTGACTGAAAACATGTCTGTGAACTAGTAAAGATACTTGTGTGAAAGGAGGATTTGTGGAAATGATGGATCCGTTTCATCTCACTATGAGAAGAAGAGAAGACAGACGTGTGCTAGCCTGATCCGGGAGCGCGCCTTAAGCTGATTTTACATGCTGCCACAGGCTAGTTAGCTCTACATGTTCTACAAGTAGCTGCACATCGAACAGCCACGGTTTGTGTTCACAGCCAATTTTAAAGAAAATAAAAAATAGTTTCTGAGCAGGCAATCTCAAGTTAAATACAAATGAGTGTGTGTGGGAAAAATAGGAGATCAAATGACCAAAGGAGATGATCCATGTAATTAACACACCCACACACACACAGGTTCATTCCACAATCATTCCTGTGATGATTTAGAAGCCACAGGAGTCTGTGGGAGCTCCTGGCTGTGAGTGACATAACCGTTTATGGTGCAATGATAAATGCAAAGTACTTTTCAGACCTTATAGTTAAGTGAAAGGCAGTGCTCAGACATTATTATAATATCACAATTACAGTAGAGCGTGTTGTAGGCACAGTGACACAGAGGGCTGGGAAAGTCATTCAAAACAAAACATGTAATTTCAAAAAAATGCATGGGAGTCTTAAAATGAATCTGGTTGCTGTAATGCCGACCTTTCCAAGTGACCAAATGTCAACCTGACCACAGCGCAGAGAAGAAGCAAAACACACACCACAGTAGAAATTATTGGCATGCACACACAGCGGCGGGCATGTGTTGTTCCCCTAACCTGGATAATCACAGTGGTGGATCCGGCGTTTCTCTAAGTCTGGATTGTTCCTCCGGTTGTAGCGGACAGGCACAGGGTTCTGCGTTGTGGCTGCTGCGGAGACTTGAGGAAGGACTGCAGCTGGACCTTGGACTGGTGTGGGACCTGTAGAGACGGATAGGGCGAAAGGGCCAGGTCCCGGGCCAGGTCCGAGCCCCGGGGTGGCGCCTGCCAGCTTGGAGGCGATAGTGGCTGCGTATGAAGGAGGGGGGGACATGGTGTGGAGCAGCTCTTTCTGCCTCTCGGGACTGCCTGGCTCTGAGTTTGGCGGGGAGGGTGGCAGGTAAGGCACCTGCTGCTGCAGGAAGTGGTGGTGCTGCTGAGTGTGTGGATGTGTGTACACCCCCCCACCGAGGCTGCAGTATGGAGGCTTCTGCTCTTGTTGGGAAGAAGAGGAAGCTACTGGCAAATCTTGGAAAGGAGTGTGGATTGTGTTGGTGGAATTGTGCTGAATCTGCTGCTGCTGAGCCTCCATACCAGTGCTGTGGTGATGATCCAGGCCAGAGTTCAGGAGCTGAAACAGCGAACCGCTGTTATCATGGTGGAGGCCATGCTGCTCATATTGGGATGACATTTCCTGTTTGACAAACACTTCTGGCAATGACTCGCCACCTTGGCCTCCTCCCGACTGGTTAAAAACACTGGTGAAGTCTGGTAACCCTGTTAATGTCATGTTTATGGCTGTGGTTTCCATGGCGATGCTGCCAGGAACATGCCCGGATGTGCTGCAGCTACTTGTGGGCGTGCTGTTGGGGCAGTGAGGCTGTAGGTTGTGGGAGAAACACGAGGACACGGTTTCAGTTTTAATCTGCGTGAGGGCAGCGTGGCTCTGGTGCTGAGGGGGCCGCACCTGTTCACAGGAGCCCATCCTCAGGTAGGCCACATCAGGGAGGTAAAGATTCATGTTGAGGGTGTAGGGAGCCCCATTGTGATCATCGCCGAAGAACTGATCCACTGTAGACGTGCCATTTCTGTGAGACTTCTGTTGGCTGGCTGCATGAAGTGGAAAGGGGGTAGGCTGAGGGGACAGATACCTGTCCATCTCACATTTCACCTGAGGGAGGAAAAAAACATAAATCAAACTTAATAAATTTAAGCCACCACTTACAAGCCTGCGAGAGCATTTAGTGAAGACAAAAGTTTGATAGAACGGTCACCGCTAAAACATTTATCAAGTAGTCATCAATAGGCAGCTGCTACATTCCCTTTCTGCCTGTCAGGCTGAACTCAGAAACCTGCCCTCTGTGAGGCCAACTGTCACCACAGTTTGGTGTAAATAAAGAATTAAATCCTGCATATAAAACAAGTTGAACATTTGTGTGCTGGTCAATCTGACATGTCTCCATTCTGTGCTATAAAAGTTAGATAAGCCCTGCAGCAGAGGATGAAACAGCATCATGAAAGGCGTCGGGGAAACACCCATGTCTCCCTGTCCTCTGCAGCAGCAGCAGCAGTCTGGGGATGGGCTGCTATTTGAGGCTCCTGATCCTACCAGCTGTTAAACACACTTCTCTCCTCTGTTGCACAAGTTTCCTTCCAACTGAGGACAGAAGTTGCCGGGACATTTCTGTCCGAAGCTGGAGTCAGTTGTCAGCGTGGTATGATGGTGTGAGCGCGCGTCAAAGGGAGCCCAACAACTGGTGACCAACTGGCAGGCTGGCACACTAAACATGCGGTGAATGCAGGCGCAACTCTCCGGGTGCGCGTCCAGCTGCTCGCATTATTACCGAAAATAGCGCAAAAAAAAAAAAAAAAAATACATCAAGTGATTAAAATCACGCAGCGGAGCCCGGGTGGATTCGGAGGCCAGCAAAGCAACAACCTGGTATCGCAGCCATCTGCCACGCCCATTCAAAGAAACAACATGTGAAGTGTTTCTGCTCGGTACCTGTGTGTAGTCGTTCTGCTCCGACTTGTCCGCTTCGGGGATCTTGCAGTCCAAGCCGAACAGCGCCGAGTCCTCCAGGGAGAATCCAGCGGGCACAGCCGCCTTCTGCAGCGGATAGAAGGGGTCCTCCTGCCCGCCGCTCATCGTCAGTGTTGCGGCCATGAAGCTCCGACGCAGCAGCTCGAAAATGTGTCCGCTCGTCCTCTCAAGCAGAACGGAGGCTCAGGACGCGGCGGCGAGCAGAGAAAAGCCGGAGAGGTGCAGTGCGTGTCGCGGAGTAATTAATGTGTGCCTGTCGGCAACATCTCCTTCCACTTGTTCCATCCCTCCGGCCCGCAGACAGTTTTCTATCTCCCGTTAGGGCGGAGCGGGCGGCCCGGTGTAAATACAGAGAGGCCCCGCCCCCCCAGAGCGCTTTGATTATTCATCCAGGGCCACCGCCCTGATCCATCTAAATACATTAACAGCCTGGAAAGTGTGCACGACCGGCCAGACAGCATCAGGCCTCTGGAACAACACATTCCCCACATTCTGTAACCAAAACGGGACAAAAACACATGAAACACCCTGCATTTGGGTTAAATGTGACTCCCAGTTTAGAATAACCGCAATTTTAGCAAATATTTTCCTTTAGTTAAAAAAAAAACAGTAATTAAAATGTCATATAGTTGGTATAGCTATATGTCCTATAACTATATCAAAATACCATTATATAACCTTTACATGATAACAAATGCTTCGTTCCAGGGTTAAACTGGAATTATAAAGTTCTAACCAGAAGTGCTCAGTAGCAAATAAATAAAACATAACAGAATCTGTGTAATTTAAACAGCTATTCAGAACATTTCCACTGAAACCCTTTCAAAAGATCTGAATTATCCCTTTAAATCAGGAAACTAGATACGATTAATATTGATAAAATAAAGTCAAAACTGCTTAAAATGCAATGCTTGGTTAAATGCAGGTACAAACAGTCATTTAGATTTATTTAAATTTCAATTAAGTTTAATATTAAATATTTTTTTAATGAATCCTCCTGAGAAAGTTCTCCTTTTTAAAGTTTGTTTGTTTGTGGTTGTTTTGTTGTATTTTACCGTCCTATAGTTTTATTTTACTTATTGGTATATCAGTCTTTGTAGTTTTCTGTTGCTGGTTCCGTTTTAATCTGTACCTAACCAAATTAGTGATGTTAGAAGTTGGTACTTATTATGAAGGGTAGATATCCATGTAGAGAAAAGATATTGCACACCTTATGTTGAATTCTCACAATTAAATTTTAAATAATGACTTATTTACTTATTTTAATCTCACAACTGTAGTTGAAATAAACTAAAACCATTTAGAAAAAACACTTTTCCCTTCAGATACAATATTGTCTTTTTTTTAGTTTATTCATATTAGTATCAACAACAATAATGTGAGTCATGGATGGAAACTTGACAAAAAAAACAACAAAAATCTCAACCAAAACATGAAGTCAATTCAAGGAATTTGAGCATGAATGCAGTCAGTTTGTTTATAAAGTTATTAGATGAAAAACCAGTGACTGAAAAAGGACAACCCAGCGTTCCAGTGGCCATGTGGCGGAGTTTAATACGACACCGATAAGAACATGGACTTAAATGATAAAGGTATGCCTACTATGTCTATATTTAAAGCCAAAGAGCTTCAGCTCATGCAAATCAAAGTCTAAGGTTTCTGCAGTGTTGTTTGTCTGTAGCAACCACTACGTGTAGAGCAGGAAAAGAAAAAAGATGAGGAAATAATGATAGACAGACCCAATAAAACAGACCACTGGCAGGAAAAAGGAATGTTTGGGCAGACAGTCGGGATGGTAATACCTCTGACTTTACACCAACAGGAACAAAACTTATCGTCTCTGTGAAATTTAGGCAAGACTGAAGAAAGTAAAAATACTAGGAAGAGTTTTTGATTTTTTTATTTGAAAAGTTATTGAAATTTACAAAAAGGTTTAAAAAATTTTAAAAATGTAAATAAATTACTCATGTTTTCATTCAAACCGAGCACCAACAGTAAGGTTCATTTGGGCTTCTGTTGGAACCAATCAGGAGCAACATTTTTAGCCTGCAAACAACAAGAAGACAGAACGTTACAACGTGCAGGAGTGACCTCTAACCTGTCTGCAGCTCATGTGACTTCACTGGAAAGCTCAGATGAAACTAGATGAAAATAAAAGCTATTCATAATTTCTGGTTTCTTTCTTTGTGTAAACTTTTGCCCCAGCAGGTTAAGTTGGTGTGACTCATAGAAGGGTGTTGCTGACTTACAAACACCGTGGGTTTGGGCTTGTTAGGCAATTCTTCCTCCACGGTCCTGCTGAAACGTTTGGACTGATGTTTTCCTGTTTCTGAAGTCTTCCCACCTCTTTTATCCATCTCAAACAGGTTCAGAGCGTCGCCTTGTCTGGAGCGCATGCTGATCAGAACCTGCTTCATCACTGCCAATTCCTAGAGGAAATCGAACATTTGATTGAAAACAGAAATATGGAAACAAGGGTAAAACAGTAAATAGGAGAAACGATTAGAGCTCAAACTAGACCCTTTTTAGATTATTGTACTGAATAAATCTTATTTTATCACTGTTTGCTTTAAACACTTGTTTTTAAAAATCTTATCAGAAAATGTGAAGAAAAGTTCAACGAGCTCAAGGGTCTACAGAGGTGGTAGCAGCGGGGCAACTCTGGACCATTTTATGGTTCTATTTATCACATCTGAGGACATGAGCCCCGGTATGTCTCACACACACACACACACACATACACACACGCACACACACACACGCACGCACGCATGCACACACATCCTAATGGCATCCTAAACAGCCAAGCTGAGGAACAGCTGTCTATGACAGCGCACATACTTTATAAAGCAAACGGTGGACTTGGGGACACACACTCCTACAGTGTGTGTGTGTGTGTGTGTGTGTGTGTGTGGCTACACATATTCACTCACACAGTCTCAGAGGAAGCATTGCAACACAGTGCAATCATATAATAACAAAATGGTTAGTGAAGCTTATCAATTAGCTGATAAAGACAAACCAGATAACGACCTACTTGATTATTTATTACTTGTTTTAAGCAAAGAAACATGTTGTTGAATGAAGAGGACTGGTTATTTGTCTCAAATCTGATTAACATCAAATTGTTTTTGGTTTGGAGCTCTGTAGAAGACCTTCAGCTGACACTGCAGTTTCAAACAGACCTGATGATTTACTGGAATGATTCAAATCTGGTGGCAAAAAAAGAAATTCCAATAAGATCTGGTTTAAAGTTTTAACATCAGCGCCATGAAGGTTTTGTTCAAACTAGCTGTTTGTCATCTGGTTCAAACAGAACAGAACCAGCAAGACTTAATCCAGGTTTCACAAAACTAAACTACAGAGATAAACATTAAATAGTTAACATCCTTTATCATACAATCAATAAGTCAATCTAAATCTTATTGTTTGACAGGTTCATTTGATGATTAAAGGGATATTTTGGCCATTTTTCTGTGTAAAACATAAATATTTACAAAGTTGTCCCTCATAGAAAGCTTTCTGAATGGCTTCTGTTTGAAGAAACAGTATTTACATATCCAGCAGGACTAATGAGCAAACAGTGAATCCAAGCACAGAACTCATTTGCATCCACTGCTGTCAAATTTAGGAAACTGGAGCCGTTTTAAGATGGCAGCAATCTGCTTTTGGTGCTGGGTGATGATACCGACGAGCTAATAACGGTCTTATCCAAATCAACCTAACTCCAAAGCAGGTTCATTTTATAGCAACTGTGTCTTATAAACATTTACACTAACATCAGTTTCACCTGACACGGTCACTTTGGCAGAAATATTAAAACGTTCTTTCCAGTCGACCCCAGGAAGTGCTACATTTAGCTGCTGCTGGAGACGTTTACACTAATAAATAACTGGAAAATTACACACAAATATTCACATCATGAGAAAGGAACAGCAGTGTAGATGTTTTTAAAATAATATTGCATTAATCACTCTAAAATATTAGACTGTAGTTGTTTGAAAACCGTTTTCTCTGATCTTAGTTCTGTGTAGACTAGCCGTTTGCTCATCAGTCCTGTCAAATATTAATGCTCTGAGATGCTGTTCAAGAAGCCAACTGGTAAAATAGTAATAATCACAGAAATATGCTTCAAAAATGTCATTTCTGATATTTTAAATGGAAATAATTAGGAAATAATTTACATTTAGCTTCTAATTTGAGAAAAAATGCTATTTTCTTCCTTTCAGGTGATAAAATTTAAATTTATTTGGAGGTTTTAGTAATGACCCAATAAATCAAGCAATCTGATGATTTGAAAGGGGTGCAAAACTATTAGGTAAATAATCAGCAAATGAAACGCTACAGTGATTACCGGTATATGGATTATGAATAAATTTGACACAATCTCTCTGTTGTACCTCTCTGTTGCTGAGGAGTCGCTCCAGGTCGGCTGCCATGTCGTTCTTCACCTGCTGCAGAGAGTTTCGCTCTTTCCTCAGAGAGCTGGGGTCACATCAGAGGACAGGTGGGCATCAGATCGAGTAAACAATGATTTTACTAGATTTACAGAAAGTTTTTGATGTTGTAGGATGAGGTTATGTGAAGCTTAGTGCTCTAAATCACTAAACAGTGATTTAAGGAATTCTTAAAAACAGTAGAACATGCAACATGTGTGAATTAGTTCAAATACATTTAATTTTTTGGGTGGGTGAAACCAGGACAGGGTCAAGACAGTCCAACACTCCAAATACATAGCTAAGAAAGAAAAAGTATTAACAACTGAGCGAATGATAAATATTAATTTCTAAAACTAAAAACACAAAGTGATGGTACTGGTAAGGTGTTCCATCCTTTGGCTGTAAAACAAGCCTGGACCTGTTTGGCAGACTTAAAAGCAAAACATCTCTAATCAATCTTAAAACTACAGACAGTTCACTGAGCAATCGGAAAAAAAATAAATTTAACTTCTTCAATCAGAGGCACTGAACGTGGAATGACAGTCTTCTGTGAGCTGTGTCTCTGCTAGTAACAGATAGTCCTGCACAGCCACAGGGAAGCTTCAGTATTCCTGACAGATGTAAGAAGGCTTGAGAAGCCTGACAACATTTAGAAGATTTTTTTCTCCCTCTCTCCTCTCCTGCTCGCCCCAGGTGAGTGCTCTGTGGTAGTGAGCAGCAAGAGAAAACCTGCAGTCTGTCAGTTTGCATATTTGTCAAGCTAAAATACAGAGGGCAAAAACAGAGATATAGGTCAGTGTAGGCAGCTGTGTGTGAGCTGATGTGAGCCTGGGCAAAGACAAAGACGGGGAAGGACAAATGATGAAGAGCGGTGATGAGGATAAAACAGACATCCAAGGACGAGATATATAAAAACTACATTAACAGGCAAACCAGACGGTGTGTACCTGATGTCGTCCTCAAGCGAGGAGACGCGCTCCTGCAGCCGGCTGATCTGTGCATCTCTTTCTCTCACGGTCTCAATCATAAAGCTGTACGGCTGCTGCGTCTGCTGCAACAGCTCATTGGCATTGGACAACTAAAAAACAAAACATACACATGTTGAAATATTACCAAATCGTGTGTTAGCAGGTAAGGATACTCTGGTAATAAGGC
This sequence comes from Callopanchax toddi, assembly GCA_006937965.1. Lineage (NCBI taxonomy): Eukaryota > Metazoa > Chordata > Actinopteri > Cyprinodontiformes > Nothobranchiidae > Callopanchax > Callopanchax toddi. The sequence continues at coordinate 1,099,731 of SSNR01000096.1, read as the reverse complement.
TACAATTACAAAATATGACTATTCTCAACAACAGCCAGGAAACACTACATCACTGGTGGCAAAAAGAATCATCCATTTAAAGGAACATTTCAGAAGTTTGTGTGTAAAAGGTAAAAATGTTACTCATTATAGATAGCTTCCTGAACAGCCTCTGTTTGGAGAAAATACTTTTACCTCCTTCAGGACTGATGAGCTAACAGCTAGTCCGAGCACAGACAACACCAAAATGTGTTGCTGTTGTTTTAAAGGCACACTATGTAACTTTTTAATATTTTAAATCTTTTCCTTGAGCCAGTCTGTGCTAATATGACCCTTTACAGGGTTAATGAAAAGTCACTCAGCCCCATCTGCTGCTTCTGTCCAGAATACCACATTTGCTGAGCCTCCGGTCCGGTGCCCTGAAGTCTCACAAAGTCACGTATCTTGCCAGGGTTAGGCTAACCCAATGGGGCTAGCTGTTATGCTAGCTCCGGAGTGTTTTTAGCTCATGATTTTGATCTCTCCCTGCTTGAACACAGCTGATTTCTTTGAAGGAGTTTTGAACCGCTCCAGTAGAAAGCAATGAAGGCTGAGGAGACATTTACAGTTAGATTTAGGAGTTTCTGAGCAAAGACAATGTTAACATTTTCACAACAGTGATTTAAAACAGACACTAGGGGTGCTACAAACATGTCAAAACTGCATAGTATGCCTTTAGAACAGCTCCAGTCTCTAATGAGTCAGAGATATTTATGCAACAATTTTAACAAACCCTATCCACTTCTGTCAAATTCACATTACAGTTACATACATGGAATTTTTTGGGTTATTTACATGCATAAACATCACGAGCAGCAGCTACATTTATGACTTCAGGTGAATCCAGGGGTCAGTCAGCCAGGAACTTATTCCAATGAATCATGTAATGATGTCAATTTAAACAGTTATAATGTATAAACAGTGGTTCCCGCAAACATTATTTTAGAAATGTTCCAAAAGCAATCATATTCCTTTATGCGGTTGCATCAGCAGCAATATGGATACATTCTTATTTATAATTTTTAAACATTAAATAGCTTTAACAATAACATTTGACCCATTTGGTGTTATAAAGGTTGACCAATAATGTGGCAAAAACTACTCTGAAATTTAGAGATTAGATCCGTTTTTAAATGGCAGCGAAACTCATTGGTTTTGACTTTGTTTGGACTAGCCGTTAGCTCATCAGTCCTCTCAGATTTAAACTATTTCTAAGAACAGAGGCTGTTCAGGAAGCCGTCAACGAGTAAGACAGTCATTATTTATGTTTTAACCAGAAATACACTTTAAAATGTTAAAATATATCTTTAATTTTGTCATGTGCATCTTTGTTGCAAGATTTATTCCTAATTGAAAACATCCAGTCTCAGCCAGCCAGCCAGCCAGTTAAAACCAGTAAACCAGATCAGGCTCAGGTGTTACACATTAAACCACTTTTACAGCCAGTAGTGAGGAGATGTGGGTGGGAGGGCACGGCCAGTAGTGAGTAAGTCAGGGCGTCTGTGTGGATGGTTAACACCCAAGCTTTTTACCAGTGAAAAGGAAATGCAATTTTTCACTCTTTTCTTTCATACCTGATGAATCATGAGGTATTTCGGACGGCTGCCAGTCAATCATGGCTGACAGTTGAAAGGCTGGCTTATTTAGTGCTCAAATCTGCCCACACGCTCTGTTTCTGGCTTACACAACCTCTCCTCTCATTCAGGTTATAATGAGCAGTGAGGAAAAGGCAAGCACACTGGCAGCCAGAGCTGCCATTCTCATAATTCCAACCCTCGCTGGTTGAGTTTGAGACATCAGTGGTGGACATGTGCCTTCACAAAAAAACAAAAACACACACCCAAAATTAAACTGAACGCATATGCACATGATGTGCCAAACACAACAAAAGCTCAATGACTGGTGCGGTGAGCTGTTTGTAAAGTGAAGAGCGTCGCAGTCACGGTTTTTGACTCTATTTTCCACTGTGTCAACAGTTCTGACAGGTACCAAGACCGACTTCAAGATCCTCTCATACAAAGTCTGGCTGGGTCTATTGTCTGCTCTTAAACAGCCTGTCATTTTCCTGGCTTCGTTTTAAAAGGAGAAAAAAGACTCAGAATCACTCTGATGAGTCTTCAGGTGAGTGATGTTATCCTGGGCTATGTACAAATTTCACACATGAAAGCATTATTTAAAAGAAATAACCCTGTGTTTTGTTTTAACTTTAAACAAAGTGAACAAAAGTCAAATTCTTTAATTAAATCATCTAATCAGTTTTACAATGGGTTGGTCTGTGGGTTGATCTTGTAGAACTTCCCACGGTTCTTCAGTAGATTTAGGATGTCTTTGCTAATTCTGTCTCTTTATGCAATCCCAGACTGATGCAACCCGGCTATAATCTGGAGCTGACATAACATCTGCCGCAGGAATTGTTGCTCTCCGAGTTAATCGGGATGTTTCAGATCTCTGTCAGGCTGCGACTTGTAAAATGCATTAAAACTTTAACAGTTAAGAAAAGTACCACAGCCGGCGATCCGTTCACAGGGTTTTGTCATCGTCTAAGTGTGGTTCTTAAAGTGAAGATCGTCAACCTGAGGGCTGTTTACTTGTTTTACTGAGTTAACTGATGTGTACATAAGTGGCTGCACGTGTCTTACAATCAATACAATGACAACAAAAAACAAAAATGACTAATCTGAGGCTACCCATCTACTCAATCTACTCATTACGGAAGCATACTGCATTCACCCCCCCACCAAAAAAAGTTCTGTTTTCCTGAATTAACAAGATACATTTAAATAAATAAATAAATAAATGAAAAAGCCCTGTTTTTTAGACAATAATAGCCTTTTAAAGAATTAAACAAATAATCTATCCATGTTCTGTGGCAGGCCAAGAGGAACTCAAACGTGTCCCGTTTGTTGAGTTTAATTCACTTTCACTTTGTTTATGGATTAAGAAACTGGGAAATAACCTTGTTTATGAACTATGTCGATGGATTATTATTATTAGTTTGTCCATTTAGCGCAGGCACCTGTGGGAATCGCGCCTGTCCAGATGCAAATCCCCATCGATCTTCTAAACGTGGCTGTGTTTCTCCAGGATCAGTTGACTAAATATGGGCTGCTCCACAGTTATAATTTGATGCATTTGAAAGACATTCAGACTGACTATGTGGTGACACAGGAAACAACCAGAAGATTACCAACAATTCTAAACAAAAAAAATTTTTTTATTTAGTTATTTATTTCATTCAGAAGATAAAGGAAAAAAGTAAGAACACACAAATTTGCAAATCAACACAAAATAAAGATGAATGAAAAGGAGCAGAGAGAAGAATAAAATCTTATATTTTCACAAAACAAAATTCATTTAAATCCTCATATTCCTGCTCCAAATTTCAAACTTAGTCACAGATGTCATCTTAATTTACATTTTCATAATTACCTCCTACCCTTGATTTGATACATTTTAAAATCTATTTAGTGACTTTGATTCTTTTATTTCCTCATTAAAGTTGTTCTATAACTGTTGACAAAACTATTAAATTCCTTCTTTTTGGTTTTAAATCTTTTTTAAAGACTTCAGGTCCTTTCAAATCATAACTATCTACTCTTTTTTCAAGCATTTTCTGAATATTAGTTAGTAAGGTAGTCCTACTAGTTTTGTACATCGTTTATAATATTTTTAAATCAACTAAACTGTGAAATTTCAGTATTTTATATTTGATAAATAACGGGTTACTCTTTTCTGTAAAATAAACAACAGCTGTGTATAAGTTCTACATGTTGACCCCAGATTTCTACACAGTAAGTTAAGTATGGAACAATCATTGAGTTGTACTATGTCACCAACCCAGAACTATTTAGTAAAAACTTGATGTAGTATTGTGGTCTGAGTTTGAGTAAAGCATGTGGTGAAACTAACTTCTGTGTCGTCCTTGACTCCTCCACACTACAACTGTTACAAAATATCAAAATAAACTGTGTTTAAATTCGCTGAATGGAAAGTGTCCTCCCTCACTGTCCAAATAGAAATGCAACAATTACAGTTTTCTTGGCTGTAATTCTGTAAAGCTCTGATTTCATTAGAAAAACTTTACTTTTTGTGTACTCAGTGGGCGACGCTGATTTATAGAAATGAAAACAAATGTTATTTTTAATGTAACATTTTAATATTATTTCCCATCTGGCATAAATATAATTACATAATGAAGCATTTTAACAAGACTTAGGAGAACTTGGACAAGATGAATAAAAATAAATAGAATGAAATAATGTGATGCAATGAGGAGAATCAGCTGAGTCAGCAAAAACAGATGATTAAAACACGGCCAACATCCTTCCATTTATTAGTCTACCTCTAATGAACACAATGCAATACATTTATTTTTATTTGATTTTTTTACTGTGTGTGTTTGTAATGAAATGTTACAGTAAAAAACTAAGACTAGGAGGTTTTCTGTTTGTAATGGTTTCTGATTGCTGCTCAACTCTGGTGAACTGGGAGAATTTAAAAAGGAGAAAAGGATTTTTGAGTTTTAATCATCAAGCTGAAAATCAGCTGATTATGATCAATAGTTAGTTGATTGATTGATTGATTGATTGATTGATTGATTGATTGATTGATTGATTGATTGATTGATTGATAATTCATTCTGTTGTCTAAGTATGTTTCAGTTTGTTGGCTATAGAGGTGATCAATCACTGAGTGACTGATGTTGAAGATGGGCAAAGAGAAAAACCACTGATTCTTTTAATGAGTGAGAGTTAAATCTGGCTGTAATAAATCACTGTGGTGAAACCAAAGTCTGAATAACTGTGGGAGAGTTGAGGTGGTGGGAAGACGAGAGTGTCTGCATGCATGAACTTGTTTTGTTTTAATGAAAATTAATAATACATTAAATTTGATCCCAATAATGACGGTCCTGAGGCAGACACGCACCTGGGTGCTCTGTGTGTGTACGTACCTCCTGAGATACCCGTCCTGCCTGGGACTTGTGCGTCTCCAGCTCCCTCCTCAGTGACGTGTTCTGCCTCTCGAGCTGCAGCACCCTGCGGGCCAGGTGAACGCTGCACGACAGCCAAACAAACGCAGTGACGGAGATTCCAAAACATGACAACACTAACAAGATCCCACTTGTGTGTATTTCCATGTGATTTCTCCTAAAGCATGTGCTGCTAGTTCAGTAATAGCACTGAGACTAAACACATTTTAGAACAATGATTTTACAGGAAATGATGTCAGAGTCTCTTAATTTAAAAGTAAACAGTCGATAATTTGATCATTCTGGTCATTTTTTAAGGCAAATCTGGACTAATTTTTTCTAAGAGTCACTTCAAAACTCCAAAAGAAAAAATGGGAGATGCTTCAATGGTTTCTATTCAATTCCACCAGGAAGACTTAATGTGTGTGACATTAGTAGGATTATTAAAGCAGAAATTACTAATAAATGAGGCAAAGATTAACACAAGCTTTTTAAAACAAAGCTTTCTATTTGTTAACATCACAGGTGATGAGATGTTTGGAGTTTCTACCTCTGTTTCAGTCTCCGTTTGGCCGTCGTGGGAACATTTGCTCCATAGCCATACGAGAACAGAACTCTCTCTGCCTCCTCCTCGTCCTCAACTGGCAACAAGGAGACATCATCAGAAATACCTCCAGGACTTAACCAAAACGTGACTGAATGCTCTTGCCCTCTTTATGTCAGTCATGCCAGTATTTGCAAATCAAATGAAACAACATTGTCATAAATTTCTGCTGCGCTAATGTGATGATCCTACTTTCAGCTGCCTGCATGGTGACCTGGTCCAACTCCTGCTCCAGCTTCTCGTACGTCTCCAGACGAGACGCCTGCTCTGAATTCTGAGCTTGAAGCTCCACCACTCGCTTCTCGGACGACGTCTGCAGCCTGTAAAACTCCTGAGTGAGTACCTGAGCAACAGAAGACGAGGAGAACAAAGAACATTTTTGATGATTATCTGTGTATTTTTTAATTGAGGCAGAGACGCCAGAGTCCTTTTTGTTTGAATACCTCAAGTTTCTTCTGCTGTTTCTCACACTCCAGCTGGCACTGGGCCAGAGCTTTAGCCGTCTCTTCCTTGAGCAGATCAGCTCGCTCAGCTTCAAAGGAGTGCAGCTTGGCCTGGCTGGACAGTTCAGCCACCCGGCTGTCAGTGCCCAGCTGGAGCTGACGATACCTGGAAGGTGAATGGAGAAGCACCTCACAACATGAGCAGGTAGATTAAAAATGAAAGATTATGGGTTTCACGTTGACAGATTATGCAGGCTTAGTGATTAAAAATACCATATAATGCACATTCTAATACCTATCTGCTTAGAAATGAGATGTTAGATGTGACCAGATGAGCTGAGATGGTTTCTAACAGTCTGACAACAACAATACGACATGAAATCATCAAAAAACAAAGCAAAGTCTTCTTTTATTTCAGGATTTCTCAACACTGCTTGAAGCAAAGCTAATCTGGTTTGATTTTTGGTAAATCTCTTTGGCATCAACACAAACTTCTCAAGTAATTAAAAAAAAAACAATTTAATATAAGATGAATGAATAATAAACCAAAAGTGAGAAATATATAAAAATGTTATTAAGGTTATGTGTTTTTAATCTGAGACATGTACGTCACCTTCATAATGAGACATTCTTCTTTGATTTGTTTTAAATTCTGTTCAATTGAGCATCACTAGTTGTTGATTTGATATCTCAATTTAAACATTAAAAAAACTAGATGTCATTTTGTGCTCTTAAACAAAGATTTCTTTCTATTTTCTGATATTTTAATAGAATTATTTAACAAAAAGAAAACAACAACAATCTGCTGCCAATCTAAAAACACAGGAAGAGGTTTTCGTGCTCGGTGCACCTCCTTAGCGTGCACATACAGGCTCCATCAGGCCACGGTGGTTGGTTGGATAATATTAATAACTCTCGATTACAGCTGACCTGATAAGATTTCATCACCCACCGTGAGCGGGCTTGAGCTCTGTGCTCACAGGGACAGACCCGTACACATGGTTGACATTTTATGCCGTCTTTTATAAACGGCAGCTGCCATCTATAAGCAAAGAAGCTCCACTAAAACGGAGGAGAAGAAGAAAAGCTGGTTGAGGTATGCCATCTGCCATCACGTTCCTCTGACTTTAAATGTCAAATTTAGTGGCGACTAAATCTTCACTTCAGGCAAATTTGTCCCAGTAACTTTCGATTTGTCTGAAATGTGAAAGTGAAAACTGAACATCAGGTTGTTTTTTTTAAATGATCTGATCACGCTAACTGATCTGTTAGACTGTATTTGGAAGTACATGAGATTCCAGCTGGCCCCAGATGCCTCGATCATCTGACGCCGTTTCGAGCTCGTCCTCCTCATTCTTTGCCCCAAAAATAGGGGCATGCGTAGGGTTAGGGGTTAAGGGCTTGAGGCTAGCATCTGTCGTTGCTGGCTTGCGATGCGACGCAGAGAAGGAATGTGATCGCAGCAGAGAGAGTGGAAGGGAGAGTGAAGAGTATGTGTGTGTGTGTGTGTGTGTGTGTGTGTGTGTGTGTGTGTGTGGAAACACCAGCAGCTGGTGGTTTGGATTTAGACAAATGACTGGTATGTAGTGGTAACCCAGGACATGGACACTGCTACTACTGCTGCTGCTGTGTGTGCAGTTCTGTGCCTCTGGACATCCAATAAAAAGGAAATTATTTTCATAAACTGAAGAAAAAAACTTTTATTCTCCATAATTAAAGTTTAACCTTCAAACAAGCTGTTAAATGTGTGTTTTTAGATTTAAGTTCATATTAACACAAATCAATTTATAGCAAAACAGCACAAACTCTGAGCTGAGCGAAACATCTAAATATTTCTGTGCCTCTGTGTGAGTTTCTGAGACGATTTTTCCAAGAACTTCCAAGAAAGGTCGTGACCCAGAAGCACCTTTCAACGCTACCCTGACATGAAAATTATAACCTACAGGAGTGATGGGGCGGCAGTGGCTCAGGTTGAGCGTTCCTCCTATAACCAGAGGGTTGTCGGTTCAAACCCTGCTCTGTCTGGGTCATTTTGTTGTTGTGTCGTTGGACAAGGCACTTTACCTACACTGTTTGCTGGTGATCGAAGGGTCTGATGGTGCTTCTATAGCTTACTGCCATCAGTGAGCTTCGACTTAGAAAAGCAAAGCGCTTTACAAATGTCGGACATTTACATCTGATGAAAAGCTGAAGGTCTCTCTGAGGAAATGTTTGTTTTACGTCACTAAAAGGATTTCATTCTGAAGGGCAGACGCTCCTGACAGCTTCCTTTTGGTACCAAGTGAGACTTTCAGTAAACTCTTGACTTCCATGCGACCTCCTGATCCCAGACTTACAGCAGAGTGTTTGTATGATCTTTAGAAACACACGGGAAACCACAGCCTGTGCTGCCACGCCCACAACATTCACCAGTGACTGCAGCAGGAACACACTCGCTGATTTCAATCACACCAGTTTGTTCAGACAACCCAGCACTTTGCTGCTTGATTGAAAAATTATGACGACACAGCTGAATGTGAATTGTACCAGCTGGCCTCAGTTGCCCTCAGGTGCCTCTTGGCTTTCCATACAGAGGTATGCTGCGTTTAATTGCAGCTCTTGACTTTGGACTCATTTTCTCTAAGGCCAACTGAAATATCACACACTGCTGAGTTTGTAAACATGCAACATAACCCCATTCAATTAGAGGAAAACAGTCTTTTTTTAATTTACAATAAAAATGTAATAAAAATTTTTAAAGCAGAGTGTAGAATTAGATGTTATTATTCAAAGGGAATCTAGCACAATTTTGAGACACTTATTTGGTTTTAATTGTACTTTTGGAGGTTTAACTTGCAGCATTTAGGATCATATTTACATTTTCATTTTAAAAGCGAAGCATTTTCAAAGCTGGTTACAACCAGAGCTTTTTCTTAAACAAGTTCTTCATGTTTCCACTGAAAATGCACTCTCAGCCAGGAAAACCGGTTCCAGTGGGGCTCAAATTCTTTACTTGTTTATGTCAAAGCAACTTATCCACTGTAACTGACATGAAAAGATTATTATTAGCCAGCGTAGCTTTAAGGGTGTCCATACGGCTGTAATCAAACCAAAATGATTGAAACTTGTGAAAATGTGCTTATAAAAACTGCAAACTCAGCTTTGTTCCTGCAGCTTTACAGCAATAAATGTGGCTAACATACATAACAGTAAAGAAACTGAAACCTGTAAGTTACATTCAAATATTGAAGAGAAAATCTGACACATGGAGCCCTGCAATGGACTGGCGACCTGTCCAGGGTGTCCCCCGCCTCTCGCCCCTTGGCCGCTGGAGATAGGCACCAGCTCCCCCGCAACCCTCTGTGGAGGACTAAGCGGTTACAGAAAATGGATGGATGGATGGATGGATGGATGTATACGTGGATCTGAGGGAGCTCTCTGGCTTTTAGAACAAAATACCGGTAGATCCTACAGGGTTGGCGAATAAATTATGAATTTTCTGTATTTGTTTTACAACAAACATAGTAAAACGCGTGTCAGCTGAGCGATGAGACTCACTGCTCCAGCAGCTGGTCGTATCTGGACTGAGCGTCTCTCTCAGCAGCTGCAGCTCTGTCTCTCTCCAGAACTGCATCGTCTCTGGCTTCACGCAAATTCCTGGTTAAATAAACACACAGTAAAAAAGATGTCCTTCATTATGAAAGAATCCAGAAGATCTGTGATGCTGACTGATATGCCATTTTCGTTTGAGACTAACATGAAGCAGTGTAAGATGTAAAGACCAATACCTGTTCTCCCTCTCATACATCTCCCTGGAGGTTCTCTGCAGGTTCTCGATCTCCTGACTGGTTTTCAGCCTTATGTTCTCCAGCTCTTCTCTCAACTTGTTCTCATACTCTGACTTGTAGTGATCTCTACAACACAGAAAAAAAATCACAGAACATTCTCCCTAAAAATCACGTTCATCTAGATTAGAGGTTGGAGTGTTGAGGATCACTGATACTTGTAGCTCATATCTTCCTTTTTAAAAGCATTAAACATGAACTGTTGGTGTGAAGGAGCTGAATCCGACCTGGATGAAACGTATTTTTCATAGACGTCCTCCCTGGATTTTTTAGTGTCTTCTAATTGTACCTGAACAACCAAAACAAGAATGAGGAGCATATCCTCCTGCTGCTGCCTACTCATGTATCAGATGAGGCTTCTGTTCAGACCTGAAGCCTCTCAAGGCGATCTTCTTCATGTGCACAGCGGACACTGAGCTCCATGTTCTGCCTGTGAAGGTACTCCTTGTCCTTCTGTAGGAGAATCACTGACTGACGCAGCGTCGCCACCTGCAGGGCAAGAGGAACACTGTCAACCCAGGACATTAGGTAGGGGTTGGAACAGAACGGTGAGGTAGTTTGGGTGAGTTTGTGTGCACCTCATTGCTGAGCGTGTCTCGTTCTCTGGTCAGGGCAGCGTGAGACAAATCTACAGTCTCAAATCTCCTCTTCATCTCCTTCAGATCGGCTTCAAAGTTATCACGCTCACTGTGAAGAACAGTGAAAAATAATATTAATAAAGATGTTTTCTAATTAAAAATATACATATACAGAAGAAAATCATTTTGTCGCGACAATATTTTGTTAAAGACACAAATATATAAAGTTACGCTTCAATTTGTTTGTCAGTAAAAACTTGGAATCAACTTTCTAAAGTTTTGAAGCTAAAAGGATAGGTTTTTAGAGTATTTCCAGGCTGTGTGGAGACCAGGATCAGAGCTCTCTTTTCCTCTCTCTTATACACAAACACACCGTTTGATGTTTGGGTAGTTGTCTCGGCGATAGTCCCCTTCTTGGATCTGCTGTTTGGTATCAGCCAGCTCTAAAGTCAGCCTCTGGCTTCTCAGCTCCAACTCTGACCGAAGCCGCCGCTCCTCCTCATAGCTCTGTGGACATTAAATACTCAGAGGATTTGATCAAATTCTGCACAAACATTTTAAACGTATTAACTGAGGAATCAGTTTATTGTCTTGTTTAAACAGATCTGCTGTTCTGAGGCTTCTAAACAACATCGTGGACACAAGCCTGTGTTTTATACCTCCATTAAAACCTTCATCTTGTTTCTGTGTAGATCCAACTCTTCAGTCAGATAGCTTTTCTGCTCACTGAGTTGAGACAGTTGAGTTTGCAGAGGATTCATGGCTTCATAGAAACGCACCTGCAGTATAAATGTAACAGAGAAGAAAGTCATCACGTTAGACTATGGGGCGCCAAGTGTAAATTGCTGGTGCACATTATTTAGCAGATTTTTTTTTTATATTTAGCTTATTTTTCCTACATTTAGCAAGTTTCATCCCATTTAATGTTATATCTTTATATTTATATCTTTATATTATATCTTTATATCTGTCCGCTAAATCCTTTCTGTGATATGCTAATTAGCCACGCCTCTTGAACTATTGCAGTAGTCGGCAACTGGTGGCCTGGGGGCCAAATCCGGCCCGACGGTCCCTAAACAGTAACATTTACACATATAATGAAAAATGGTTTGGACCAGGTATTGAAGCTCAGTCTCCCATGTGGTAGTCAAAGTCTCTAACCACTAGTCTACAGTGTCTCTTAGGAAACACAGAAGTCATAATGGTTATAACTTCTTATACAGCTTTTCAAGGTTGATACATTAAACTTATAATGAAAGTTGGTTTAGGTCGGCGTTTTCACGGGCCGGGGGTGGGGTTGTGTGTGCACGCGCGAGGGGTGCATGCTGGGTAGGCAGTGCAGAGCTGGTGCACAAAGTAAAAAGGCACATAGAACCTGATTTTAAAGGCAGAGAGATGATTATGTTTAAACTGTACAGATACAATCATCTTGCTACTCTGAAAGCAGTAGTTTGTCATATTTGAAATATAAATGTAACTCAATCTTATTCTCAATTTATCCACCTGGAACAGCTGATAACAGCAGTTATAACCATTATAACTTTGGAGCATTCCTATTAATGACATTGACTCAACTGTTGGAGAGAGTGAGTTCAATCCCTAGTCCAAACCAACTTTAATTTTATGTTTATTGTGTCAAACTTGAAAAGCTGCAAAAGCAAAAGCAAAAGACGTTATAACTATCATGACTTCTATTTTTCCTAACAGTTGCTGTGGTCTAGTGGTTGAGACTTTGACTCCAACATGAGAGACTAGGGTTCAATACCCAGTCCAAACCATTTTTCATTATATGTTACTGTTTAGGGACCGGCGGGCTGGATATGGCCCTCAAGCAGCCAGTTGCCGACCACTGCAATAGGTCAAGAGGCGTGGCTAATTAGCATATCACAGAAAGGATTTAGCAGACAGACAAAAAGATTTAAAGATATAATTATATAAAGATATATATATATAGCTGCCGGTCCAGATGATGGTCCTGTTCTACACAGCCATCATTGAGTCCATCCTCACCTCCTCCATCACTGTGTGGTTCGCTGGGGCCACTGCCAGGGATAGACAGAGACTGCAGCGCATTGTGCGCTCTGCTGAGAAGGTGATTGGCTGCAGTCTACCATCAATCCAGAACCTATACGCCTCCAGGACTCGGAGGCGAGCAGGCCGGATAGCAGCTGACACCTCTCACCCTAGACATGGTCTGTTTGAGCCACTTCCGTCTGGCAGGAGGCTACGGTCCATCAGGACAAGAACCTCTCGTCACAAAAACAGTTTCTTTCCTTCTGCCGTTTGGCTCATGAACAATTAGCAACATAATCATTAACTGTCACTTTAACAGCATGTTTGCACTGTTTTGTGCTGCTTGCTTCTTGTGTTTTTTATTCTGTGTGTGTATGCTGCACCTTATCGCCGAAAAAAGTTCCTAGTCTGCGAATTACATTCAATGACAATGGCAATAAAAGTTTTTCTGATTCTGATATATATTTATTTAAATCTTTTATATATATAAATATATAAAATATAAGATTTAAACATAAATTTAATATTTAAACAAAAATTTTACATTTGGATAAAGTGAAATTTTGTGACATTTTAACATTATGTTAAATGGGATGAAACTTGCTAAATGTAGGAAAAATAAGCTAAATATCAAAAAAAGTATCTGCTAAATAATGTGCACCAGCAATTTACACTTGGTGGCCCATATTAGACGGCATCAGCGTCTGAATGTCTAAAGAGCTCTGACATACTTACAGCTACATATTCCTGTATGGAGAGTTTGTCATCAGGGAGGCTGTGGAGCTCCTGGTACCTGTCCTGGGAGATGTCCAGATCCCTGAGAGACCTCCGCAGATCCCCTGCCTTCTCACACAGCTGTCGGTTAGTCTCCTCCAGCTGCTGCTGCCTGAGCAGTATGGTCTCCATCTCCTGTTTACGCAGAGCCTGCTGCTTCCTGATGAAACAGGAAACAGATCTGATACTTAGTTAATTGTGTCTCTTTTTTTTTAAAGAAGAATCACTGGAAAGGAAAAGAAGTTGAATATTTGCACATATCAGCCATTTTTGTCACTTTTTAAATATAATGATGTCTTTTCTTCACCGTGTGTGTATATATTTACTTAAACTAATCCTTCTAAATCACCTGTTGTCCTCCTGAGCCAGTTTCAACTGGCTGTCCAGTCTTAAGGACAACACTTGTTTCTGGTGTAGGGCATCATTCAGTCTCTCCTCCAGTTCCTCAATCTGAAACAGAACATAATTCATACTGACACACACAGAAACATTTAAATATTAACATACTGCAATGAGGTGAATATTTAAAATGGCAATCTCAACTGGTTTTTATGTTTTGCTTTTGAGGAGCCACATTTTCTTGTGATCTAAACTAAGCAATGTTGACCTCTCCAGGCTTTTATGGGCCATGCTAAGATTTTCAATATTCAAATAGAATGTAACTAAAAATGGAAAGGCTTGTCATATGCTGGGTTTTACTCTTGTCAATCTGTGTTATTATTATTTGAAGATACAATAAAAGAAATTGGAATAAGTTGATGGTATCAAAATGGTTCAAGCTGTTTGTTATGTGTATAGAGATCAGCATTAAGTGGCTTAAACAAAAAAAAAAATCATCTGAAAATAATTAAATAGATAAACTGCCCATATCTACAGAACAAAACATAGAAAGACCTTTGGAAAACCTAAAAAACGACAGCTTTAAACCATTTTGGAGGATTAGTCTATAAATATATGAAAAGTAAACAAATAAATATTGGTCCATATGTAGCAGAGTTCCCCACTCTGCTACATATACATCAACACGTCCATCTACCTTCGACATGTGGTCAGCCTTCATGTTGTCTATGATGAGATTCTTTTGAGAAAGCTCGATTTTTAGCAGCTGGACGGTGTGCAGCAGCTCCTTCCTCTCGATCAGCTGCCGGGTCACCTTCTGGGAGCCGTCACGCTGCTCGTCGGACGAGGAGACATCATCGGTGGTCGGTACCGTTGTCTCCAAACTGATGTCCTCTGACTCTAGGTCCAAGGAACTGGAGATGTTGGCTGTCGGTTTAAGCTGCTGCTTCTTGGGAGGCATTTTGTCCACTTCTCTCTTTGCTGTCTAAATCCAATTGACACGGTGGGCGACTTAATCAGTTATCTTAGATTATTTTAGGCGTTCGGTGACATCGCGACATCGCATAAACCACAACACAGCACAGTTCTGGTTAAATCGTTTCAAACTGATCGCTTTCGTAGTTAATAATTCCAACGGAAGTAGCATGCAGAGTCTGTCAGTGGCACACGGTGAATTGTTTTTATTTTCAAGGGTCCCGCTTCGAGCTGCTTGCTAACCGCCAAAGGCTCGACTGTAGCTCGGTGTTAGCTATAGCGCCCCCTATAGAAAATACAGTGTGCAGAACTGCAACGCCCACGGTTAGAATGGAAAGCTGTGCAATACACCCTCCTAACGCGAGGAGGAGATAATAAACTAAATTAGCAACCAAGCTGTTCATAGCCTGTCTTCCTGTTGCCATCCTAAAATTAGATGAACAACTAAAAGGTAGCATAAGAGAGAGATCACTTCTTTTAACCAAATTCAAATGTATTATTATCAAATGTGCCACATTTAAGTATTGTTTTCTATATGCCTTTAATATATGTGATATAAAAATATATGAGATTCGAAACGCTTAAAATTAAATATCACTAACTCCTCAAAACTCTTGGAAAGCTTTTTTTGTCCAGCTAGGTTAGTTTACACATGGGTCGCTAACTAAACTGCCTAACATCCTCAATTGTGGAATAAAATCATTTGAAATCATACTTTAGAGGCATTTATCTTCATAATGTTAAAGTCGAAAACTTTCGTAAAGAAGACTCGGTCGGGTGGGGTACTGAAGGTAGTCCGTGAACATTACCTTAGAGACGATATTTGGTGTGGAAGTGAAGCTTGTACTAAATGCAAACAGGACTCAGCGGTGCTACAGACAGACGCGTGTGTCGAGAGCAACCTATGTTCTTATCCACACTATTTGGTCCCTGACACGAACGTGGTTCTACATCAGGTAACTTCACGCCTCAGCCATGCATGTTTATAACTTAAAGGGTCCTATCCAGACTTCCGGATCGGTATCCCAGCTATAACGATCCTCTTATTCACACTTTTTGTCCTGCAGATTGACCTGTTAGAAGATCCTGTGATTCGTAACGTGATAATCCTCCAGACTGTGCTGCAGGAGGTTCGCCACCGCAGTGCACCAGTTTATAAACGCCTGAAGGACATCATCCATGAAAAGGAGAAAAACTTCTACACTTTCACCAATGAACACCACAGGTATATGACATAACACATGGAGAGCCAGAAGGACTGCAATACAATAAAAAAATATATTTATGTATGTTATTATTTAAAGTGGGTAAATTCTATACATAAATTAATACATGTATCAATGTCATTCACCTTTTTAAGATGGAAACAATTTGCACAAATTATTTATTTAAAATTTCAATTAGTTCAAGTAAATTTCCCTAAGAGGGGTTAATAAAGTTATCTGATTTCAATATAAAATTTCTGCATAGCAAAATAAATATAACTGTTTATTTTTATTTCGTGGTTCCCTTTCACCAGTGCATCGTAAAATAATTTCAGCTTTCATTATGGGTCGTCAACAGACTCCTAACATGTCGCTGGTTAACTGGTACAGCAATGTTGTTATTATTGACACATTGAATAAATGATTATTGTATGTGTCAATGTATTTAATAATTTATATATGTATTTATTGCATTGTGGCACATTGGATTCACAAACCTTTCCACACAAACACAAAAAACTGAAAAGAAACAAAAACATCACACAAATCTAGCATGGGACGAGACAATTCCCTCTGCAAATTGAACCATAATAAAATAGTGTGAACAATATGTAAATTTGACTAACTATAAATTTGTGTAAGCACTGTAGTTACCTCAGTATAGTACAACCATGTCTGGGTTACAGCAGCAAAATTATTTAGTAAACTATGTTAACTGGTGACGGATCAGAAGCACGACAGGTTTTAAATTAGTCTTTTAGAATTACACAGAGTGGTCCACATCTCTGAAATATATTAGATAAATGGTTCTGTACTTTAACAACCATCAGGTTTGTATATGCTGTAATAAAACAGAATATTTGGTGGGATTTTCAGTCTTTCATCTACAAGTTTCAGAAAAGTTGCATTTTTTTTTTCCCTCTGGCTGAGTTTATTTAAAAATTGATATTGCATGTTTGTTTTTGAACATTTGTTTTTCTCCCTTATAACTTCTGTTCCCCAGAGAGACATTCATCGAACGGGAACCAGGAGAAAGCGCCAATGATCGTAATGATCGTGCAATCCGTGTGGCGGTTAGATGGTACAGCCAACATCTGAGCACAGTCAAGTC
Source organism: Callopanchax toddi (assembly GCA_006937965.1). Taxonomy (NCBI): domain Eukaryota; kingdom Metazoa; phylum Chordata; class Actinopteri; order Cyprinodontiformes; family Nothobranchiidae; genus Callopanchax; species Callopanchax toddi. Next base: position 1,082,878 of record SSNR01000096.1, on the reverse strand, counting down.
GAGCCCAGACAGTCTCAAAGTGGTCCTCCTCACCAATGATCAAGGGAACAAGCAGAAAGCAGAGGAGGATGGCTTGGTGGTTTTCAAATGTAAATTATTTGTTTTACAGCAAAGAACGCCTCCTCGTTATATTTCCTCAGATAAAGTTTTCTTGCAAATTACATCAGCTGAAGTCTTTGTCACAAGCATTCGTTTTCTCACATTCCAGTTGAAGAATACATCAGGGGTCTTATAGCAAACCCTGAACTTGTGGATCGTCTTGCTTTGTCTGACAATGATAAGGTGAACACAGGTTTTGCTGTTAACAGCTTTTTTTGAGATGTAATTTAATTTTTCATCTCATGTTTACAGTTCCACAGATTTTTTTGTTTTGGTTCATTTTCTTCTCGTTTTTGTTTTTCTCATTTAGAATGAGATTGCAAGCAGTAAGGTTTTATTTCCAGAGCACCTTCCTCTTTCCAAGATCCAGGCAGGAATCAAGAGCAGCGCCTACCTCCAGGGCACTTTCAGGGCCAGCAGGGACAACTATCTGGAGGCCACAGTTTTTGTCCAGGGAGACGGGGAGAACAGCACGGAGGTGTGTGTGGATAATTCACTGTGAAGATGCTGTAGAGTTTGGCAGAAATCTAGATTTTTTTTTTATATGGAGATTAAAGTTTGTTAAGAGAATCACTTCAAGTTAGCTGGCAGTCAAAGAACGTGCATTTATTTGTTAAAACTTCTGTGTTGTCCTTGGATTGTTTGCAGGTTCTCATCCAGGGTCTTCAAAACCTCAATAGAGCTGTGCACCAGGATGTGGTTGCTGTGCAACTGTTGCCAAAGAATCAGTGGGTGGCTCCCTCATCAGTTGTCCTGCAAGATGACGGTGCAGCAAAGGATGATGATGTTGAAGAAGATGAGGAGGAGAAAATGGTGAATTTTTATTTCTACTTAAAAGTGAAATGTGGAGTATTTTTCTATGTATCAAAGTTTTCTAAATGTTTTAAATGATATTTCAGGTCTAAACTATGATCTGTGGGTTGAGTTCCACAACATATGTTAGTCTGCTGAAGACCCTCCTTCCTCCTAGAGACCCCTTTGCATTCTTTCTGGCCGGCGAACTTTTTCAGCCAATAAAATTCAAATGTCTGCATTGTCTGCTGTCTGACAACATGCACTCGCTTTGAGCAAACCAGTAGCAGTAGGGGGCGCTCTCATACAGGACGCTCTGTGTCTCTGTACAGTCTCAGCCATCATGGAGGAGCCAGTCAGAGCTCATTTCTACTAAATAGTTATCCATTCCCTGGATACTGAGAGATTTATTTTTATTTTTAAACATTTCTCCTCAGAATGGCAAGGCTTGCCAAGGATACATATTTATTTTGGTCGAGGACTAATTCTGGACTGAGCGTTTTCTTATTTCCGGTTCCTGTAGCTTCAGAACAGCAGCTGCCGTTCTAAAGACATGTAGCACAGCAGGGACAGAGAGGGCAGCCTCTTACAGTGTGAGAACATGATTTGTGAACTGTGAATGATTAAACCCTACAATGTAATCATATTTTTCAGCATGAGTTGCACAGTTTATACCCAGCTTACAGACCAAAGTAATGCGCCGTGTGCACCCGACCGTACACGTGTGTCGAGGTGTTTTGGGAGGAGGAGCCGTTGGACATGGTATTCAAAACCAGCTCTCTTGCTAAAATAATTCAGAGAGGGGCTTTAAAGGAAGTTTTTGGAAGGAAAGTCAGCTGGGTGGTTATCAGTGTGGGAAAAACTGTGAGACTTTTGTTATTATTGAGTAGTAATATTTCAACGTGTCTGTTCAGTTGAGGTTATCAGCAGCTGAGGCGGCCAGGAAACCCACAGGGAAGGTTGTGGGAATCATCAAAAGGAACTGGAGGCCCTTCTGTGGAATGCTGAATGTCTCCCAAATCAAAGAGGTGGGTTTAAGCTGCATGTTCTTGGTTTTAAAACACTCATATCTCCTCCTCATACAGTAATATTTTCTTTCACTCACAAAAATAAAAATAGTCAAGTCATGGATTACAAAGTGCTTTACATTACGGTCAGTCATCACACGTTGATGACAGTGAGCTACATTGTAGCCACAGAAGTGAGGCGACCAAACAAAGACCCTCTGACCACCAACAACAGCCAATGTGGGTGAAGCCAACAAGTTGCAAGAACATTCTATCTACTGAGCTACTGCCACTTCAGTTTTAAAACATATTTGCATCAATACTGACAGACCCTCACTTTTCTTTTTATTCCAGTCCACTCGCCACCTTTTCACCCCGGCAGACCGCCATATTCCACGCATTCGCATCGAAACACGACAGGCCTCCACACTTGCAGGCCAAAGGATCATGGTGGCCATTGATGGGTGGCCCAAAAACTCCAGATATCCAAATGTAAGTTCATTGATTAAATGTGCTTTTGTTTACTTAAAAGCAGCCATTTTCAGAAACTTAAAGCAGCACTCCGGAGGATTTCATCAGGAGAGCAGTTTTTGAATCTAGCGTCCAAAGGCTCCTCCTCAAAACATCTCGACACGCGCGTCCGGTCGCGTGTGCGCGCGTGCACGCGGCGCATATACTTCGGACATGAACTGTACAGCTCAATGCGTAGGGTTTAATCACTCACAGTTCACAATCTTATTCCAACAATACTACGAGGGTCTGATGAGCCCTCTCTGTCCCTGCTGCTGCTGATATTAGCTCTGTTAGCAGAGAGCTGCTGCTGGACTCTGAAGCTGAACTTGACTCGGCCCTGGATGAACTTTCTGACCAAAATAAACGCGTAATCCTGTCAAGTCTTGCCATTCTGTGAGGTGAAAGGTTTAAAAATAAAAATAAATCCATCTTTAGCTGGGGAATGGGTAGGTTTTTAGTAGAAATGAGCCGTGAGTCCTCAGTGAACGGCTGAGACGGCAGAGAAACACACGGAGCGTCCTGTACGACAGCGCCCCCTACTGGTACAGGTTTGGTCGATGCGCATGCATGTTCAGACAATGCAGAAATTTGAATTTCATTGGCTGAAAAATGTCGGCGGCAAGAAATAATGGAAAGGGGTCTCTAGGAGGAAGGAGGGTCTTCATCAGATGGTGTGGAACTCAACCCATAGATCATAGTTTAGACCTGAAATATCATTTAAAACATTTAGAAAACTTTGATACAGAGAAAAATGCTCCAGAGAGCCGCTTTAAGAAAAAAAAAAAAGGCTTGTTTATTTTCAAATTTTTTAAATCTTTGTGTGTGGATTAGGGTCACTTTGTCCGCAGTTTGGGAGGTGCAGGGGAGAAGGAGACAGAGGAGGAGGTGCTGCTTCTGGAGCATGATGTTCCACATCAGGCCTTCTCTCAGGCTGTGCTCAGTTTCCTTCCCAAGATGCCTTGGGCCATCACGCCAGAGGTAGGTTTTCCTAGAGATGCACAGAACATTATCACAGCTCTGTTTTCTGTTTGGGTTTGTGTAGATTTAAATGGGAATGTTTGTTTACAGGACATGGAGAGGAGAGAGGACCTGAGACATTTGACTGTGTGCAGTGTGGATCCTCCAGGATGCACAGATATTGACGATGCTCTGCACTGCAGAGAGCTGGAAAATGGAAACCTCGAGGTGCCCTTACACTATTAGTAATAGTACTAAGCCCTTTATGTATATATTACACATGAGTTACCCAATCTGTTTGCTGTAGGTGGGGGTTCACATTGCTGACGTCAGTCACTTCATCAGACCTGGCAATGCACTGGACAAAGAGGCTGCTAACCGTGGTACCACAGTGTATCTATGTGGAAAAGTAAGAAAATCAAACTTACACATTAGATTTTCACTACTTTTACTTGACCAAGTTGTAATATTTGTCAGTTTCTGTATCATTAATTACCAACCAGGGTACTCAGATTTCTTCTTGGGTCTCTTTGGAAACTGCAGGTCTCTACTGAAATACTGAAAGAATGTTGGAAACACAAAAAAACATGTACTTTCTTAAGTCATTGCCTCAAAAAGCCATAATCTCCATGTTCCTTTTAAAAATGTAATTATATTTTAAATGTGCCACAGTCTGCCAGCCTGTAGTGAACCCAGAGGTCACTGTTCTGGGTTTTGGTTCTTTTAAATTTAAAGGCAGTGTTTGATACTGCTGACTATGGTATTCTTTCTGTTTTTCACTTCTGGAGCAGTGGGTTGGGATTAAAGGTGCAGCACTGGATTGATTCTGGTCTTGCCAGAGTGACAGAAGTTTCTGTGTCACATTGAAAACTTTGTCCACTCCCAACACCATTGTCCTGTGGGGTACCTCATGGTTCAATCCTGTACCTGCTCCTTTTGGGGTCTATCTCCAGAGCTGTACAGTAAAAGCAACATGTCACCAATCTGGGCGTAATTATGGACCAGGATTTTAATTTTGATAAATAGATCAGCTCTGTCCTACAGAAAGGTTTTTCTCGGCTGATATTTAAACTTAAGCCAGTTCTGTCCAGGCTGTGCGCCTTTTAACTGGAGCACATAGACATGAGCACATCAAACCACTTCTGCCATCTCTCCATTGGCTCCCTGTGAATGGATTTTAAAATCCTCTTCCCGACCTACAAATGGTCTTGCTCCCCAGTACCTCTCTGACCCGCTTCAGTCCGAACCCTCAGATCAGCTGACCAGCTTCTCCTGGTCCCAAAAACAAGGCTGAAGCTCAGAGACTGGGCTTTGGCCCCTGAACTCTGGAACTAGTATGTCATCCTCACTTTCTGTTGTTAAATCACTCTATCTATTTTTGATGGCCTTTGACACAGTGTGAATTTTGTTCTGCGCCATCTTTTTTTTTTTTTTACTGTCAAATTATTATAAATTCAAATTTTTGAACTCTGGTGCCATTTTATCTGGGTTTTTATTGTTCTTTATTTATTGTTTTATGTAATCTTTATATTTGACTAGTATTGTCCAGCATTTTAAACCTGCCTAATATTGTTTCCAACAGAGGATAGACATGGTTCCTGAGCTGCTCAGCTCCAACCTTTGTTCTCTGCGCTCCAATGTGGAGAGGTACAGTCTGAAAACACACCAACCAGTTGTCACTTCATTTTGTTTTCTAATCTAGTTTATAAAATTAAAACATACTTAAATCTTTGCTCTCAAATTCTGCATGCCTTCCTTTTCCCTCTTACCAGGCTTGCTTTTTCATGTATTTGGGAAATAAACCACAAGGCTGAAATTTTAAAGACTCGGTTCACAAAAAGTGTAATCAACTCTAAGGTAAAGCATCAACACAAGTACTAGAATAATTCAATCTTGATGTGTTTTAGTAGATGTGTCTGTGTCAAATTACCTGCAAGTGCATGAAAGCAATGACATTTTGAGCTAATTTCTCTGTTCTCTTCTTTGTTTTCCAGGCCTCTCTGACGTACGCTGAGGCCCAGATGAGGATAGATGACACCAACAAGAATGATGAAATCACCAAAAGCTTAAGGGGGCTCAACAAACTTGCCAAAATCCTTAAGAGGCAGAGGGTAGAAAAGGGGTGAGGCTAAAGAACTAATTAATTTATGAAGTATCAGATGATGCTTTTCAGTTCTACTGCTAAAGATTTTTGTTTTGCTTTTTTACATTTTTATTGTAACTGATGCTGCTTTTTTTTTTAGGGCACTGACATTGTCTTCTCTAGAGGTTCGATTCCATATGGACAGTGAAACCCATGACCCCATAGATCTCCAGACTAAAGAACTCATGTGAGGAACTTTTGAAAGAAACAATTTCAAAAACCTCTTTTCTCTGCATTAGTGTATTTAAGAATCATGCCATGTTTCTGTATTTCTTTTCTCTTGTTTTATAGGGAGACAAACTCCATGGTAGAGGAGTTTATGTTGCTGGCCAATATTTCAGTTGCACAGAAGATTTATGATGAATTTTCAGAGTGTGCTCTGCTGAGGAAACATCCAGCACCACCTCTGTCTAACTACGACATCCTGATCAAGGCTGCAAAGTCCAAAGTGAGTCTGTTTGTTTCATCTGAGTCCATTAATCATGTTAGGAAGATATAATATAGTGTTCGTTATTTAGCTGTAACTTCAGAAAACATAAGTTTAGACAAAATTACAAAATAAAATCCCCTCTTTTATTTTAATCTTCTAAATTGTTGCCCACAGATTTCAAATGCGTTGAGTGATTTTAAACAGATGAATCAAAATAAAAACAAACTAAAATTATTAAATGGTTTAATCATTTTTACAAGTTCAAGTAAAAACTGTATTTTTAGCAAAAACAGTCCTTTTGCTGCCTTTGGCTTTTGACTTGTGAATCCCTGCCATAAAAGCAGAATTGGTTGTGGATGAAAATCCTCACAGTTTAACACAAAATGTGAACAGATATAAATATAATTAAGGTCTAAGATTCAGTATTTGTGTGTCCATCCCTGACAGAGTGTGGAGCTCCATGTAGATTCAGCCAAGGCTCTGGCTGATTCCCTCGATGGAGCCAAAGTAGACGGCTTTTCATATTTCAACACGCTACTGCGCATCCTGGCCACTCGCTGCATGATGCAGGCCATTTACTTTTGTTCTGGCATGGACAGCGACTTCCACCATTATGGCCTTGCCTCACCCATTTATACACACTTCACGTCACCAATTAGGAGGTGTGGAGAATCTACACATGTTGTTTAAACATCTGTAGAAGAAAATAAGGTGAACTTCTTAACCTGCTTCTGGGCATTCCTACAGATATGCAGACATCATAGTGCACCGCCTGCTGGCAGTGGCCATAGGAGCAGACAGCACCTACCCAGATTTGATGGACAAACATAAGCAGTCAGCTCTCTGCAACAACCTCAACTACAGACACAAGATGTCTCAGTATGCACAGAGGGCATCTGTGGCCTTCCACACACAGGTAAACACACACACATTTCTATATGTAGTCACCAGACTGTGAGGTTTATAACCCCTGTTTTTGTGTTATAAAAGTTATTTTAAGTTGTTCCACAGATTATTAGGATGAGTTTTCTAACTTTACAACCACAATTCAATTGTTTCTTTTAGTTGTTTTTCAAGACTCGAGGTATACTAAATGAAGAAGGATTTGTTCTGTTTGTGAGGAAGAACGCGATCATTGTTATCATCCCAAAGTTTGGTCTGGAGGGAACGGTTTTCTTTGATACCAAGGACAAAGTTTCACCCAACCTTGTTTTTGATGAAGAGGTAGAAACAATTCACCCTGTTTTTTTTTTAATCAAAATCTAGCTGAAAAATGATTTTTACATAAATAATTGTTAAAACCCCATCCTGTTATAGGGTCCTACTCTGAAGGTGGAGCGGCACACATTTCATATATTTGATCAAGTGAAGGTCACGATCACCCTGGACGACTCCAACATTCAGCACCAGAAGATCCGCATGGCGTTAACAGAACCTGTGGTGAGGACAGACTCAGCAGCCAAAAAGATGGTTTTATTTTAAAACTTTGATTAAGGTGTCTGATCATATAGTTTTAAAGGCACACTATGTAACTTTTTAATATTTTTAAATCTTTTTCTTGAGCCAGTGTGTGCTAATATGACCCTTTACGGGATTATTGAAAAGTCACTCGGCTCCATCTGCTGCTTGGATCCAGAATACGTTTGCAACTTCTAAGTCTGTGGTCCGGTGTCCTGAAGTCTCACAAAGTCACGTATCTCACTAGAAGCAGTAACGCTTTATGGCAATCCAAGTTTCCACCTCAGAACCTGCTCAGGACAGACGAGCTGACGACACAGACATCATAGATATGAGCTAAGAGATTTATTGTATCGTGTTCATCATGGCGAAGCCTCCTAAGAAAGAAAATTTTTATCTGATGATTGAAACATGGGAGCTCAGCGAGGGGAACGGTTTGTTTTTACTACAGTGATTTAAAGCAAGACACTAGGGGGTTCTAAAAACAAGCCAAAAGTGTGCCTTTAAATGAATTCTGAAAGATAATTATTTTACTGAAATTTTTTTTATTTTAGATTCCTGGTGTGAGTGTTCCTGCTCCTGAGTCTGAACCACAATCCAAGAAGCGTAAATTGGACCGCTGACGCAGCCATGATTCACCCATAACACCTGGAATCCATTGGAACAGTGAATCGTGCTCAGAACATTTAAATATCTTTTCTAAATGTACTACTGCAACAGGCACACTGCTTCAGTCTCACTTTCTGAAACATTTACTGAAACAGACATAAAACATTTTTTAACATTCCTGGTTCTGTTTTCCTTCATTCTTCTGAAGGTGTATTTTAGTCAAAGTTCTTTAAACAGAGTTGAGAGCCACAGTGTAACCAAAGTATCTAGAACAGGCATGAAATATTAATTGTAGCATTTAAACATTAAACAGAGCAATTCAGAAAAAATGTCTCTTCAAAATCTGCAGTTATTTGAATGCAAAAACAGCATGGCTGCATGGGAAATATAAAAAACTAAATAGCTGAGCATTTCATCTTTAATGAATTGTCATTATTTGGTGTGCATTTTTCAGAATCCTTGATCCAACAATACAAATAACTTTAGATAACCTGAATTTGAAAGTCATTACTTATACAGTAAGAAAATAAATGCATGTTAAAGCATAAAAATTGTTTCATTAAAATTATACAGTACAGGTAATCCAAAATTCAAGATATCAGGTTAATCATGTTGGCACCAAATAGTTAAAATTCTACCACTAAAGCACTCAAAAAGATAAATGATGTGCAAATGTGATTAAAAAAAAAAGATTATCCCCCTTTTATGGCACCAATATGATTGATTCAAAAGATTTCAGTGTCTTCCAGAAAACTGGAGACTTCCTTTAGGCAAACATTAGTTTTCAGTCTCTTAGTCACCTTCTGTCCAACTCTCACAGCATCAATTCAACAACAATCCCTCCAACACTGTGAACTTTTATATGTTTGATTGCAAATCAATCATCATGAACATTGTACTCTGGAAGAGTCGTCCCAGCTGATATGGTGTTATAGCCACTATCCACCTGAAAACACATCAATATTAAACAATTCATTCATACAAGTTAAATAACAAGGTCTAGATAAAATTAAAAAATGACTTTTAGGATTCATTTTCTCACAAACCTGCATGCTGGAATCACAGCGGCTGCTGCTTCCTTCAGCCAGAAGAGACACAAACATCTGAGAGCTTTCTGTTGCCGACACGTTCCCCATACGAGAGCTGGTCAGCCGTTCTGAAGATCCTCCAACTTCCTCCATCCTTCTATCTCTTCCCATCTTTCCCTCCTCCATTTTTACAGCTTCCATTGGTTCCACACCAACTCTTTTGGTGGCAGCATGTTGAGCATCCCGGGTCAAAGGTGATGTTGGATCAAGTTCCATAGAGGGGTGAGAAGATGAGGAGGGGGGTGTAAGGTGTTCTTCGCCCTCCTGATTGTCCTGGAGCTTTGGGTTAAGGATTGGTGAGATGACGGGAGGGGAGGACCAGTTACGGGCTCTGGGTCTGGGTCTTGAGGTGAGCTTTGGCTCATTTTGGTAGTGAAGCTGGTGTGGGGAGCAGCTACGGATTGGAGAGCAACCTTCAACATATGGTCTCTCATTAGAGCGAGCAACATCGATATCCAGCGAAGCTCTCTGAGGGGTCATAATACTCCGCTGCTTCCACTCACCTAAAAAGATTCCGAATCAGTTTATTAGGAGTTAAATACTTCAGTGTCTTTTTACATTTGATTTTGCATTGATGTCAAAGCAGACAGTCTACCTGGGCCTATGGGAGTGCGTGCCATATCAACAAAAATTGGAGAAACCGTTGGGGAGTCATGGCCCGCGGGAGACGACATACCAGGAAACAGAGGACTGCCAAGGCTGCAGTCTCTGAAGCCTCCTTGCTGGATGGGACTGGAAGAAAACTGGCCCTAAAATTTAAATAATCTAAATTAAAAAAATGTTGACTTGTGTAGAGCTTTATCTATGTTCAAAAACACAAAGGATTCTGAATTTTCTTCTTAAAAACCAAATTAGAGCAAATGTGTAGCTGTATAGTTTAGTTAGAGCTTTTAAAAAGGACTCAAACTTCTTGTGCTGAAAAGATCAAACAGATAATTGACAAAATCAAACATTTGTTGATTATGGATTTCCAGAGTTGCTTCTTAATTCCATGATGAAAAGCTGATATTTTATGGTAGGATGTAAAACATTTGATAAACAATTTGTCTTCCACTACTCAAACACACCGTAGAAGGAGTCTGGACTGGCATGCCACAGGATAAAGGAGAATGAAAGGTCGACGACACAGCTCCCCCCTCAGGACGTGCAGCTCTAGCTACTTCTTTGTGAGGAGACCTTTTTGGTCTAGGATCAGCTCTCTCTGGACTTGGTGGGTTAGAGCTGTCAGAGCTGCTGTAACTGAATTGGCCATCAAGGAAGAGTTTTCGTCTCAACGAGGAGGAACTGAGGCTCTCCTGCACTGCATCGCACGCCCCCTCGTAACGGTAATATTCTCCTGAAAAATACAAAAACTAGGACTTCGATGAAAATGTTCTTCCAGAAGAAACTACCCCTGATTTTGTTGGTACTGAGCTTACCTAGTAATTTCTCCAAATCAAACGCCAAAGGAAGTGAAAGGACTGTCTGACAAGCGACTGTAAATCAAGAACAAAAATCCTCAGGGATCTTACTTTTTAAGGGTCAACATCACATACATAAAAGTGACTGCATGTCTAGTGAAAAAACATCTTCAAAATAAGAAAGACGATCCACTGACTATTAAAGATTCTACAAAAATGACACCTACCTGAGACTTTTTCTGTCTCCTCTGAAATTGTTGCAGCCATTGGACCTACAGGTCAAAAGACAAAGCAGAGAAAATTAAATCAACAAGTCTTAAAATGGACACAATCACTAAATAAAATTTACAGACTAAAAGATAAAGAAAAAGTTAACCCACTTTTCTTGTACAGCTGAGGGGCTCGACGGGCTTCTGGTGCTGCCCAGGGGGAAGGCACAATGGCTCCTTTTGTGAAAAACTATCGGAGGAAATCAAGACACACATAATAAAAAAAATAAGAGCTCATCTATATACAATAAAAATGATAGATTTTCATTTCATACCTGCTCAATAGCACTCTGACATTTTTCTTCAATGTCAGAATCCATTCTGAAAAGAATAAAGTTTATCAGTTAATTTCTGATCATCTTTCTTTTTCCTTGTGGATTAGTGATTAACTTAGTTGTGTGTCAACCAATAGTTCTTCCTAAAGGCATGTCAGTCTACTGTGTCTGTTTTTTTTTACACTCACCTTGTCTGGCTGAGGTAGAAAGACTGTCTCTGGATTTCCTCTGGGTCTATATGCACTGGTAGAATAGTGGCCATTTCATCAATAGACCAGTTAAACTTTGGTGGAGTCTGGGGAAAAGATGTGTACAAGTGCATAAAATCTACATAAGGTAAACTGAACTCTTTAGTAAAGTAAAATGTGCAGGCTCAGTGAATCAGAATGTAATACAAGTTTCTACATATTTGAATTTATTTTGACTATTTTTCTCTCATTATCAGTCCAGTACTCAACTATTTTTTAGAGGAATGCCATTTTGTTTTGTTTTTATGAAACCATTTAACTCTTATCTATATGTCCAGAAATAAAAAGGCTCCTAAACTCAAGAAACAAATCTGTTTTCTCCAAACATAACAGAGAACTTATGAAAACCACATTTTAAATATTTCTGTATTATAATACCAGCAACATTGCAAAAAACACTTCTATAATAAATATAAAAAAACAAAGTTTAACCAACAAAAAAGTATTAGTACCAATAATAACTTTTAAATGTTACAGGTTTGCTTGTCTTTCTGTTAGATGTTAAATATAAAGACATGAGGGCTGCTTAAAGCATTAGTTTATTAGTGGGTCTGTGTAATCAGACTTACAGTCTTGCACGGTTTGGATTTAAAGGCAGAAGGACTCGGAACCAGGTGTTCCCGCAGGTGGTGGTAGTCATTGGGACTCTCAAAGGGGTTTCTTACGGAGGGCCTGCCTGGTGTTTCTGGGGTGATCTGGAGCTGGACGTGGTCCCCCATCAAGCTGAAAGAAAAATCAAGTCTTCTAAATCTACCGTTGTTTTTGTTAAAGTAATATCAATCAGTTCGGCACGTTAGCTAGAAGAAAATGAAGTTTGTCTTCAGTGTTACCTAACGTTTGCTTGTCTGTATGTTTTGCTTGTACTTACAACTTTAAAAGGCTTCGATGAAAAAATCCCAAAAGAAAGACTTATAAAAAGTAAGCAGCAAGGATCCTCCGTCCAAACATTAATTTCAATTTCGTCGACAAGATCCGCCAGCCAATAGAAACGCTACAGGAAGTGATGATTTTGTGTCGTCACTTCCTCTGCCATTTTCTATGTTGGATTTTGGCTCCCTAGGTTCCCGACTAGCTGCTAATGTTATGTGTTGGGGATTTCTTTTTTGTGTGTGTTCATGTTTCAGATTACCATGTCTATGTAAAATGAACAGAATTTCTGCGGATTTTTGATTATTTTGTTATCAAGTTATTTATTATTCGTGGCGTCAGATACGCTATTTGTTAGCCACTGCTAGGAAGCATTAGCTAAACAGTTTACCATCATGGCTACTGCAGCTAATGCAAACCTAAATGCAGTCCGGGAGACTATGGATGGTGAGTGTTTATTTAGCACATAAAATAAAATACTTTCAGATAGTTTGTCATAACAATAACAAATCATCATTTTCATTCAACAGTCCTGCTTGAGATCTCCAGGTTGCTGAACACCGGTTTGGACATGGAGTCTCTGTCTATATGTGTGAGACTGTGTGAGCAAGGCATCAACCCTGAAGCCCTGTCTGCAGTCATTAAAGAGCTGCGGAAAGCTTCAGAGTCTCTCAAGGTACAAAACAAGATGACATGTTTCAACAAGGGTACTGAAAACATGTCCATTGAATCATGTCATGTATGTTTCAGAGTTCGGTATTTACGTCCTATTAACTACTGCCATGTTTTTTTCCTCATACACCTATTCAAATATTAAATGCAACAGACCAGGCTGGTTGAGGTCAGTTTTTAATTAACTTGCGGTTCAGCGTGTTGCTCAAGGACACACTGAGTAGACCAGTGATCACCAACTCCCTTCCCCATGGGCTGGTATCCAGCAGGTTTTGGGTGACTCCCTGCTTCAACACACATGATTCAAATGACTGAATTACCTCCTCAACATGTCCAAGTTCTGAAGAAGTCAGTCAGTCACCCATTCATTAGAAGGGGAAGGGAGTTGGTGATCACTTGTATAGACTTTCTAAGAATCTCATACAAACTGTTTAATGGACAACCCAGTGTCCCACCTGTAATGATTCACATGAGGGCTGGACGATATAGGAAAAAGCCTATTGATTAATAAAACAAAAAACTCATATTGATCAATAACTATTGAAAACTATGAAAAAATTTAAGTACAGCCCTGGTCATTTTATGCTATTCATTGATGAACTACTTTTAATAAAGAACACACAAAATATGGAACACACACAAACTGAATTAAATTCAACCCTTTATTCAGACATTTAAAGAGAACTGACAGTCTGGTCCGCTAAATATTTGTTCGGGCTAAGTCGGACAGCAGAGCAGAGAGAGAGAGAAGGAAAAAACCTGGTGCCATTAAATTCTGTTCTGGCTAAAAATAAGAAAGTTCAGATGCAGCAAAAGAGTTGACGGCTCATGAAGTGAAGCATTGCAAGGCGGGACAACTCCTCTGCTGTGAGCTCTTCTGTAAGTCACCTGCTCAGTTTTGTTCAGCTCAGGGCTTAGTTAGAGAGCTGCCTGGGTCTGTTTTTGATTTTCAGGAGTAAATAATGACTTTAGTAATAAGTTACCTGGTTGAATAAAATAAAAAGAAAGGAATCTTTGGTTCATCGACCTTTTTATCAACCCATATTTTTTCTATCACACCACACATCTATCAGTAGGTATATATCATTATCATTATTGAATTATCATCCAGTCCTAAGTCGCACTGTAAATCTTGATTTTAAATATAAAATATTTTCCTTTCAGGTTTCTGAAAACTGTACAAACTGAAGATAGAAGATGAAGATCAGAAGTTTGAAACCTTTATTGGATTCATGCCCTTTTTTCCACACTTTGTCTTCATGTGTTGACCTGCTCTGTACTTTGTACATCTTTGGGTTTTCTGTGAAAACAGCATCAACATCTGTCTTTTTAAACACACGTCGTATGCTGAAAGGGATTTATGATCAGTCCACCCAAATTCAAATTTGGGTATATTCCTAAACATTTCTTCAGCCGCGTGATGTTTAAGTTAGCAATGACATCCTGTTATCTTTCAAGAACAGAGTTCTATTTTCCAGTCCCCTTATGTTTTTGTGGTATATTCTGATGTATATAATTAGTCATTTATTGGAATTTTTCCACATGAGCATTTTATTTCACCACTAAAATTATCTGTCATTTCCATAATTCATTGACAGATGTATTATTCTGAAATAAATGACCAATTGTGACCACTAGGTGGTGGTGTGTGTCTCAATTTAATGACAGGGTCAGGGTTTTTTTATTCTCACAATAAATACATGCAGTTAAGTTTTCCTCAGAAAAGCTGATTTATAACAAATATATAGATTAATCAGAAACAAAGTAACAAAAGTGTGTCATTTGCATTTATTTTGTTCTCTTAGACTTGAACGCCCTTTTGTAATAATTTCATTCATTCTTATTTTTGTGTATTAGAAGTAAATATTTCCAAAGGAAATTATCTTTCCTGTCAGACTCGGTGAACGAATCAGAATTGTAGAACAATACAATACAAAAGCAATCAATGGAGTGAACAGCTAACTACTCACAACAAAGAAAACATTCTTTAATGCCAGGATGTCCTGTTGATCTGGAATCTGTTATGTCTGAATCTGATCTGTAAAAAAAGTATTTGAGATATATTGTAAAACTGACAAAAACACTTCTTTGATCTGAAATGGGATCTGCTTGATCACACATCTAACCAGGCAGCATTGTTTTGTTTTTCAGCAGTCTGTAAAATAACTTCATCTTCTAGACAAAAAAAAAAAAAAAACTGCTGAGTGCACAGAACATTTATGGGCCAGTATATGGGCTAGAAGTGCCCTGTTATCCACACAGACTTTTATGAAATGCTTGTGTGCACCTTATTGTGCGAGTCTTTGGGTTCACGTGAACGCTAGACGTCTACAAATGAGTAGCCCCTAAGACATCTGACAGTAACGCCTCACCCCTCACAGGCACGTCTCAGAAAACACAGTACAGGAGTGTGTGTGTAAGCATTTCTGTCTTCGTCTGCTTTGTCTCACCATCTTGACTGACAGACTCTAAGTCTAAATCTCTGCAATGCCTCTTTGATCTCTTAACACAGTATATCTCTGTTCCTGAATGCCAGCATCATGTTAGCCAGGCATGAGAGACATACAGATTTGGTGCAGTGGCTTTTCTTGATAGCTCATAATCCAAAGCAACCCCGGGTCTTGGTGGGGGGTGAGCAGTGTGAGATGTTGATGGTGGCAGATGCACAACAAAAATCCTTTCTTTTAAAAGTTATGCACTGCTTGATTGGCTACTAAGGGCGTGGGATTCGAGATGCATTTCTCCGTGTTTGATCTGTGTGGAGGGTTTCTTCTCATCCAAGCTGGCTACTTTGATCTCTGTTAAACAAAATATTCCCAAATCCCATAGTCCTAACTGAGATTAGCGTCCATATATGCATAAACATCTAAGAGGTGTTCAAGTAGGGCACTGGTCAGGTCACATGACTGAATCAACATAACAGGCAAGCAGGTCCTCACATCTAAATTTCTAAAGGTGTTTATATTTGTATGTCTGATAATTATCCAGGCTGAGGATTATTTTTTGATAAATGAGGGCATTCTCTTTTAAGAGCGAACGATCTCTGTGCAGCAATTATATTTGAGGTGTGTGCCATCATTAGGATTACAATTATACTGGACTGATTAGAGACTCCTTATGTATAAGGAAGGATGGTCTGTTTATATTTTTCCAAACTTAAATTACAATTATATTGTCCTGCAACAACAAATACAAAGTAGAACTTAATTTGATGCAGAGTTAAACCAAAAGCCAAAGATCTCTGTGTGTGCGCTTATATTTGGGTCATTAATTACTGTTACCAATAAACAAGTGGGTTTAATGGTCTCCCTGCAGAGGCGAGACTTTGTTTGTCTGTTTAAGGTTTTAGTGCTCATTATTTGATCATTTAATGTCATGTTGGGGAAACTGGGACAAAACATTCAAGAGTTTGAGTAGACAATGTCAAAATGCTGCTATACCAGTAAACTTGTTGATGTTGTTATAGATGTTCCTATAGATATATATAGATTCAAAATGTAACATCTAAACTAATTAAGAAAGAACAACATAAACCTTTTATTCAAATGTTGAAGCAAAACCTGTTAACATTGCCTTGAATAGAGGGAGCAGGGATAAATCTCTACATTTTGTGGACATGATCATGTTAGGACATAGGCCCTAATGAAAACACGAATGCCAAACTGGGAGCGTGTATCTAGAAAGTCTCAGTAACAGCAGAGAACAATCTTAGAATCAGAAATACTCCTTAGAAATCTCAGCCTCTGAGGCCACTGAGCTTTAAAGTGCCCATGACATCGGTTTCCATGTTTTCTGACTTATCTATCATGTTGCAACGTTGAGTTCTCACCTTAAACCTGCCAGAAAGAGCAAAAAACGGCGTCCATCTGTCTCCTAGTACAGCCAGTGAGAAGCTCTTCAAGATTTCAGACCCAGGTTTCAAACCGTTTTTTTCACTCCAGCCCGCTATGAGGTCATAGTGATCCGGACTTGCTTATATGGTAAATTCTCCTCCCACATGCACGTTCACGACAACTGGAGCGAGGCAGTGCCGCCGCCATTGCCCATAGACCGTGTAGTGTTTAGTTTCAGTTTCGTTTCTCTTTCACGCGACGGCACTGCCCCCTACTGGACACTGCCCCCTGCTGCAGCAGAAGTGTCAGGCTGCCAAATAAGGAGAAACCCAGCAGAACCGGAAGGCGGCGCATTCTTCTGATCTCTGAGTTGCTCGTTAGGAAATAATTACAGCGTATTTTGAGTTATAATGGTGCAACGCTAATCTAGAGGCATCAAAGATTACACCTGTTTAATATAAAGTGATTTAAATATGGAGTCACAGGCACTTTAAGCATCTACGAGAGGGAGATTTTCTTTATAGTGGTTTCATGATAAACATCCTTGCTCGTTTTGATTTCATCCTGATTCCTTGAACACCTCCAGTACCTGCGGCTGTTAAAAAAAAGCCCCAAAGCTTGAAGAACCTTCACCATATTTCACTACCCTGTTATATCTTTATGGGTTTAATTTATTCTCCTGAAGAAAATGATGAACTGCTTTCCCAGTGACCTTCACAGGGATTCTGTAAACTTCATACTTCTTTTCCACTACATTTATTTGACAGGTTTGCTGTGGGTATTTAACAGATGATGGGTTTAAACACCATATTTAAAATAGGTTTTATTAGCACCAATTTAATACTGCATATTTTAAGATCAGTGATACAAAATAAAGAATGACAAAAATTATGTTATAACATTTGAGACAAAAATGATCTAAGAGCAAAACCAGTATTATTATTTTAATTAACCCAAAGATTACCTACATTTTTGAGATTCTGAGATAATAACAGATATTTGCTTCCACCACCATAGTAACCTGAATCAGAATAAGAGGATTGTTTTTTATTACTGTAAAAATAATAGAAATAGGACCTGGATGTTTGTTTTGTGCAGTTTTGCAAATAATATTTAGACAATATTTTAAAAATATTAATATATCAAGTTAACTGAAACTAAACACTATATTTTGTTGTTTATTGTTGTTTTATTGTTCTCATATTAATATGAATTAACTTAAAACTTAAATTTTGAAGGCTTGAACTTTTTCCTTCCTGTATATTTCCCATTAAATGACACTGCAAACATGTTCATTAAATGATCAGAAACCAGCAGGACATCCGGTAAAAAGCTGAGTGGAGGCTGTGTTTACAGGTGTGTTGCACAGAAGTGAATGATCTATTGTCTTTCTGTAACTGATGGAGCCTCTCTGACCCTCATCCCTCAGTGACATGATGCTGCAGGCCCTGTGAGGAGATCTGTGACCTTGTTATTGATACTGTTCACCGCTGATTAAATACTTAGCAGAATTTTACACCATATGATACTATTTAGGTCTAAGTTAAATTCACAGCAAGGAAATTAGACAGGGTCATTAACAATCATCAGACATGGCAATCATAATATGTAAAGAAGAAAAATAAAACTTTTAAAAGTCTTTTAGTGACTTTGTTGTTTTTGGACATCTTCCAACCTGATTAATGTAGAATTGATTGATTTACAGTTGTAATTAGCTGCACTCTGAATAGATGCATAATAATCATATATCTCCCTCCTTGTTTTAATCTATTAATTGGTTTCATTAACAAAAGCAGTTAATTGAATAACAATTAACAGTTGATGATATCAACATGCCAACTCCCTGGTGTTTTCTCTGTAATAATAATGAAAACACCTTTTAATCAGATTGAAATTTTGTGTCTTGGACTATGTAATGACTAACATGATATTGGGTTTATTAGTGTTTTCCAGTGGCTCACTGAAGCGTTAAGTAGAAAACATTGTGTTTAACAGGTAGCTACCATATGCCGCCTTAATCAGACGTTGGATTCACATTTGGTTGTTAAATTGTCTTCTAATAAAAGCAGGTAGTAAAACAACCTGAGTTAATTCAATTTCATCGAGTTTGGGTAAAGTGAACAGCTGTTTGTGGAAATGTTTTGACAGCCCCCCACCCCCCCACCCATTATTTCTTTTTTTTATGGTCTAACTCCAACAGCCTGTTCAACTTTTCTGAAGAAAATAGAGATTGAGGGTGGACGAGCTGTCCATTTTTCTTAAAAGAAGACAATACCAGGGATATTGTAGTGACAGCTTGCTTTGTGTGCGTGAGAAGATTTGTGCATGTAAGGAAAACAGAAAAATATAGAGGATGCGTGCGCATGAGTATGCGTGTGCTTGTGTGTTACACTGACAGCTTGTATTCTCCGTGATTAATGATGTGCTGTGTGACTTGATAAGTGCTTCGGAGGACCAACGCTTGTTTCAATTAGACCTTGTGAAGGTCGCGACGCCGAGCCGGCCTCTCATTATCATATCCATAATCAATCCACATTATCATAGGGGAATGTGGAATGGATGTGTGATGTCTTGGTCATGCACACACTCACACACACACCTAATCACATACCAAAACACAATGACATCCTCTCTCACACACACACTCCCTTCACTCCAAGTTGATTTGAATCATAACAGAAGCTGTCGGAACGGATTGTCTGTTCAGATTAACAGTTTGTTTCTAAGAATTAAGCAGCATTGATGGTGGTGGCATTTCAGATCCTCACTGTAGACACAAATGCCAAAACATCATTCTGTCACACACACACACACCTTCTTTTTTCACACAATCACATGTGAGCACACACACACACACACAGACACAAACACACTCAGCTAGGACCCTGGGGCATTTTTAATAGAGGCGAAGTGATTCGTATGTTTTTGCTCCTCTAATGAGAACAGATTGAGTGGTATTTACACTCCATCGGCTGATCTAACCACCTACACATTTCCCTCACGCTTCTGCTCCTTGCTAGCCAAAACAGACATGTGGAGAGGACTGGAGCTTTGCTTTCAAACAGAGACACAACATGAACATCATCTTTGTCTCTTTGGCTCACAGTGTCATGGCAACATAACTGATAAATATCAACTGTATGCAAAGAGTGTGGCCCAAATTTAGTTTATTTAAAGAGGTGTTTGTTTGTCTCAGGCTTTAAAATCATAAGTTGTGCTAAACTGATCCATAAAGATTCAGACAGCTTTTTAAAAAACAATCTCTCTGCGATCAAGACATGACAATCACCGCTCACCTTCTGCTTGAAAAACCCTTCAGGTAGCTCACTAATGGTGACTATCATTGGATTCAATAAAAATGAAGTGAAGCAAAAGTTGGAGGTTAAATCTTAATCATACAGTACAGAAGCAATCAGAGGAATCGAAGGAGATATAAAACATTAATTAACTCAGTGGAAAGGGAATCTTGCAGGGTGGTGAAGATAGATAGGCTTCCACTGTCTCACAAACTTAAAGCACTTCAAAGACAGAATTCTCCAGCAATTTAGCACTGAACTCCAGCTGTAGCTGATAAAAATGAACAAGGCAAAGTTGTCCCCCCATTTTCACCCCATGCAGCCACTTTGTCTAAATAGAACCTACAAAGTCCAACATGCAACTCAGGTGTCTTGTGATTGAAAGCAGAAGAAAAACAAGAGAAACAGTCAGAAGAGTTTTCTAAACATAATTTTATTAAAATGTAAGTAAAGCCTAAATTTGTTCAGGGCTGCATGGCGGTGCAGTCAGTAGCACTGTTGACCTGGAGCAAGGAGGTTGTGGGTTTGCGTACCGGCTCTGCAGCCTCTCTATGTGGAGTTAGCATGTTCTCCCCGTGCATGCATGGGTTTTCTCTAGCTTCCTCCCACAGACCAAAAACATGCATGTTAGGTCAGTTGGTAACTAAATTATCCCTAGGTGTGAGTGGGTGTGTGAATGGTTGTTTGTCTCTATGCACTGGCGACCAGGGTGTAACCTGCCTCTTGTTCCTTGACTGCTGGAGTTAGGCACCAGCTCCCCACAACCCTCAGTGGATGATGAAGTGGTTACAGAAGATGGATGGGTGAATTTGTTTATAACTTTAGATAAATTTACTTATATGTGTTATTTAGGAGAGTTCATACAGCCGCTGGTGAACCTGTGACCTTCCTGGTGTGAGACAAAGTCACTTCACACACCACCATACAACCTAGTGCTCTCCATACTCTGGTTTCTTACAAGACTATGGATGGATGAGCTAAAATGCAAAATGTAATTAATTTAAGACCTAGCATTCAAGGTTAAAGGCAAATTTCCCGAAGGTGGCATATTACTCATCCGCCTCTTGTTTATGTCACTGTTGTTAACCGGGTTCATCGTATATCATTGTTAGATGAAGCAACAAGTACTAAAGAAGTGGCCTCAGAGGTTAAAACGGAGCCTTTTAAAACTTATTACAGACTTTAACGTGGGATTTGACAACATTAATCGGCTCTGCCTACCGCTGATGGTTTTATCTGTGTGTTTTCTACAGATGGAGGAAGAGAGTCGTGACATTTCTTTTTGGCGAGGAAAAGGCCATACTCAGCAGGAGTTATCAAAGGCAAAAAGTAAAAAGTTCGAGTTAGCTCTCTCCCTCTGTCTCCCCCCTCTCTCTCTTCCCCTGGAGATACTCATGTTAAGCATAATTAAGCAGATTTGATTAGCATCAAGCCTGGCTTCCTCTCTTGACTTTTAATGAATGTAAATCTACCATCTACATCCTAAAGATTAATTTCTGCCAATTAAAAAACACAAGAGGGCTTATTCGAGAGAGAAGGGTGGGGGGGGGGGGCTGGGAGGGAAAAAAAGAGTGTTCGAGTCCTTTGAGTGGGAGAACAGTTTTATCCTCTTCCCCTTGTCTTATGGTGAGATGGTCTCTGGAGATCCGTGTCTCTCATTCCCCAAAGATCATTATCAACACAATGTTCCGTGAAAGCCACTTTGAAAGGACTGCAAGCTCCATGTAAATGATGGCAGTGTGACTGTGTTAGTGTTGATGAAGAAGTGGTGGAGCAGGTGAGCACAGGGTCAGTTTGTCAAGAAAATAGCTTACATCATCCCCCATGGGAGATCCTGTTGAGTTTTTTACATTCAATTATGAAAGCAAAATTTTACAACAGACAGGAATGAAATTAAACCAAAAAACTTACCAATCTTCTTAGAATTATGCACTTTAAATGGCAAGATAAAATTAGACTTAGCTGAGATGGCTGTAATTTTTCTCATTTTCATTATGTGTATTATTACTTTCAAATTAAAACACAAGTAATTTAAAATGATGCAGACCCTGTTTTTCCCCTCTCTCTGCAAGCCTTTATTAATAACTCTCAAATCACATAAAGGTCAAGCACTAATTGGAAACCAGTATGCATTTTTTTTGTTGCAAATTGAGTAATATCTTAGAGAAAAGCTAATAGGGCTTTCTTCTAATGAACATGAATATATGAGACCAAGGCTGCATTTTATGCACTTTCAAAGCATCCTATGATTATTCTGAGTAAACTATTTGCTCACATCATGATTTAACTTTAAATGAAAATCCATTTATTCCTAAATGATTTCATGTGATTCTGTAGGAATTAAACACCAGAGACTGTGTGCCACATGCTAACTAAGTCCCATCAGAATCAGAGGCGTTATTGTGAAGGTGTCTTTTCATCGCTCCTAAATAGGCTTATCCAAAGTTTATGTAGGCTAATCTTGGCTCTCTCCTCCTCTCCTGAGTCTCACTGTCTAAGAACATGCTCCTCCTCTTTATGATAATGTGACAGTAGCATCTCCACTGTGAGACAAGCCTCCGCTCATTCGGATTCAATAATGTGATCCGCTTTTCCCCACACGGACCCCGTCTCCTCTCTTCTTCTTCTTTTATCCCCCTCTCCTCTTCTTCACGCCCAATGCTCGTTTCACTCTCGCAAAACAGCGTCTGCGCGTGCTGCCCGAAGTTACTTTCCTAAACACTTCTTTGAAGTTTACTTTTCGCGCACTTCTCCGACATGACCACCATGGCAACTCCTTCGACTCCGACTCTGCTCCCCGCCGCTCCACTCGGACACCACCCGGCACCGAGCTCTCTCTCTCCGGCCACCAACTCTCCGCCACCTGCGGCCACTTCCGCTGCGTCCTCCCCGGCTCCGCCGGTGGCTCACCCGGCGCTGCTGCACCAATTCAGGGCGGACCTCCTGCTCGCTAACGGGACCCCGCTGAAGACCGGGGGAGCGTTGATGTCCAGCGGCGCCAACAAGCCGGTGTACGCCACCGCATCGCCCGTGGAGAGCACGCCGCAGAACAACGAGTGCAAACTGGTGGAGGTGAAAGGTGCCAAGCTGGCCTCGTTCACGGTGAAAGGCACGGAGCTCATCTGCTTGCCCCAGGCTTTTGACGTGTTTCTCAAGCATCTGGTCGGCGGGCTCCACACCGTGTACACCAAGCTGAAGCGGCTGGACATTGCCCCGGTGGTGTGCAACGTGGAGCAGGTCCGGGTGCTGCGGGGGCTGGGGGCCATCCAGCCCGGGGTGAACCGGTGCAAGCTGATCTCCAGGCAGGACTTCGAGACGCTCTACAACGACTGCACCAATGCAAGGTGGGTGAGGTGAGGTGAGGGGTGGAGGTGGGGGTTGATGGAGGGGGTTCCCCAGGTGCAGCAGGTGGAGCTGACAGGTTCACAAGACTCAGAACAAACATTCTCAGCATTTATTGTTTGATGTCGCTCAGTAATTTCATGCAAAGCGTTATAAAAACATCATCCTGATATTAACTATAAATCTAGGGGCTTTATGTCAGGACTCTGATCTCACTTTACTCACTTTTGCATTCACTAAATGAAGAAGCCCCAAACCTACAGAATAGAAAGCAGAACATGTTGGTCACATTTTTGGAAAAATAAAAGATAAAGAAGTTTAAGTTTGTTTTACATAGCTGTCACTTTGGGTTGTTAAAGCTGAACGGTAAAGCTGGAGGAGAACATCTCTAGATTGTGACACCTGTGGTTCTTTTTGGTTAAAGTAACTGAACCTATAAAGAAACAGGTTTGTTTTAGTAGAATTGTCTTGTAATTTCTTAGCTCAGTTTGGTAACTATTAGACCAGTTAACCCATTTTCCTTGCCACTCCTGCTGCTGGGCCTGTAACTAATTACCATTTTAATGGATGATAAAGTTGTGATGGTGACTGTGATGTTCACCATAATGAATTTTAGTAATCCAAATAAGGAAAAAAGAAAAACACTCTTAAAAGTTTGTCATGTTATCATTGGCTATGATCTCTGTCCCACACTGACATGTACACACTCACACTTTGTCTCCAACACACTCACACTTGCACACATTGAATCTGACACTGTCATTCTGAGAAATTGATTCTTCACAGAAATTAATTAATTTTCATTTGGCCCCAAGCGGCAGCTTAAATCAGGACAAGCTCACTCACTCACTCGCTGATCCCTTTGCTTTCTCTCCTTCTCCCATCCTCCCCGCCTCCCTCACCCTCCTTAATAACTTGCTGTCTTATCATATCAACACTCTTTAGCCCTGAGCATCAGAACAGAGGAGATGATTAAATGAATTCTCTGTATTTATGATGCGATTATGCAAATGAGCTGTTTTTGCAGAACTCCGATGGTGACCAACTGCATGGGTCATCAATCCAGTGCGGAGCAGAGATGTTTGGATAAAGGAGCTAAATTGGCTGGGATTTGTGGTTTCCTGGTGGCTCAGTCTGCTGTCGTGCAGACCACATGCTCATAACAGCATGAGTTAGAATCCAGAGGAGTGTGGATTAGCCTCAGTTTGGGGAATTTATATTATTTGATGGTTAATCCGTGCTCCATGGAGCATGGATGATCCAATTTACACCTGCCATTAACTTTAGATAGAGGATGCATCAAGATGTGCATGAGATAAACACAAAAAATGAGGAAGATAAACAGAATCAGGAAAGTACAAACTAAATTCTTATTATTTCTTCACATTTTCTGCAGTGATTTGATATCGTTTGAATATTTTAGATGCTTTCTGTTTTTAATACCAGATGAAAGGTTTTAAGACTTGTTGAGCAACACCCCCCCAAACCAAAAATAACCATTTTTAGAATCCTCTTCCAGCTTCGTGTGTGTGGATTAACACCTGCACTTAAGCTTTAGCCCTCCAACCAAGACAAAATCCAGATGCATCTTCTGGCTGCTTTGGGATTTCTTCTATGTCTGGTGTTAATGGGGAACGCTGTTATACAACCTCCCGAAAATCCACAGCCTCTACTGTCTCTAATTATCCACACAACACTCAAACAGCCTTTAGTTAATGAGATCTGAAAACATCACTCGTCTGAAATCTTCAAACAACTCGCCTGATTTTTTGTTTGAGGGCTTCAAATGTGCTGCGGTAGCCATTAGTATCAAGCCCCCCACGTTAGAAGTTTCTAAGTGATCCCTCGTGTGGATGTAGCGGCACACGGTAGCAGGTAAAAAGAGGGACTAGATGGTTCTCATTAAAGGGGCTAGGTTGGCAGACGGAACTTTAAAGTTTCAAGAACATCTTCAGGAATATGATGATGTGGCTTTCTGACAGCGTCAAGCCTCACTGAGGTTTCCTGTTACTGATTAAGACAGCCATCACTTATTATTTTCCAGTTCAGCATGCAGGCTGGAGAAGATATAACAGACCTGTCTGATAGTTTAACATGACTGATTACCAGCTTTTCTTTGAGCTTTTTGTTTGTTCGTTAGTTCTTACAGTATTTTAATATTTCAACAGTGGTTACAAGATGTCCTCTGTTTATTTTACCGTTTCCCCTTTTTTTTCCTGCTGCGCAGATGCACACACACTCTGACCACTGACTCATCAAACCATGAAGACTTCACCCTCACTCAAAGCCTGGTTATAATTCATGCACACAAACACACACTCTCCATCATCTGCCAGCGTGCACAAACTCGCACTGTCACGCCTGTGTGTTTGCTGGCTTTGCTGCAAAATGACATTAGTTCCACAGAGAGAACATGGCGTGTAGGAGGCAACCTGATCCTCCGTCCTTTTCTTTCTTGCTCACAAAAGGAACAGTTTCATTCTCTGTTAGTAACACACATCAAACAAGTCGCTCGGGTCAAACTATGTGCGTGCACTTCACATGAGCGACGAGTCCAAAGTAAGCAACTCCCCGCATGAGAAACATAGAAGTGGTGTAAAATAGATCTCATTTTTACCCAAGAACGTGTTGACGATGACAACATGTGGTTTTGCCATTTGTGCTTGTCAGTCTTTTACAAGCAGAACCTGAAAGGGAAAAATAAATATGCAACTCTTTCTTTAAAGTTTGGTGAAAACAAAATGAAGACGTTTTTTCTTATTTGCCACCTGATATGTTCTGTTTCATAAATGCTAATAAATGTAGTTTCATTCAAGTGACTAAATAATTCCCTGTCGCATTAATTTTCTGCAATGTTTTTACCCACAAATACAAAAAGTTGCAGGCATAAAATTCAAAATCTTTATTTTATGGTGGGCATCATTCCGCCTAACAGTCTGGCAGTTTGTGTGGTGAAGGTGGACCCCTTAAAGCTGAGGCCTACTGTGACTGCAACTCACACTGAAAGTCAGAAGTGTGGGAATGAAGAGGAGGAGTGTGTGTGTGTGTGTGTGTGTGTGTGTGTGTGTGTGTGTGTGTGTGTGTGTGTGTGTGTGTGTGTGTGTGTGTGTGTGTGTGTGTGTGTGTGTGTGTGTGTGTGTGTGTGTGTGTGTGTGTGTGTAAGGGTGGGGTGGTTAGTTCAACTTTAACCTCTCAGCTCTTTTGATGTTTTATAGAGAGGAGCTCGATGAGATAGAGAGGGCCTCTCTGTGTTGTCCACTGTGTCAGGTTTTAATGGAAAGCGCACACATCCTTTCCCAGACACACACACACACACACACACACACACACACACACACACACACACACTCATGTTCTTGACATCGTACTGACCCTGGAATGTGGGAGAGGAATGCACGACAGTATCAGTTTAGGAGATCAGATTTTTTGCTATGATCAAACGTCTGGTGTGTGTGTGTGTGTGTGTGTGAGGGAGAGAGAGAATGTGTTGTCCTGCCTGCTTCTTTCATGACATCATCACACAGGCTTTCTTAATAAGCTTTTTTTTGGGGCCTCGATTCGAGAGGAAGATCACAACATCAATCTTTCCCTGCCTCCACTAACCAGCAACATAAGTCTTCCTGCGAACAGCGACGACGTTATGATTTATCAAACTGGACCGTGACGGTGAATACAAACCCATGTGATAAACACAGATTGAAAGGATGGGAGCTGTAAACCACTCCTAATGTATTCCAAACAAAATCTTGTTTGAGCAAGTTCCCGTCTCCCCCCCCCCCTCTCCTACGCACTCACATAAACACACAGCTGCTACCTATCACCACTTCAGTCCCTCCAAGCCAGTAGCTGTTCCTCTGTTTTGACTGTAACACTTCCTCTTCTTTCATTACTTTTCTCTTTCCTCTCTCTGAGTGTGTGTGTGTGTTTGTGAGTACGAGCAGCAGAGCGATCTGTCATCTTTGTTGTGTTTTGTTTCTGTTCCACCTGTGCTAAGCTCCAGCTGCCATGTTTGGCGTTTCATGTTTCAGGTAACACACACTGGTTAAGCTTTGTGGGTAGAAGTCGATGTACGGAGGAGCTTTCTAAAAGAATATATGTGTGTGTGTGAGTGTGTGTGTGGCCAGAGTGTTGGCATGAAGGAGGACGTCTGGGTGAGATTTTAATTAAAGTTTGAGACAAAGAGGTCATAAGCCATACACCCCCTCCTCTCTCTCCCTCTCTCTCTCTCTCTCTCTCTCTACACACCTTGAACACACACACACACATGCACACAATGAACTGTTTTCTCTCTTCCCCCTCCTCTACCTCATTCCATCCCCTCAGCTTGATGACTTTTCCATGAAAGGCTTTTTCATTAATCCTACCTCAGGGAACCGGTGCTCTCCAACCTCATGCACGCACGCACACACACACACACACACACACACACACACACACACACACACACACACACACACACACACACACACACAACACGCACACACAGAGACCTCCCTCCGTGGGTCACTTTGATGTATCAACGCACTTGCAGACTAAACACAAAATTAGGTTCCAGTTCTTTATGCCCCTTAAAATGCAACATATACAAAGGTGCAGACAACGCACCCACCCACCAGCACACACAGAGGCCATTAATTAGTGAGTGCAAATAAACAGTAGTAAGGGAAAGGGAAGCGGCTGCAGTAAAAACCAACCACATGCTTTGGTTTCTGTGTATTTTATTTCCCCCCGCTGATGTTCACTTTTGCATCCGTGTGTGTTTTTTGTGAGTTCATTTGAGGAGTTGCAACACAAGCTGCAGTGCAACAGCGTTACTTTACCTTCAAAACTTGAAACCTAAAAATACATTTCCTGCTTTTGTTAAGCTCAGTGCGCCACTTATCTGTTCGCAGCAACAAATATTGTGTGTAATCTGAATCCACCTCCACTAAAACAACACAACTTTATCCCTCTCGCACCTTCCTTCTGTCCATATATGGAGTGTGTATCTGCCTGAGTGTGTTTTCCTCACTATTTACATCCATCTGTGTGTGTGTATGTGTGCGTGCGTGTGTGTGTGTGTGTGTGTGTGAGATATCTGATGTCAGCTGTCACATCCCTGTCGGTCTGGGCCTATAATAAGAGACAATAATAACAACTCATTAAAACCGAGGGCAGGAACTGTGGAGCTCATCGGCTCATCAAATTAACCTTTGAACACTTCACACACACACAGACACACACGCTACCTGTATTTCTCCCACAGTTTGTGACTACACATTCTTTCTCTCTGTCTTTTTGTGTCTCTTCATCTACCCCCTCTCAGCCAGTGGGTGTGTCAACAGGGGATTGGTCCTTTCTGCTGGGTAATTGATGAATTATATGCAACATGCAAATGAGGCGCCATTAATCTCCTGACTGACAGCTTCGTTTATGGGGCCTTAATGACGGCTGGATTAGATTCTAATTAAAATCTGCTCAAAGACACCCCACGCTAGGAAGCTGCTGCTTCTAGTCTTTCTCTCCCTACTCCCCCCCCCTTTATTGTTGTCTTGATTTCCTTTGCTTGCTGTCACACCTTCTTTGCCTTCCCTCTTCCTTCCTTTCACTCACTGTCTTTTAATATCACACTCTTGCCCACAGACTCATGTAATGTCAAGCTGCTGTGAAAGGAGATGAGGTACGCTGGTTGTCATTAAGCCTGATGTGGCCCGTGTCATTTCCACTGTCAGGACATTCACACCGTTTAGTTAGAGCCAAAGTGATGTCTGACAGCTCTTCACATACTTCCTCCAAGGATTGATTTAGCACGCCCGGCTCAGGAAAACCACACACACACACACACACACACATGCACAGGCATATGAGAAATTGTGTGTATCTGCTTGTAGTTACAGCTTTTATTGAGAAAATTTGTGACATGGCGGGAAAATGTAAAACGAATGTCCACACGAGGAGAGGATTGAAGGAGAGGGAGGCGAGCAAACACATTTAATAAGCAAACAAATGAATGAGTAAGCTGAACAGTAATGAGGTACTTTATGGATGCCATAGGGAAACTCCTTTTTTGCTTGCTCGTATCCACAGGGAGGTCAGATTTGCTGTACAGCAGCCTTCCTGGAAGTGGTCATGTTTCAGTGTTTTTGCTTGTTGACACTTCAGCAGGATTAGAGGTTTACAGACTGAAGGACACTTTGTCTAACCAGGCCACCCATCTCAGTCTCAGCATGAAAAAGTGCCTAATGACTTAACGTTAGCTTGTGTTTTCTGTTTGCAGTTCGAGGCCCGGACGACCGCCCAAGAGGCTGCAGAGTGTGACAGAGGGTGGAACTCACCACATGCTGTCTCATAGCGGTCTGATGCATGCTGGGATCATGCCTCCTGCAGGTGACCACCCAGGCCTTATCAAGCACTTACAGTACATACATGTGCTGCAGACACAAAATCACTTCAGTGCACAAAGATTGAAACTTAAACTCACTAGAAATGTGTATTCATTAAAATATAAAATAAAGACAGTTACTTTATCCATCAGAAAGTCGCACTGTTGCAATCAGCTGAGTTGCCTCATCAATTTGAGAAAGTACCCGCCTGCTTTATGCCTTCTGTACTAACAGTAGATCTCACAATTGAGTCATTATTTCTGCTTGTTTTTATTGTCATGTTTTGTCTTTTTAAGAGTAGCTGCTCACTAAAGTCTTTAATCCAGTTTGTTTTGTAACAGACAGTTCTCTGCCTATTGTAGTGTGTGTGTGTGTGTGTGTGTGTGTGTGTGTGTGTGTGTGTGTGTGTGTGTGTGTGTGTGTGTGTGTGTGTGTGTGTGTGTGTGTGTGTGCGTGTGTGTGTGTGAAGAACACAGAGAAAGGGAGAAAAGTAATTGTTGGCACCTCACCGCTCTCAAAGTTGCCCTTGGCTTTGTGCTCGCCACTGAAACCTGATCTTTTCATTCCCCGCCTCAAAAGAAGCCATTTTCTATTAGCCTCCGCTTCCTCTCACTGTTCAAAGGTGCTTGAGTGTGTGTGTGTGTGTGTGTGTGTGTGTGTGTGTGTGTGTGTGTGTGTGTGTGAGTGAGTGCTCAAGAGCATCTTTCTCAGTGGGAAAAGAGTCTTTTTCCACCAAAGGAGAGGGCACGGCGGCAATGTCAGCGCCACTGATTAGAACTGGCCACATGAGAGGGGAGAAGGAGACAGAAAGAGTGAGGACATTTGAGCGTAAAAGGCAGGAAAGATCTTTGATGTGATCCTCCTTAGTTGCTTTTCTTGCCTTCATCTGCTCGTGCGCACACACACACACACACACACACACCCTGACACACACATACACAACACAGTGGCTTATGTCCTGCTGTGATGCTGACATTTGAAAAGGTAAAGTAAGGAAAGAGAGGAGGAGAAGATGTGAAGAGGAGGAACAATTTGTTGTCGACATCTCGGGCAGACAAACCATTCACTCCTGACACGTTGTCTGACATAAAAAGAGCTGTTGTTGGTTAAATAAGTTAGTTACAAATGTTTAGAGCTATCTAAGATCAGGAAATTAAGACTTAGGGTTTGTTTGTGTTTCTGCAGTTGTGTTTGCACAGATGTGTGGTTCATCCTAACTTTAATAATTCACTGTTTGTCTGTATTAGTGCACGAGGTATTTCATTTTCTCTTTCCAACACTGCTCTGTGGGTCAAAATATGTTCTAAGGTGCAGGACTCAAATTAAAATGTGTCTCAGCCCCCTTGACACATTTTGTCAGTGTCCATTACATATTATTTAAAAGTGCACAACCTCTATTAAAGTGTAGATCCTCTTTGTGTCCCGTGTTTCTGATTCTTTTATTCTGATAGCCAAAGGCTTTAGGTTTAAAGGTGGAGCTCGGGCTGCTGTTGGGTGTCGACCTGTGTGCTGTGCTGTGGGATGTGATATCGCTGTGTGGGTGAGATGAATGTCTTGGCTTGTTCCTATCACTGGCAGACTAAATGGCCGGTGCAGCGGTGCAGTCAGAATGAATGGCTGGCCTCTGTCTTCCCATGACAACCTCCTGCCTCTAATCCTCCACCGGGGGCCATTGATCTGGCTCTTATTGATTCTTTTTCTTTCCCCTCTTTTTTAACCTTCCTCTCTATATCATTTTCTCTCTCAGATCTCTCTGCCCTGGCCAAAAAGATCAAGTTGGAGGCAATGGCAGGTTACCACAGCAGCCAGCAACATGGAGGGCCAAACGGGGAGAACGGCGACCACAATCCTGGACTGGGTGAGTCTCATCTCCTCTTTAAAGTCTGTGCATGCAAAATGTTTATTTACAGTCATGTAACGTGATTCACAATTGTTTTGGGAGCACATCTGTGACACCGCATCAATACAACTCGAGCAGCTGTTGAATCGAGCTGATTAAAACCAGGAAGTGACGTCACCTCCGCTGCCTGTTTGTTTCCTCTGAGAGCAAAAAACGATGTGGCAGTTCTACAAATAAAATGAGTAATCAGGACAACTGGGGAAGCTAATCATCACACTGATTATTTTTCAAGCACACATTTTTACACACTTTGTTTGTGTGTTTGTTTATTTCAGTAAGATTCAAAAACATTATGTGGAAAACACAGCTAGTCTGTAAATTCAAATGTTTTTGGCCCCTTCATTCACTCAGATCACCAACTCCTTCCTTAAAATAGAAATGAAGATATTTTCAAATTTAATTCAGATTCAGATCCTATTAACAGGAACACTGATGATGATGATGATGATGATGCATGAGGATCTTCTTTATTATTAACATTTAAATGTTTTCTATCAAATAATTTGGAGTTCTATAACTTAAAACCATCTGCTTGTCAAATTGTGTTCTTTTTCTTTATGTTCTGTTAGAAACAGAAATATTCACATTGAATTCATCTGCAACAGGTCAACTTAACTGAAATGAATGAACTCAGTAAACCTAGATAAATCATCTGTTCATGAATTAAAATACGTTAAAACTAGGCGTGATCCGCTTAAACTCTGATCAGCCAATCTCAAAAATTAGATACATTTGGTCTGTGAATGCACCATGTACAAGCAAAAAAAAAAAAAAAACCCAACGGACATTTTTCCTGGTCCATGAACTCACCACTGCGAAGCACAAATTCATATGTGCAAAAACAGACAGACCTTTCATATGGATGTTTTTACTTTCAGAATCATAATTTTCAAGTTAAAATAAAAAAAATAAACTAAAATCATTTATGTTAATTTTAGTTCTATGAGGTAAGGTCAGGTCTGTACATGAATCAGTGTTGACTTTCACAACCAGAATCAATGCGTCTCTAATTAAAATATTAAATAAACATCAGTTTATCAATCAGATAACCAATCCGTTGAATTGATTTTGGTTCGTGAGTGTTGGGCGTCCGTTTCAGATTCTACACATGAAACGTTACGGTGATTTTTGTGCTTTTATCTAAAGGATCACTTTAGAGACAAAATGCAGACTCGGCATTTCTGAATTGTTAGCAGTTGTTAGCAGCTGTTAATGGTTTAGGTTTTTTGAAAAAGAACAAATGGGCATAAAACATTGAGCCTTTGATATACCGGTAACTAAAATTAAAATTAAATCAGAATTTATCAAGTTAAAAAAACATGAAGTTAGAGTTCAGTTTGTCTAGACTAGAGTTCACAGAATTCCTTCATTTTGGATTTGAACCCTTCTTGTTTCACATGTAGACGTTTGACTGATTTTTAATGATTTAACTAGTCTTGTTGCAAGACGCTTTGATGACAACACCCCTGTTCACCTTTGTGTTTTATAGGAACTGAAGCAGTAAAACCTAATGAATAATAAACCTTAAATGTTAATTTTCTGGGGGGATGAATGAGGACTTTTCTATCAAGAAATTTTACGAGAAGTATTTCCTACAACGTTTAAAATATTTGAATCCCTTTCTGTAGTTTTAAAGTATCTTAATTTTATTTTACACTCAGGGCTCGTCTCTATTGGTGAGAAATGCCACGAGCTGAAATGCATTGGCAAGAAAGTTGTTTAAAATTAAATAAAAAAAAGCTGCTGGAAGATTTACCTACTAGTCAAGACGTTTTACTCACATGTATAAAACTTTACTTCTCTTTTTCCTCTCTGTGCAAAAGAGGGAGAACAGTCAAAAAAACGGAGCATCAGTGGACAAGAGAGCGCTCACCAGGATGATAGAGAGATGAATAAGATGAGAGGCTGAAGCCAAATCAATAGTCTTCTCTCTAATTCACTATACTGAATGCAAACGACAAACGCTGGACAATCGATGACGGGACGGACACGTGCACTCACGTGCACACACAGACGCACATATGCAAACATATCAGGTGCACCGTCCCCACTGTTATCGACAGGTTAAAGCGACATCAGTGTGTTTAGACAGATGACAGGGCTTATAGAGGCCTGCATGGAATACACTATCAACCTGGGACACACACACTTAATATGTGGAGCACACCGCAAAGGGCTGCACGACAGAAATTGAAAATTGTCCTTGTCTTCTTCAGAAATAACAAGCAAAGTCTCTGTTTGGGAGTGTTTTTCTCTCCGCTCATGTCGGTAAACACCAGCAGCATTAAGCGTTGTTTATCATTGTATACGCTCGGTTACGACTTCCAGCATCTGTGTGCAGTTAGGTGGCTTGGTTACCACCAGCCATTATAAACCTGTAAAGCTTAATCACCGTTAATGATAGAGTCAAGTGGAAACACACACAAACACAGCACAGACATACAATGCATACACACAATACACACGGTGCGCCTTTTTTTTTCCCGTACCGCCACCCACAGCCTTATGGGAAGGATAGGCCCCTGCCTGGGCTTCAACCACTACAAAGGCGCTCTCGGGTTACACACACGCACACTCTCACAAATGCTGAGTGTGACACCTTATGGGCTATAGAAGAGCAGAGAGAAGCCATTTCTGCATTTAACAAGATCTTCTGGGAAATTTACAGTAACTGTTTGTTTACAGTAATGGTTTGTTTGGATAAACATAAGAGAAGCACTCTGACTTTTGATGTTTTCTAATGAAACATAAGAGAAAGTGATGGGAAGGCAGAGAAAGTGAAGACAGGGTGAAAAAAAGAGGTAAGAACAGATTGAGGGGGGAAATGAAATTACAGAGGGAGGTGCGGTTGGACGGAGGGGCAAAAGTGAGCACCGCTTTCTAAACCAAAGCTTAATATTTGGCTGTGAGTTTATTGTCGGAGCATCTGGTTATTCAGCTCCATTCAGACACATCTTTTGTTTGAATTAGTTTCTGTTCTGGGCAAGTGACAGACTAATCTGCCAAAATGCACAAAGCACTGCACATATGTCCAGCGAGCCCGACTCATAAAGTCAACACCTCAGCCTTTATTTCTTAGTTTTCCTTTTCTTTCACACTTTTTCTTTTGTTCCTCCTCCCTCTTTATTTGTTTCATGTCTCTTCTATGGATCAACTTCTTTTTTGCCTCTTCTAGTTCCATTATTTGTGACAATTGTGCGGAATAGAGTCCAAGATTTTTTCCTTTGTGTTTATAATTACCCAGCGTGCATTGCTGGCCCAGCACCAAGACTGCCATCAGCTTCTTTTGTTCCATTTCCTCCCTGTGTTTCTTTTGTTTTTGTTTTTCCTTTTATTAAATGATAAATATTTATGTCATTTTCTCCCCCCCCTCAACAGGATTGTTTGTTTCATGAATAGAAGGACTGCAACAACCCGCCAGGGTGCTGTTGAGAGGAAGGATTTTCTTCATAGATAGTGGATGCTTGTCCTAAATAGAGGAGTGTGAACAGCAGATTGGCCAAGATAATAAGAGTTGGTGCAGAAAACGTATTGGATTATCATAAAGACCACTGGGTCAGAGAAAGAATAAACTGTTTTCTTTTAATTCCTGAGTGGATGAATTTGTAGCTTTACAGGGGACAATCACTTATGTATTAAAGCCGTTGCAATCATTATGTCTTTGAGGGGCATTTTTCCAGCTTATGTCAACAAAAACAACGTCCCGTCCTCTTCCACTTGGCCTCTATGCTTATGATTTTCCTTCCTCCACTTGGCTCCTCACACACAAACATTTACAAGTTCTGGCTTAGAAGCAATCATCAAAGATGACCAAAAGATACATGACACGTCTGAAGTGTTGCATAATAAAAATATGTTAGTTGCATGAATATATAGTATTAGAATATTAGAAGTTTTGATCATTTGAGGAGCAAGACACTTAGATCTTTTCTTCCTTCTTTTCTCTTTCAGTTCTGGATCAGTTGCCCTTCATGATGATGTCACATCCACTGATTCCTGCCAGCCTGGCGCCGGCCTCCGTTTCCATGGCAATGGGCCAAATGAACCGACTGAGCACGCTGGCCAGCATGGCCAACGTGGCTCAGCTTCACGCCAACCCACCTGCCAGGGCTCCCACCTCCGTCATTAAGGTGAACTCAGACCTCCATCAGCCAGGAAGTCTGTGAAACTTAGAAACCCTGAAAACATTTTAGTGTAGAATGATCATCCTTATATTCAGAAAACTTTAAGAAACTTTATCAACAAAGCTGGGTAAAACACTTGTTTTAAAGTCACTGGTTTCACTGTTTAGCAAAATTAAATTAATTTTCTAGATGGTTATCAAAAAGAAAAAAAAAACATTGCAGGACTCCGTCATCACAGACTTATTAAATCGTGTTCTCTTCAGTAACAGAAAGCTGCATGTGTGGTCATAATCCTTAACAATGCAGATCTTTGTTTTAGTGGCCACTGAGTGAACCCTGAAGAAGGTTAAAGGCTTGATTTTCCTGTAAATATGTTTTAAACTTTTGCATTATCTCTATAAATATAATTAGTGGTTTATTGACTTTCTTGGTCCTTGATTATTTTAAGTAATAACAAACTTTCTATAACTTAGATGTTTTTAAAAAGTTTTGTAGTCACTGATTCTAAGATCAGATTTGATTCATATTTTGTTTTATTTTTAATAACTTCTAAATGTTTTGACTATTCCTTGTTGTTGCATGTTAGGAACGAGTGCAGGACACCCCCTCCCCTTCTCCATCGCTGGAGGAAGCTCAGATGTCATCCAATCACAGCAGCAGTGTGTCAAGTTCACCGCTGCCTACAGAGCGCACCACAGAATCCACACGTATGTTCTCACCTGTGTGACACTGTTCTAGAAGGCTGCTTCGGCGTCACATTGAATACATTTCATAAAATCTTTTTAATTTTCTCTCTCTAGCTCATGACGGCCTTTCATCGAGTCACAACGTGTTGGGGCACTCTCCTGGCATGGGGCAGGGTCCCAGAGAGACAGATGGGACGTCTGCAGAATACAACAAGGAGAACAAGAGGAACCACGCTGACAAGGGTATGTCTACAGCAGCTCTTTGAAAACTTATAAATTAAAATATGTCAACTCTGTTTAACAAACCTGTTTTTAGCTGTCTTTCATTTCTCAACGTTTATTGATTGACAAAGTTAACCTCATTTCAAAGTTTAACTTTCTGCTGTTTTCTGAGAAATTCTTCTTACAGTAATAATAAAAAGTAGCTTCCATCCATCCATTTTTGTGGAGCTGGTGTC